>BOPP01000040.1:3786401-3848094 GCA_017312745.1 Gryllus bimaculatus | reverse complement strand
AATGATAATATAATTAATTGCCCTGATTTTATAGCAACCCAAACACGAAGCATAACAATGGCTGCATTTCCAAAGGCTCGTATTCACATCCAGCGTGTAAGATATCACATTTCCGCTGCTATAACATCGCATTACAAAAGTATCGCCCAAATCGCCTGGGAACGTTCCGTTTGCCGCCGAGTTAACCATCGCACAATGTTTCCTGCACAATACGTCCCGTCCTAAAGTCCGCAGAGTTTGCCGTGTATAAATGCACGGGTGGCGGCGTGGGCCCTGTCCCGTCGCCATGACATCCCCGCTGGCTTGTGTGTTGCTCTGCCTGGCATGCGCTCTGCGCGGTGCGTGCGCTGCCGCCATGGGCGGCGCAGAGCCGCCGGCGGAACCAGAGGAGCCCAAAGACCCACGCTGCTGCGCCGTCAACAACGAAGCGGACGAGCGCGATGTGAGGCTTCGCTTTATTTTATTTATGTCGTATTGGATCAGTTTATATCTAAATCGGTCCCCCCAAAAAACATTAAGAATCTAATTGCGATTTTGTAGAGTGTTATTGCGTTGGGTATTGTTAGCTTAGAATTTGTGTTTGAGAGTTGAATTGGTGTGGTATTGGACCGCTGTCTTGTAGGTTTATAGTATGCCTTTTCCAATTAAGTGTTGTATTTGATTTAATCCTAAATATTTGATGGATTTTTAATTGCGAGTGTTGCTCACGAAAATGCGGACCGATCAGTTGTGTCGCTCACAGCGGCAAGCGCATATAGGGTCATCGCTTTGCTGCAGCGAAGACCTCCCAGTCGTAGTGACGATGTGTCGGTATGTCTTTTGGGATTTACCTTTTGATTTTTCAAGTACTAAATTAGATACCGCAGAGTTGGCTATATTTTGTACCTTCTGTGGTGTATCTGTATCGAAATCGTACTTTTCTGTATCAAATTCCTTGTGACCACAATGCTTGGGCTATACTTTCTTCAATACTTATTATTAGAGGTTTTGTCTTTTATGGTAAATATTATGTAAAACAATAAATTCGCGTTCTTAATACGAAAATAGCTATTTTATTGTTTATCGTAACGTATGAGAGGGATGATTTGCACAGCCGGAATGAAAATTCCTCACAGAGTTTGACCAGGCGATAATTGTTGATAGATTTAACATTAGCACATTTAATGTAATAACGTGTCATATTTTAACTTTCAGTTTATTCTCAAAGGCAAAGCCTTATACGCATCTGGCTGTTATGAATCAGATGTCCTTGTCGATGATGAAGGAAATTTTGAAGGGGAATTCAGCCCACTAATAGATCTGGATGTAGATTTACCGGTAAGTAACATTCTAGGTTAAGAATATGTTTTAAAAATTAAATCAACAATTTATATATCTTAACTTAAAATTGTCAATAATAATAATAAGAATATGTTTCCTTTCAAGAAAATTACTAGCCCAAAGGTTATTAATTTCGATATTATTTCCTCCTTCAGGTGTACTACTCATTAGAAATGAGCAAAGATAATGATTTTACACCCATTGCGGGTGGCACTGACACTATGCAAGGAATGCTCGACAAATACGCAAGCGTGGTAGCAAACATCAACTGTTATCTGAACAAGCCTTTTGAGCTTCCTATGCCCAAACCATCCGTAAGTTACCATTGTTTAAGAGAAGAAAGTGTGTTTTCAAAAGAGGATAATACGAGACCTCTCATCAGCTGGCACTACATCAATCAGTTACCACAAAAGCACATATGCAGCTGTTTAGAATCATTTAATTGATCAATTCCTTATTTTACTCCCTTTACGCTGACACTTTGGATAACAGGTTTTCCAAACCAACTGGCAACCCTCGAAATTTTTTAATATAAAAACAATTCCTATGTAACATTTGAGTAACTGCGAGTGTCCATTCGTTCGTCCGTGAATCCATCACTCATGGCCAGACCATGGTTGAAAGAGAGGAATGAGCTAACCAGCTTACCGACTTTTGCCCTTCTGCTCAGCACCATTTTGCGTCACGAAAAGATGCTTGCCGCCATGACAAATGGAGAGCGAGAAGCGTCGAGAAACATATTGAAAGTGGCGTAAAGTGACAATTTTTATTGGAAACCAACCAAAAAAATCGCGATGGAAACGCAATATTTAAAAGAAATGCTTCATATATCTACATCAATGACTTGTAACAAAGATATTTATTTTGGTATCTGGCTGCATTTAAAACTCCCGCTAATATTGCCACGCAAACTGGTGCCTGAAGCGCATTGGCTGAAGTCGGATAGGATACGCAATAGCTCACCCACCTCTTTCCATTGTGGGTCGGACTACTTCCCGTACACCATTCGAGACATATGAGGTGTCATTGAACACGTCTCGATCTCCTTGTGGGGAACTGATAATTTATTTTCGGATCCAACCATGTTTTAAGAAAATTCTAAAAACGTATTTTTTCATCTTTTGGCGCTGTGATTTTGGTGGGTAGATCGGGAATTAAAATACCATCTAAGTCGATCTATGAACGTGGTGTTGATTAAACTCCAGCACTCAGAGACAATTTTGGCTCCAAAACGTCATAATTTTCTATCATGAGGATGGCAACACTGATTGTTGCCATTTCTAAGTTAAAAAAGTGAATTATGCCACAGATTTCTTTCTTTATGTTCGTGCGTATTACAGTATTTTTTTTAATAAATTTACAAAACCCTATGAACATTTTTGCATGGAAACTTATTAAATTCGTAGAACTTCATATGAATACGGAGTAGTTTGTAGACAATGCAAGCCCATTTATGTTCTTAATTGGACTTCTCACATTTACGTTCTTAAGTGTACAAATATCGATTTTCAAATGACTGTGACTAATAGCATTAGTATTAGAGAATATCGCAGAAGAACAGCTTACAGGAGATCTTTTATGCGCATTTTTGTTCGTATTAGTAAAAAAGTGTACAAAATGTACAAAATTAGTAAAAAACTGTTCACATCATCCGTCCGTGCAACGTATGTTTTACAGCGATAATAGTTCCGAAATTGCAGTTTACCAGTTCTTATCTCATATAGAAGTAACATACCAGGGCATTGGGTGTTGGGAGTTTTTGAACGGAAGTATAACATTGTCAGCAGCGATGATTCATTCGTATGTTCCATACCAGAGACTGAAAGAACGTTTTTGAATAAAGCATACCATTTCGAAATTTTCAACATATGAAAATCAGTTTACAACGTCGGTGATGCCATATTCAACTAGTATTATGTATTATGAAAATTGTAATTTCAATCTCCTTGTATTATTCTTTATTTATTTCCTATTAAAATATTACATATGTAAATAAAATAAATAATAGATCAGAAGGCCTCCAGGGGTCCAAAAATAGTTTCCCCCTTCTTGTTTACGACTACACACGCCTATGCTTATATTAAATTTTAATTGATCTTGGATTGCTAACGACTTCGGCTCTACAACAGTGCAGAAGAGAAAATAATTAATTTATCAACTCTGGGTACACAAGTATTTATTGGTCACATAGTCTAAGGTTTACTCTTACTTCTTTGCAGGAGGCGATAAAAGTCAACAAATGCTCAGTTTTCGCGAGACAGTTCCCCAAAGGATTTGAAGAAGGGGAATACAAAGTGGTAGTCAACCAAACTTCACCAAAAGGGGAAGAATATTGTGGACTAATAGAAATTTTCTTTGAACTGGAAAATAAATAGTAGAAAAATCAAACAACTATCTTAAAAAAAAACAACTAAATTTTATACTCCATATGAACTGCGTGCAGAAATATCTCACTTGTAGTTTATAACTTGGCTTTTATGAATAAATATTGTAACTGTCTCTTCACAGTGTAAGGTGGAAGTGAAATAAATAGTGATGTAAATATTTAATTTTGTTTCTTATATATACTAAACTGTATTCGTCTTCTTGCAACCCAAAACACAGCAACATTGAATTCCAACATCCTGTGAGATTGTAATATTAGTCACGCAATCTTATGCGTAAGAAACATAAGGGTATATTAATATTCTATAGTTAAATTAACTAGTCTCTTATATGATTAATGCAACAGTTATTGCTGTGGAATGAAATATCGGTACAATTCGAAAAGTGAAGTGTAGAGAAAATTGGTTTATAGTTTTAAAAGGTGATTGAATTGCAGGTACTACACGCTTACTAACTGGTGGATTAAAGGGTAAACATTTCCAAAAGGATTCACAGGAGTTCTGTTAATATCAGATATAAAATATTTTAAAATAAGTGTCAAAAATTAAAATTCGTATTTTTCGAGTTGTGTCAGTGTTGCAGCTCACGAATTATATACGTTCGTTACTTGGGTTCCGATGATGTTGCACAATGTAATGTTGGAACAACGACATAATCTGGAAAGAAAACCATTTCGAAAAACAATTAAAAAAATAATAGTTAACAGAAGGCAAAGACAAAAATAACAGGCGGCCGTCATGAGTAACACGGAAGAATATTTCAGAACCGCTATCGGCTGACAAAATCGCACATTTCCTCCCGGAAATCCTTCGACTGAAATATGACGCATACGTCCGACGTAAAGGTGGGGGCCCTCGCTAAGTAGTGACTTGCGTGTTGGCTGGTTGGTTCAGAGGAGTTCGGCGGCGAGAGCGTAAGACTGAGAAGGAAGAGCAGAGAGAGAATGTGTGTTTATTATGGAATACCACTGCACTGTCTCTAACGGTAAAGAAGAATCGAAGGTAGAGTTATTATTTGGGGATTGGGTTATTAAAAACTTACAGAACCAATGAAAAAAAGGGACCAATTAAATTTTTTTATTTTAACGGGAAATACAAATTTTATATCGCAATTTAATAGAAAGTTCAGGAACTTAACGTAGCATTTATGTGAGAATTGTAGTAAATAATAACTGTGTAACCGTGAATCCTATTGACAGACAAGAAACAATGGAAGGCCGTTAACAAGAATTTAGAAAATCCACACACTCCCTATATTTTCGCAAGTGTTCTAATCACTTCTCCTTTTACTTTCCCGCTACGGCTTACAGAGTAGAGAGAAAGTTATGCAATGTTTTGGGGAAATGAAGCAAATTTTTGACAGCAAACCTCTTATTACAGAGGCCTTGTAACGAAAAAGTTCATAAATCCAGTTGCTAAATTTAGGGAGAAAATTCTTTATCACAAAGTGCAGCGTTTTGTGGGTACTTGACTGAAAACTCAATTGACAACGAAACGTGTGTCTGTCTATCCGACCGGCCGTCTGTGATAAACGCTAGCGGCTAAACAGTTGAGATGGCTTTCTCCAAAATTCATATTGGAAAATCGATCTGGCCGATATCACCCTGAGACATTTTCAAAATTTTCAAACATGGATCCTTTTTTGATTAAACTTTGTTGTTGGATAGTGTGAAGGAGGTTTGAGAGACTTGTGGTGGTCCCACGTTCGTTAGAAACTCTCATTTTTACAAATTTGCAAATTATTAAAATGTTGTGGTGTTGCAATTCTGGCTTGAGATTCGGGTTCAGAGCGACATACATGTGTCAAGTCTTTGGGTCTGACAACTATTTTACTTTCTCGCCTTAACTTAACTTAGTAAAAAAAGTATTCATTTTGTGTGCCTGTATTATGGAATGGGATGTAGTCTCATGGAAGACATGGTAGCATGATGAACCCAACATCATCACCTCCACATGTTGGAAACACTCAAGCCTTACGCATGTTAGGAATTGGCAGCACCTGGCTCGGCCCGCCAAGTCAATATTGTAAATCCGTTTGTCAGAGAGGTCGGCCGTAATGCAATACTTTCTATAAATAGTTTGTTCATTATTATCGACAAATGTAATTATTTCTTTCCAACAAAACACTACAAAGTCGTTCAACAATTAACCCTCAAATGAATGCTCACTGGTAGATGGATACGTTGGGTAATCTATTACTCCAAAGTGTAGAATAAAATAACAGTATATTAAGTTACTGAATATTTATTTCAAGAAAACAATAATTTTGTTTCACGTCTAATGAGTTGATATTGCATGAAAATATGTTATTGGAAGATAGGATTGTTGCATTTGAAGCCTGCAGTTTTGCATATACTATCGTTCTCTAATCTTGGACACACATTTAATTTCAATCGCTTACTTATTTTTGCATTGCTCGTTTGCTAGTTTATACTTTTATCAGAGTGCATAGTAGAAAGTATCAAGAGTTTAAAATAAGAGATTTTTGAAGTGGGGAGACGTACATACAGTGATATTAGTTACCTCACTTGCTTCTAATTTCTTTTCTTTTTAAGAGAGTGCCAGATGCACATACACACACGCGTCAAACGAACCCTAACCTCAAAGGAAATTACTCACGAAGTTTCACACTCGCGAAGTTACATTTGCGAAATCAAATTCCAAACGAAAAACGAAAGACGTGGGATCCTGTATTATCCCTGTATTCAGAAGAACATTAACATTGTAATTCGCGGTCGAAATAATAATAATAATAATAATAATAATAATAATAATAATAATAATAATAATAATAATAGTCACCAAAGCAACAACCACACATTCAATCCGATCTCGTCCACCATCCCGCTCGCCACCTCCATGAGGAACAACACAACAGCAGCAGGCTTCTCTCCGCTGGGCCCCCTTGAAGCATTACCTGCCTCTCTTATGATACCTGACAAATAAAGAAAAGAACCTGGAAAATAAAAAAAGAAGCACAGCAGCAAGGGATACCGGCAAGCGGGCGAGAAAAGGAGGGAGGGGAAGGCTTGGGCTCGCAGAAGGGGAGAGCAAACGCCTGCAGAGGGGGGTGAGAGATGGAGAAGGGTTGCGGGATAGAGCGCGCTAATGTAAACCCATTTGCGAGGGAACACCGGGAGAAAAATGGAGGCGGCCATCGCAGTGGGATCATTACGCCAGCACGCGAGCGCTGCTGCAGCGGCCGCTACTACGCCTCTCCGCGCGGGACGAGGGTGGGGAGCAGGAGCGGACCAGTGGCGGTGGAGGTGTCGGAAGGAGAGTCGGTGACGGAGAGTGAAGCTGGGCGGAGAGGGTGGCGGTGATGGTGGTGGAAGCGGACTCAGTGTCAGGATGGCAATGGCGGAGGTGGGATGGAAGCGGGGGCGGCTATGGTGGCAGAGGCGTTGGCGGTTGCGAAGGCATTAGTGGAGACGGAGGCGACGGTGGAGACGGTAGCGGTGGAGAAGGCAGAGGAGGAGGTGGAGGTGGCGGAGGTGGATGCAAAGGCGGTGGCGGTGGTGGAGACGGAAGTAATTACGGAATCGGAGATATTGGAAGAGGAAGAGGCGGTGGCGTAGATGGAGACCGGAGCGAAGGCAATGGCGAAGACGAAGGTAGAGGTGGGTGAAGAGGCGGTGGATAATGTGATGGCAGTGGCGAAGGCTGAGACGAGGCGGAGGTGATGGTGAAGGCGGCGGCGAAGACGGATACTAATGTGGTGGTGGCTGCGGTGGGGGAGGCAGAAGTGGGAGGGGGAAGTGGGGGCGGTGGCAAAGACGCCTGGGGAGATGGTGGCGGGTCCGGAGGTAGGGGAGGCAATGGAAGTGGAGGTATGGAGTGGTGAGAGAAATGGAATCCCAGAACAGAACGGGGGCGAGGATAAGAAAAGTGGTCGGGGTCGGCGAGGGGTAGGGGCGGAAGTGCTGACTCGAGAAGGTGCTTGCGCCTGCGCTTTCTAACAGACAGACAACAGATACAGCAGCAGCAACGGCTAGGACAATGGCGGTGACGAAGGAGAAGGCGGAGCCGTGACGACGAGCTTATAGATGGGGAGAAAAGGAAGCCAATTTTCGGCGATACCCATCACCTCCCTCTCCCTCTTTCTTTCTACGGAATGATGGCTAATGACGTCATCACTATAGGATGAGAATCTGGGAAGGAAAAAAGTATAGGATTCGTGTAAAGTAATCTTCAATAAGGTAATGTTATGACAAATATCTTCGATTTAAAATGTGAGATAAAACTTCCTGTTCCACTTCTAATAGATCTTACTCTTGTTAGATTTACTATTATTTTCACCTAGCTGAGATTGATACTTCTGTATTACTAAAATAAAAACTGAAAATATGATGGAATACATTACATAAATATATTAGTTTTGACTTTCAGAGCTTTGTGGGAGGTTAATCACGTGATGTAAATACAATTCCGCTGTATTATCAGCTGAAAACCAGCATTGCCGCTGACTTAGCACCTACTTTTACTAAGAAGCCTAAGGGTTCAAGTTCAGTCAAGTCAGGGTTTTCGACCCTGGCTACATAACTAGGTCAATTTCAGTCTCTGCAGCTGCTGCCAGGAGGAGAATTCTAGCGGCCGGCTGCTCTGATCGATACTTTTCCGTGTTTTCTCCGACCAACACCAAGAGAACTCCCAAGCAATACCCTAAAAAATTGGATAAGGACTGTGTGCAATCTTTCCTTCCTCTTTCTTACCCTCTGCTATTCCCTCACACACTTACATGCACCGCACCACTACACTTGACTAGAGTCCATTCGAGAGTTTAGAGATTGATCTGCTGTGGTGGTTCCACCCTGGGGCGAGATGCCCGGAGACGGAAATTCCTCGCACGGCGACGTGAGAGTTGGCGCCTTATCTCATCATCCGGTAAAGGACTTACAACGCGACCTCCCAGAATAAACAAAATTTACTACGCTAGCGGTACTAACGACCTTAACGGGCGGTATTAACATGTTTTAATGTTCATCTAGTAAGGAGAATGAGTCAATTCCCATATGTAAGCAAAGTGTACATAAAGTTTCATATAATATTCCATCCAGATGTGTTTACTAGGGGATTTGGTTGCCTAGGAATATACATACAAAGCTATGATATATACATATAAAATCATCTCGTATAAAAGTTAACACGAATTTCACCATAACAGAAAAAAATTGTGTCAGGTAAAACATAATAATATGGATATAATACGGATTTTTATAATACAAACGATTAAACCGATCTCTTAGAGTTTGTCTAAAGAAGTTTTACTAAATGGGTTCTAAAATCTAATCATTTCGAATATCAGTAGTTATATTATAACTAAGTAAGCATATCTAAAGACATTACAAACCCAAGTATTGAATAGAACTTTGTTTTCGTCCCAGAAGCTGTCAGCTCTGAGGATGACCACTACGCGATCAAAACGATCATAAGCTTAATAAATTATTGATACCAGACAACATTCCTTATTTTCCAAGTATGGAGGCAAGTTGCGTGAGACCAACTACAAAGAAACAACGTTTAAAAAAGGCGGATACAATCTCTGCAGATGTTTTCTCAACATTTTCAGCAAAGCAGAGACGAAAGCGAGCGGCCGCGGCGAAGAGTGGGAACGCGGCTGGCGGCGGAGGTGAAGATCGTGACAACGCTTGAACACGATAGGTCAGAAGCCCGCCTTTGTTGTGCGGGCCTCGGTAACAATGCACATCGCGCATCGACCTCCTGGGCTCAGAACGTCAGAACCTCTCCCCCACCCCCACCCAGCGCCACTACGTTCACAATCCATTCCGATCCCTCCCGATGCGGCGCTCTCTCGTGGTTGACCCTCTCCCGCCTGCCTCTTGCCGCTCGGCATTCCGCCTCCACTCGTGCACCGCCACATCCCGCGCCCCGAGCATACCGTACTACGCCCAGCGCCTGCACGCCACACTCTAATACGCGGATCGAAGCGTGGATTTGTAAGGGCGAAAACTTACTTCGTACGAACTTCCTTCGGAGGGGAAGTAAAGCCGGCTGTCCCATGTTAGTAGATTTAATGCATGTAAAAGATCCTCAAGTCTAAATGAAGGTTCTGAGCTAAATTCAAATCGCCTCTTTCGTCGTTAAGAAATACCTCCTTTCTTCACTAGTTGGTGAAAGGAGCGTAGCGAAATTTGTGTGATCAGGCGGAAGAGCAGGTCTCATGGCCTCGTTTCTCCTCGTAAAAAAAGGCATTAATTTAATTCTACCCCGCAATACCCCACAATCCTCTCCGTTACACCCCATACTCCGCCCCGTAACGCCCCACTCTCTGCCTCGCTAACCCCACACTTCGACCCGCTAAACGTTACAGCTCTCCCTCCGCTCCGCTGCACCCCGTCACATCACTCTCTGCCCCGCTATGCCACACACTCCGCCCCACAATATCCCTCTACCATCTACCACACCCCGCGCTCCACCCCACCATACCCCATACTTCGCCCGCAACACCTTACTCTCCGTCCCTCTCCACCCTTCACTCCACTCTCAACATTCCACTCCGCCCAGTACTGCATCAGCGTCGCTCTCTCCGCCACGATTCCCCCACCCGAGTCCCTGTGCTCCTTCACATTTCTCTGCTTCTATCTGACCTACTCCGTCCCATCACTTCTCACTCCAACCACTCCCACTTTATTCTGCAACAGACTGACTCGCCTCGCACCACTCCGTTCCTCTCCCTACTCACCACAAGTCCTTTTCCTGACCTCATTCCCACCCTCCCAACCACCCCCTATCTGTCCGGTAAGGTCATAAGTTCAACTGAAGCAACAACTAGCGTTACTCTTTCCACGTAAGAGCAGACACGAAACTTGTTTTACATGCTGTAAAGGGTGTAAATAGTACAGGTCAGCAATTTTCTCACAAACAACGCCGTAAATGAGAATGCAGATAAAAATAATTTTACTACTTCCATGGAACCAGGCATGCATGGTGGCAGTGAATCCAGAAGGTACACCAGAGCACTTTTGTAGTTTTCCCTTTGTGTGCCTTAAAAACATACATCTTAATGATTTGCTTTCTTAAACAATCATACACAGAAGGCGGCTCAAGAAGATAATACGAGCTTTCATTTATAATTCATTCCCATGCTACATACATTACAGTTTATTACTTCTCAACTAGGATCGGATTTATTTTGTAGAACTCGAAGCCGGGCTTTGTTTCATTGATCCAGGTTTTTTCATTCATTGTTTCATTGTATGAGTATCACTCAATGTAATACAGCAAACAGTGTTGATTATTTTTTCTTAATTGTACTATTATTTATTATTATATATTAAATATTAATAATTTTATAATTTATCAATAATTTGTTTTACTTTCACTATGGGAAGTTACATTATTAACTTTTAGTAATATAATTCATCTCATTTTTAAAATTTAAAACTTCTTAATAAACGAATAATATTAAATGCAATTAAACGCATTAAATATTATGAACACAAAAATTAGAACTAGGATTCAGACTGATGAGAGTTTTTTAGGGGCTGCACAAGAAAAGACAGGATTCGTAATGAAGAGATTCGTAACTAACTAGAAATTCATAATCTAAATAGAAGTCAGCAATCTATATAGCCTAGTCATGTAATATATTTTAAGCATGTCAAACTAAGAGGTAAGTATCCCATTGTCTTTTTAAAATAGTTTACCCAAGTGTTCCTATCTCTTCGAAAAATTCGATATGATCAATTAGCAATAATAATTATTTACCCCCAAGATCTCCAATGACCTGAAGAGATATAAATCACTAACACTGAATGTTCCTGCGTTCACACTGGTAGACATCGACGGACATTGAATTTTCCATTCCTTCAACACAACTGTGATTAAACATTTTCAGCGATAATATCCAGCGCGATAGAAATTCGTTTGTTTTTATAATAGCAGATAATTGTTCGGCTATTTGTTTAAATTACAACCAATGAACCAAAAAATGGAGGAAATGCAGCAGCATAAATATTCCGGAGGTAATTTCCACAATTACAAGTCACAACGATGCAATAACCAGTATGTATTGAGGTCATGCAATTATGAAGTACAGTGAACGACGGAATATTATTATATCATAACATAATATAATATATAACTGACTTTTCGGATATTGCTCATATTAAGATTGTTATTTTAAGGTGTTTCAGGTAAATTATTCACATCATTTTACACAATTTTCAAGCAATCGCGTAACACACATATTTACAAGAAAACATTGTTTATATAAAAAGATTTATTCTTTAGACAGCCATTAGTAAAAGCGGTTCTCTCAGGGCATATGTAGTGTACTAAAAGTTAATTTTTTAACACTAGTGCTACACGAGAGACGATAGTCAAGTGTTCAGATAAATCTGTGAAAGCAACAAAAAAATAATTTCTCCTGGTCACATCAGCTACTATTGATCTCAATGTATCATTAAGTAATTTGTATTCTTAAAAAGCAATTGAAAGCCTGTACGGCAGTCAAAAAATAGTATATGACACATGTGGTAAAAGTGATTTTATTTTGCTTGTAGGATTGCGCCACGGCATATCGATCTCGTGTGACAACATTTTCTAAACGCAAAATAAAATGCTACTTTTACCATTCGTATTACAAGTAACTATTTTTTTCAAAAACTGTTGTTGAAACAGCCTCAATCTGTTTGCTAGGCTTTCCCGCCGTCACATCACGATATTCATAAGTTTTGTTCTGGTTGTTAGCAAGATCTCTTTCCCCGTACAACGTTAATTCAGCACTAGATTTACTACAGCAGAATATACTTTCTCATATTATTGGAAACAGTTACGTATTATAGAAATATTGCAATTTCTGCCATAATAACACTTCAGATATAACAAGAAAAATTTCAAATCAACCAATCCCAATGAAGGATCTGTGGTGCATATTGGTATTTATTTCTATTGTCAGGAACGATAGTCATTTCTAGGTTTACAAATGAAACGAACAACTGAACACAAATTCAACTGCTACAGTATTTGCAGCACATGACGGAGAAAAGCAAGAATAATTTTATACATTCTTGCTATTGCATTCTTACATCGAAGTCAACTTCCAATTTTTGAATAACAAAATCAGCGACAACAACTCCTTAAAGTAAAAGAAATATATTTGTTAATTCTAAGTTAAATCTATTTCCTTCCATAAGAATATTGATTTTGATATGGTAATGTCAAAATTTCTCAGAATTTAAAATGGCTGCCATTTTGCGAACGGACAGATAATATTTCTTTAAATTGTTTCATAATTGTGTACCAATGTTACGCAAAATTATGTGTATTACCCAAAATTATGCAAAAACTTAGCACATTTTCGAAAACTTTAACATGTTATTTCAAATATATTTTTACTTCTAAGACGTATTGTATGTACTTGGCAATTTGGGTCAATTGACCGGTTTTGTTAACTGTCCCCCAAGTCTGGGCCTAGTTTAAGTCCCACGAAGCGAATATCACTCCACTGGCAAACTTACCTGAACTTTTCTTTATCACGTAGCTACAAAAACTAAGAATGAATTTAAATAGTATGTTATTCTATTTTTGTCTCGGTCAGGAATCGAACCCGATTACAACGATACCCGTAACACCTAGGGAAGCTGCTATTGATCCATCGTAGGGAATGCAGCTGCAAGAAAGTGACGAAAAAAGTTTTAACTTCGCAGTTTTCGAAAATTCAGGAAGTTAAACGAAAATTTCCAATTCTTGCACCATTTAAGATTAAGACTAAGAACGCCTTTAAACGTTTAAATCAATTTCTTTTGCTCCATCGGAGGGTACAATATTTAAAAATTCGGAGCCATTTCTGAAAAAAAATAGAAATGTTGACGCTTCATATAAGGTACCGCCAAAATTAAAAATATTCGTTTCAAATTCAAGTGACCGCGGCCTCATTCAAATCGAATGGGAAATATTAATTTCGGTGAAAATCCTGCTCACGATTTAGCTGCTAGAGTTGTTCACAGACAGACAGATGTATTGCCGTAATACAATTTTTTTATATTAAGATCCCATCAGATGTGGATTCTGACTACACAACGTGTTAGAGGAAGTAATTTAGGAAAAAGATCTATCAACATTTTCGTTACGAGTGCCAACAATAAGACATTTTCTCTAGAAAAATCACTGGTGTTTTTTCAGCATTAAAATAATTTCTCTATACCACCTAAGCAGTATGCGAGAAAGTAAAAAATATATATCTTTATTTTTTCGAAATTTCAGACGTATCCTGGAATTCTACTCAAGACAACATAGTGCCTGTACGTTACCTAGCTAGTGTCGGAAATTCTATCACCGTCAGGAGTGGAATCTTAGGTCACTCCGCTCAGTGGCACAGCAGTGACTTCAGATGGGCCGAGCCACTTAATCTGGAGGCGTGAAGGTCAAATATATGGTAGAATGAGAGGCAGGCAAGCGAGAAACTTGACGTAAACTCTCTTTGTCCAGGAATTCCACATACAGGATTGTCTCCTCCAGGATTTCTGTTCCAGTATCCAGTGTGCTTTTCACTTCTTTACGGGTCACCCTCTATGTATTATTTTCATAGTCCCCCATTGAAGTACTATACCATGTGCAACACAATACAATAATCAATTCAACATAGTTCAGCTTGCTTGTACCTTGACTGTACGCCGCCGGCTGCCATTGAAACACCGCTGCTCGTTCTGTGGTTCCCTTCCCCTCACCTTCCCTTCGTGACGAGACGTGCAGAGACGGAATATCGCGTCTCCTTTCACCGAACTCCCCTTCGGCTCTAGCAAATACGACGCTCCGCCCCCAGAATGGCACAGACTTTTTGCACGGGCCCCAATGCAGATGTAGGCGGCATCTGCTCAAATATTAATTCCATTACCTCAATAGGCTAACGCTCCAAGGCCCCCTCCGCGGTGTTTGCCGATCGTCGCGTATGTATGGAATAGCTGAATGCGGTCTAGGCCGCGAGGGAGGGGGGACCTTTGACGGCACGGCGCGGCCCGTGGGCGTGACGGATCGCAGGCTCAGGGCGTGCGTCGGCGTGACGTCTTGGTTATGTTTGTTCTCTGCTCCCGGAGACGTGGAGCGCGCATGGGAGAGGCGAGCGTGCGTTTGTTCGAGCGTTGGGAGCCACGCCAGCTGCTTCCGAACGTATTTGAGAGAGAATTATTAACTTCCTGGCGAAACATTAATTTACGGGATGTGGATGCGAGTTCGAAATGCAATACTGGGTCCTGTTTTGAATAAGTGCCAATTTATTATGCATTTGGGCTCCTGTGTTTAAATTTGATGCTCCTGTCTTCTCAGCTTTATTTTTATCACGATTTGGTACATTACAACGTCTACAATATGAAAATATTGCGAGTGAATGTAATCACTTTAAAGACATCGGTTGTTTCAATTTAATATCATGTCCGGAATGACTTCGCACACGTCGTGTAATATACTTTCTGCATTTAGTAGTAAAAAAGTTAATAATATTGTTTGTGATATCTCTTTCTTTCATTGTTATGTGTAGTGGGCGGATGTTAATGAAATGTCATTTTTTTCTTCACTACAGAATACTGCCGTTTAGTATAAAAATTCATTTTCTACGGTCATTGCTGACAAAATGAAAAGACCCATTTTTATGTCTTTTTTGCATTTTTCGTCAATTTTCCCCTTTTGCGTCATTTTTACAGCATTTTTTGCTGATTTCGTCGATTTGAATATCATTTTAATGGTACTTGCGTCACACAATATTTACGAGGTGCAACAAATACTCATTACAGAATCCCTGAGTAGCGTATTCGATTTCTTCACCCATATATTGTTATGTCAGCCGTTGTGAGTACTATGTAATCTAAGATTCCTGTGACGCATATCGCGCCATTGTCAGTTCGGCCGATTTCGCAAACTAAGTTCAATTGAACGCATGCAAAAAGCCTCTATTTCAACATATTCAACAGCTTGAGATGTTCATCTGAAGTGGTTTTACGTCATTTTTACGTCATTTTTCTTTCTTTTTGGGGCATTTTTAAAACATTTTAAGAGCATTTTATTCATAATTTTTGAGAATGTTGTAGGTCGTCAAAGTCCGCCCGCTAGTTATGAGTTGTATGTCTATTTTTACCGATGTGACTGATGTTATCACTCAAGACTCAAACTTAATTAAAATACATGCACGGTACATTTTCACCGCAGTTGAGACGAAGCTAACCAGTTAAAAAAATAATTGTGGCAGCTGTGATAATAATGATTTACGGAACTAATTGATATCTTTTGAATTATCACTACTTTTTGTAGCGAAGCATCGGGTTGTGAGTTTAAATATTGACACATTCAGTTTAAAACTGTTATTGAAACTTTGAAACATCGCAGTGTATCACTTTTTTTTAATATTTATAATGTATCTTTATTAGTGAACGAATATACATAGTTCAGTATTAATTTATACTCATATGTATTTTTTTATGACTTATATTTACACTTAAAATGCTAATCTTACAACTAAATCTAACTACACATGAATAGGAAACTCACAGAGCATCCTATGTGATTATGACTTCTGAAAATTGGCTGAGGAATGAATCTATGGATATCTATTTTTTATTCTTGGTTGGGAGCTGGGTAGGTGGTGGCTAGCGTAGTGGGTGGGCTTGGGTTTATTGTGTTTTAATTTTGGAGAAGAAATTTGTTAGATAGGAGCGCGATATGGTAAAGGTATACGGAGGTAAATTAAATTCTTTATGCAGTTGAATGTTTGAGATGCAACCCAGGGTGCAATGAGTGGCAAGTCCTGATGAAATTATTTTGGGATGATCTTGTAATTTAATTAATATTAAGTTTTTTGAAGGCATTGATCAGAATAGGGCATGCATAAAGCATTAGGGGTCTAATTATTGATTTATAGATGGTGCTGGCATTGTTTAATGGAGCTTAACTATTGGCGATTTTAAGAGTGGCATCTTAGTTGAATTAATTTTATTTTGGCTTGCCTGTGGCTTTTACTGTTATGTGAATTTTTCCAATTTAGTTCTGGTATCAAGATTCAGCCCTAGTATTTAAGCAGATTCATTGGTGAGATCATGGAATTTGGTTTTGTTTATTCGGAGTGTGTTGGGTTGAATGTTCTTAATGAGAAATTATTTTGGCGCATGATTTTTGTTAAGGATTTAAGTTTTGATTTTCCATTTGACAGACCAATTCATCACTTTTATTTAAATGTGTTTGAATTTGTTTACAGATTTGATTTAGTTGAAATGATTAACGACATGAACAACTTGGCGGTGTCATCGGCGAATTGGGCGATGTGCGTGTGCGAATGTATGGGAATGTCGGCTGTGTATATGTTGAAAAGCGTGGGGACAGTGGTGAGCCTTGAGGTAATCCAGCTATAATTCTGGCGGGGATTGGATGTGTGATTATTACTGTGACTGAAAAATGTTCTATCTTGGAGCAAGCTATTAATTTAACTAAATGATATTATTAAATAGTTAGGGTAGCCCTATTTCTTTAAGTTTTGAATATTAAATCCAGGATAACCACACCTTGTCAAAAGCTTTCGAAATGTCTAAAAAGGTAAGTATTGTATGCTCTTATTTTTTTGAAATGCCGTGTGTATGTGCTCGTGCTTCTTAATATTGATGGAGACGTTGAAAACCTTTAATTAGTGAAGCCAAATTGGGTGGCATTTGGGATTGGTTTGACGTTTTTATTTCAGATGGGAAATTAGTCTTTTAAGGATTTTAGTTGTTCTAGGATTTTTGATAAAGTAGGAAGAAAGCTAATGGGTCTGTAGTTTTCAGTTTTTGGATTAGATTTTTGAATGGGCTTTGGGGATGGGGTTTACATTTGAATTTTTCCAAATAAGGGAAGTAACCAGTTCTAATTATTGAATTGTAAAATATTGTGATATATGCTATGTGGGTTTAGGTACGGTTTTTTTAAACGATTTTGTTACTTATTCTGTCGTGTCCAGGGGCTTTTTTTATTGGGGCAAATATCTTAATTATAATTAATGACATCATGTTGGGATATGTAGGTTTGATTTTGTGTGGTAACGTTATAGTTGGGGGCTTATGCCTATTTCGAAATATGTTTTGAATGCACAGTGGTGATTGGGGTGGCATTGGAGTAAATGATTTAGCAAAGTGATCGGCTAATGCTTCAGCCTTGCTCATAGAAGCAAATTTCTTGCCCGTTGGATTTGTTAATGGGGATATTATTGGCTTTTTCCTTTTTCAAGATATTTTAGTGAATTGCCACAACGTCGTTGTTATTTGTGCTGAGGACTGGATTAAGTTAATTGTATGTTGTTTGTTTATGTTCCTTAGTGTTTTTTTTACTATGTTGGATTAGTAAATTTAACGTCTGTCCTTAAGCTGTGGGTTTCTCATGCTGCACCAAAAGTCTTCTTGTTTGGTTTCTAGTGTTAATAAATTGTAAGCAATGTTTTTCGGAAGTTTTTTATTGAAATGTTTTAGTTGGTGGGGGGCTGAGCATTTGTTTTATTAAGAATGTTGATTGTGTTAATTATCATATCTGTTTAAAAGGCTATAGCTTGTTCTAGTTTCTACGCGGCAGTTTTTAATATTTTAAAGGTGGGTGATTGTTTTTCAATTATGTCTTAAATTTTTTTCCAGTTGATGTTTTTGTGTGTTAAGTGTGAGAGTTGGAGTGGTGAGGGGGCGTAAATTCTGTTTGAGTTTGAAAGATGAAATCGTTGGGGGCAGGTGATTCGAATCTAGTTCAAAAAAGGGGAGCTGAGTGAAAAGTGATTTGAGTGTTAGAAATTGCAATATCTAATATGTCTGGGTGTTTGTTTTGTACATCTGTGGGGTAGTGAGTGGGTTCTGCTGGGATAATTAACTGAAGTTTGAGGTCGTAATTATTTTGCTCAGTTGGCGTCCCTGCAGTGTTGGTATTTCTATACCCCATATAGTTTTTAGAATCAGATCCCCAATCAGAAGAGTGGGGCGAATTTTTTCATGCTGGGGAATAGCGCTGAAATATTCGAGTCAGAAATTTTTTTGTTTTCGGAGGCTTGTATGCCGCTATTAGGGTTATTAAATCTATTGTTTCGAGGGAATTTAATGGCTATAGTTTTTTCGAGACTGGCGGTGTGGACGGTGACTTTATAAATGGTATGGATTTTTCTATTAGTACTTAGTACAGCGCACCTCCGTTTGCATTTGATCTGTTCGGTTCTGACTACACTATACCTGATATATTAAAATGTAACATCTATTTTACATGCGTTTCCCGTTATGCAAGCTAGATTTATTTTCTTATCATTTAAAAAATACGTTAGTTCTAATTTTTTATTGTTGATGCCTTCGCGTTCCAGTTGAGCAGGATTTTAAATCATTTTTATGGTTCTGTAGCATTATTGTTGTTAAAATAGGCTGAGAGAGATGCTTTGTAAATTGCTGACTATTGTTCGGATGGATTAATATTAATAATATTCGACCTAAGAAGCAGGTAATTGAGTTAATAATGGAATGAATGAAAGCGTTATTATTAGAATATTTAATAAGAGGAGGATGTGTGGGATGGGTTATTGTTAGGTCGGTTGTTTTGATTTGTAATTTTGGGGAGGGTTTTGGAGCAAATGTAAAATTTGGAATATTTGTACGATGTGTGGGGAGAGATGGGAAGTTTTGTGAGGTGAGTTGCTTGGAGGGGGGTTGTTTCTTAATCTATTTTTAAGTATTGCCTGATTTGGAGTTACTTGAGGGGGTGTCTATTTGTTTTTTATAGTATGGGCAATTCTATTGATCTTTAAATCAGCTCTGTGAGAATCGCATTGCAATATTTTTTACAGACTGCAGGTAAAATCTTTTTAAGGGCAATTAACAGAATAATGATTTGTGGCACAGAAAATACACGCCGATTGAATTGTTACAGTTATTCTTTGGTGTGTCCAAAGTCTAAGCCGGCATACACTGAACTGGACCTTTTTGGTAATTCTTCTTCTTTCTGGCTTAACACTAATGTTTAGGCAGATGTGAATTAATTGTAAGCACTTGTCGATATTTTGACTGCCGTTGAATTCCTGGGGCTGCAGTAACTGGAATGGGCACGGTTTTTATTTTTAAAAAGTCTTGTTACAACAGTGTATCACTACCTATTTCAATATTTATTAATGACAATCTGACGCTTTCAGAAAATGACAATATAATCGCAGGATGCTCACTATCAAGTTCATGGGTACCATGAATGAACACTATCAAGTTTCAAAGAAAGTGTCTGTAGTACGATAGTGGGTAGTAATATATACAATTTAATTTTAACAATGCCCAAGTTCGTTAACTGGTTCAAATAACGTTTTGCTTCATATTCACTTGAACATTTTTCTTCGAAAATCAATCCATCAAATGAAACATTGCTCCCTTTAGATAAGCACATGTGGTGGCAGTTATTTTTAGGTGGATACATGGTGAATTTGGTTTTATTTAATTAAATTTCGAAGGCGCATCGAGAACCTGTAATTAGAAAAACATTGAAAGTATTTATTCACATGTATGTAGTAAAGAAATTGACAGAAAACCATTGGAAATAAATATTTAATGACTAAATGAAATAAACTATACTAATCTTCATAGTAAAACTATGAATAAAACTACAAACAATCCTTGGTTAACTCAAACTTCCATAACTTGAATGGGCTGAACTAAATTGGGTTTTCCAAAATTCTTTCTTGGGATTGTCATTAATATAATTGCAACCGCATATCATCGATTAAACAATGTTAGTATGCATCTTTTTACTAGTCGTTTCGCACTGTCCTACAACTATTACTGGTTCACTGTTCCTTTATTTAGTGGGCGATGTCGTTCACAATTGGTTAACATAATAACACGTTTTGCGTCAATACACAGTACAACATAATGCGATGTTGAGGGAAGCAGGGTGAGACCATTGGACATTCGTCGGCCATGCGGGGCAACGCACACACTGCTCACTCACACTGCTACCTGTCTACGCATGAGCAGCCGGCCGCCACTCCTCTTACGCTCCTACCCCGTTGCTCCACACCGCCCCGCGCTCGACACCTCCCTCTCGCTCGCGGAATTCTCACCCTCGACGTATCGCTCCAACCCTGACCACCTTTCTCTTCTTGCCCCGCCCAGTCGCAGGCCCCGCCTCCTCCTCTCCTCCTCATTCGCACACCGCCCACCCTCATCCCACGTCCGCTCGCCACCCGTTCCTCCCTCTTCTCCTGCACGTCCACACACCATTTCACGCTCCCGCCTCTGCCACTCACAATCCCTTTTCCTGCTCCGCCTCACCCTCCAACCCGTGGCGCCGTCACGCGCTTCCACTCACGGTTCCACCACCCTTTCTCAGCTCCTCCGCCACCCACGTCCCTCCCGTCCCACCACATCTATTCCCTGCCATTCTCTTCCGCACTCTTCGCTCCACTCGGCTCCCTCGCCTGCTCCGCGTCCGCAAACCTCCCTGCTCTCTCTCTCTCTCGATCTCTTCTCTTTCTCTCTTCTCCTCTTCTCTTCTCTCTCTCTCTCTCTCTCTCTCTCTTCTCTCTTCTCTCTCTTTCTCTCTCTCTCTCTCGCCCCAGCTTACCTCCGTTGCTCCTCCCCACCTCGTCCGCAAGCCGCGCGCCGCTTCCGCCCCCGCTGTCCGGGGCAGGCAGGAAACGCGCACGTGGTCGCGGGCCCGCCCACACGCTGGCGGCAAACACTGCGCGCACACTCTGATAATTAATTCGGCGTATTGACGGGATCGCCCACCGGCGCCGCGGAGCGCTGCGGTCGCGGCCGCACGCCCGCGCTCTGGCGGCCGCCTCAGCAAATTTGTTCGACAGAACGCCCCTCGCGCGGCCGCCACCCTCACTTCCGACCCCGCGCTCCCCGACGCGTACGATGGGCCTACGACTGAATAGCGATTGCAGCTGGACGTCATCAGAGACTCCTCGTCCGAATGTGCTACGGCGCTGCAACACTCATATTGAGTCCCTCGTCTAATATATTATGATACTGTTCTAATTCTGCGGAAATCGAATTTTCGCTGTTGTCCTTGAGTGGTATAGGCTTAGGGATGGCATAGGATGCATCTGTTTGTCAATAGTCGATGACGATTATAATGTGAATATCACACGCACTGTAAACTGCATGAATCTGCAACTCAGCTCACGCATGCGTATAAACAGAATAACCCACAAGTTCTGACGTCTTCTACATGCCTCCTTTCGTTATCATGCGTGCTGCAGAAATTGTTGTCCTTGACGCTGGTGGGAAAAAAATCTCCAATTCCAAAGGTCAGGACTGAACTGAATTGTCTCAAACCTTTACATTCCAATCCAACGTAATGTTGTAGAATTTTTTTCGAATAATTAAATAATATATGTTTTATAATATGAAAATGATCCATTAATTCCAATTGTGTACGAGTATAAAATATCACTAAAAATTGAACATAGTACTTTTGTTGTAAGGATGAAATGCATTCGCTTCGAAAAGTAATGAGATTTTAGCATCAACGTTGTGGAAGTACAATAATGAAATGCTTATATTTTTAAATCCAAATTAAAAATACTTACGGATCTTCCAAGAGTCATTCAACATGGCTGACAAGTATTATGATTAAGCAACATTTATGATAAGTATTAAAGAAATTCATTTTTAGTAGGTAGGTACTGCTTTCCTTTCTTATCCCAAGGAGCCTCCACTTGTTTTAATTCAAGTGTGATTGATGTATTTCCTTGCAACATAATAGCGACGTATGGATTTTGTTTTCCACGAATAAGTAAGCAAACCTAACTTTTAACACTTAACTTTCTTGTCAAAACATGGTTCAATTTGTACAAATTTTGTCTACAACATGTGACAAAATTTGAGCGCACAACACCTTTATTTTAAGCCAAGAAACGTCGCTGAGCGTCAGTCGACTCTGAGATACTAAACGTCGCAAAGTGACAGTTCCTCTCTGCACAGTACCTAGATACAAATTAATTTTATCACAGTAAAAAAAATTACATTAATTTTGTGTTGTACGTTAAAATGTGTGATAATTAAAGACAGAGTTAACTGTCTATGCTGACTGTTCCTACCAATAAGATTGGGGGCAATTTTCACGAAAGGGAAGGCAAGGGCGAAAAAATGTCTTCCACGTCGGGCACACCCGTCATGAATGACGCATGGGCAAAGGTATTTGCCAAAAATTTAATTGATTTCTAAAATGTACTAAAGATCAGTTCTGAGTACTTTCTTTGATATCTAACAGAATCAATCTATTGATGAAAAACGAATTTCCATTTATTGTAATAATGTGTACATCATTAATTTCAAATTTATTTATATTTTTAATTGAACTTGTTAATATTATTGTAGTATAGGACTGAATAAAATTAATTCAGCAAATGTTGAAAAATAAAAAAAATATCAGCGTTAATAACTCTAAACTACTCTCCCTCGTACCCCTGTGTAACAATGCATAACGGTGCATCAAACCCTTTCCCTCCTCTTTGTCTTTATGTAATTATAGGACGACCCTCGAGAGTTCTCTTTCACCGGAAAGTGTTATTTCTTCACTTAAAGTACGCTGAAGCAGATGGGAGCGCCGCTTTCTGTTTACATGAAGCTTCCGTCTTCTTGGTCGTCGCTTCGCATCCATTTCGGAAAGAAGAGTAGGACGCACTGAATCAAAGCAAACTACGCAAGGAACAAATAACGTAAAAAACTGTGTGCAGATGGAAATCAATTAATCTTCGCCAAAGTAAGGGACTTTTCGCTTACACGTTCAGATGTGTAGTTTTAAAATATGCGTACTGAAAGAACATTATTTGTTCCGAATACAGACATCTATGGGATACGACAATCAAGAAGCCTATGATCTGATGTAAACCAGTAGTTTATCTTCAATCAACAGAAGTTAAGCTCCAATGTATGGAAAGTAATTTTGAACTAATCATATTCGTTATATTACCTTTTTGAGAAAAACATATATTTAGCAGAATTAACTTATCAAATGTACACATTCTTCAGTTTGTTAATTTCCTACCCTTTACATCTTATCAAATTCAAACATTGAACTCTTAAACATAGCATTAAACTTTCCTTGGTTTGTAACTACTCTACTCTACGGTTAAAATGAAATCTAATAACAGTTTATGGTTAATTGAGGCCTAGCCCTCTCCCACAACAAAACTTCCCGTTGATCAACTAATTTTTCTCCAAATGGGAATTTTTAAACAATGAACATTTTTATGGGATAAACATAAAAAATATTATTGATAATTGTAATTGTCATATTGATTTGATAACAGATTCTGTTATTGATAGTATCATCAGTTTTATTATATTTTATTAATAATTATTAAAGTTATTAGTAAAGTGAAAAATGCTATTTGAATAATTAACATATGAATGAACTGAGTGGAAATTCTACTGATTGCCCTAGAACTGCAGATACTATAAATAATAGATCCAGATATTATTTTTCCAAAAAATATCCACCCTGACACGAGAACGTCACAAAAACCTGCGCCCGGCTAGAGACGGGGTTCCCTCCACTGCTCGTCGCGTTCCTTCCGGCCCAGTGGCGTTGTATTTGCTTTCCTACCGCACCGCCGCCCCCTCCCCCGCAGGTGGCTCCGGCTTCAGTCATCCCTCCTCTCTGCCTACTCCCTGCCAGTTGGTTCTCGACATTTGTCTACCAGCTCCCACTTCGCATCGCGCGAAGCTATATTAGATGCATAGAAACTGTTTTCTGTTGACGAGCGACTTTTATGAAAACAAATTTACTAACTTTAAACTATATATTGCGGTTAATATAATTCGAATTCTCTTTTATCGACAAATTTTAATGTTCACTAACTGGCAGGGTCCACTCAAAAGTGTGATTCCTAAATAGATTTTTTTAACTTCTGAACGGTTTACCTATAAGGAAACGCTGTGATTAGTTGAACTATAGAATTTACAAATTATTTAAATAGAAATAATATCCATTGGATATTGTAAACCGAGTTGTTGAACAATTCTATGGTTTTTGCACGTAATGGTGACGGTGATGACATTTGACCATAAACCATGTCAGCATCTTTGTCAGTGAGTGATTCACCACACCCTTTTCATACGATCAGCGCGAGATAAATTAAATCGTTGCTAGACCTTGCTTTTGTTACAAACCAAATGATTGCGCCCATAAATGCACATGTTACATATACAAACCCAAAATTAATCTCAATAAAAGATGAAGGTGAATTTTCATTACAGAACTCTCACTATTCTCTTTTTATTGAGCAATTCTGGCCTGTGTCATACGAGCATTACGTTGACACGCGATGTCACGACTTCAATGAATTCATACTAATGTATTGACTAACGATGCACTTTATAGTACTGTAACAAGTTTAGGAGTATCATTGGTAAATTTATGATTATCCTTATTTATTTCTCATTGGTGTTCTTTACCAAATTTGTCCTTATATAATGTTCAACTATATTTATACAAATCAGAAAAAATAATAATTCGATAATCATTAAATTAATTATTTAAATTTTCCTAACAGTACAAATTATCATCCCTTCATAACAATGTCACAAACCTGGAACCTCTCAACCAGACGTTGAATAGCAGACACTACTCAGTGTATGAAGATTGTATTTCGATTAAAACATTTCGGATTCAAAGGAAATTAAAATTTTAAATTTAAAAAGACTGATTGCCGGCAGGTAGCAACAGTGATCCGTTACAAGCAGCGAAGTCATTCAGGACATGTGTAAAACGTACTAGATCCGTTAGAACTTGGCTACATATGCCCCGACAACTTCAGTGCAAATCAACCGTTTGTTTACCCACAGAGTATACGTCCGACGTAACAAGTATGTTCGCTCCCGTGTAATAGAAACTATTTTGCATCGAAAAAGGAACAAATTAGATGCAAAATTCCTTTCGTCAAAATAACCCAACTCCCCACTCCTCTCGCAACTAGCAAAGAGAGGGCTCATGTAAACTTGCGCGGATAATAAATAGATAAACAAAGTTACACAAAAAATAGAACTGTCCTAAGTCACGAAATCACTCTATGTACAAGAATAAAATATTTTTAAAACATCTTCGTTAATTAGTTAGAAAAAATTTAAGTCCTTTAAATAATCAGTTGTAAGTGTTGAGGCCTATAAGCTCATGTTTCTATTGCTCGACTTAATGGAGTGTCTCCTCAAAGTCAGCAGCAAGAAGGAGATACCGTCATCCAATCGGGAGCTTCAATATCAAAGAATTAAGTCGTAACGGAGCTCCCGATTGTAAGACCGCCTACAAGCTCGTAATTCTGAGGAGACTACTTTAAATCAAAATGTAAATAAAGATGTAATTTAAATATTTTTTTTAAAAAGCGTGTGAAATAGAATACGCTGAGTTAAAATCCATTCTCGCTGTACAACTTTAGAAGGTTGCTACGTTACTCTCTAGTCAGTTGAACAAAAAGTAGTCGTTTTTAAATGTGCTTGGTTGAAAAATAAAGAATCAGTATCAAATAAAATATTTCTGTATTTTGCGTTGATTAGTAAGTGAGTATTTTTAAACTGCTGCATTAAAAATTGTTAATTATTTTACAAATTCAAGCTAAGAAAGTAATTTGTTTCGAAATGCCAACATAAAATACTGAAATAATGTACGTTTATGTATGACTGCATTTATCTTCAAATTTCAGTTACCTTGTAAGTAGGATATTTCTTACATGTTATGTAAATGTTTTTTTCAATAATAATATCTTTATATCACAATTAACGTCTTCAGAGATTGATAACTTTCAGGAAATACTCTTGGCAACTCTTTATATTTATCATATTAGTTTACGGTTTACATTGTCGGTAAGGTGTAGGACGTACGAAACAGCCATTTTAATAATCTACGTTCCGACTTGGGTGCTATTGGCTTGACTCATGTTTTTTTCTTTCTTCATTAAACAAAATACAAAAAGAACACACCATATTAATCAACACCAATTTACCTTACTGCTTCGAGGGGAGTTCCAAGGTAATTTGCAGAAGGTGATCTTAAAATACTGCATTATGCTACATATGAGATTTAAGACGCAGATGGCAATGGGGGATCATCCACGTACGACATTAAAATATTTTATCATAAATTACCCCGTATACGCATATCAGTTCACAGAGCAATGTTCACAAACAAACCTTGCTCAAGTTCTTAATATTTAAAATTCCCGCCGAGTGTTACGTCATGCAACGTTGCCGCGGTTCTTCGTTCGTACAAAAAACTGATGAGTTATTTTTTTGTGTGTTCTTATCTAAAATTCACGGTAAAATTTTGTATTCCAATTATTTTATCTTTACAAAGGTTTAATCTACATTTATAACATTGATCTGACATGTAATCTTATGTAGAAGTGTTTGAAATATTATTATTTTTGGTCGTATGAGATCCTTTTCCTTTACTTTACATGTTAAAACGAAAATTTTCAAATGTGATTATCTTTTAAAGTACACACTATAATTGATTCATATTTTGAGTGGTGTATAAACATCTAATGTTTTTATAAATTTCAGTTTCAACGTTTTATCCTATTTTTGACATTACGTGACAACCTTGTTAACATGGCAGCGACGGCTTTTCACCAGTAGAGCCTTCTGGGGTTGACGAGTAGCAACCACCAGCATTACTAAGGGAATTGCAAATGGTGACGCGAGGGGTCGCGGGACGTGGAGACTGGGAGAGAGGAGAGACTCATGGACGAGCCACACACGAAGCCTTAGTGGAGGTTTCCAGTCCTCACAGACTGATTTCGACGATTTTCTGTCACCAGCTGCAAAGCCCTTCTCAGGAGGACGTGGTCAGCCGCAGGAGGGAGTGGGAAATGCACCAACTCTTGCATCAAAATGGCGTGCTAATGCAGTGGGGACCCTGAAATACAACGTAGCCTATCTTCCAGCAGAACCAGTGTTGTCAAAATTTCTACCTCTAAACATAACTCTACCTAAGTACAATAATTGTATCATTATTTTTAAAATAATTATTTAAGTTTAAGTAGTTTATTACTAAGATGCATGCAGATTGAACATTAGTTATCGCTCTCTCTTTATTTTGAAATCAATTTGTCCCTCACCTCACAGAAATGTGACTCAGTTCGGCCACGTACAAAAACAATAAAATACCCCAAATGTATTTGAAAAACAAGCAATTAAAACTAGAAACTAGAAAAATGAATAAAGTGAGTCACTTATTGTTGGCTAGTACATATGTTGCAGTATATCAAAGCACTTTCAAGAACACCCAAAAACTGATTGTTTTCATCACAATATCGGAGATTAGGGAATAGTTTTTCACATAACATCGTACTTCTTCCACAAATAACAATGTAAAATCATATAAAGACAAGTTTAATTAAATTCATGAGCAAAATATACCATAATTTAATCATTTTCATCGTACCACAATTATAGCCCCCTTATCTGGCAGAGCAATCATCGCATAGCGCGTTGTTTTACACAGCGAATGTTTGCTCTCTGTCAGTGTTGCCACGTTAGGGATTTTCTCCAAATTAAATGTTTTTTTGCCTCATGGATGTTTTAGGAGGAATTGTTTTGGTAGGGCCGTTTAATATTAATTTTTTTAAAAATAATTATCTATTGTGTATGACAAAATACAAAAACAGCTCCCTATGATTATTGCAGGAATTCAAACTACCATTTCCATTATTTTTCGCTAAGCATTAAAGTACTAAAACTGTAGACAGAAATTCAACAAAATACAAATCCACTGCCTGATGCGGCCGGAAACATACTGAAATTGTTCTAATATTCCTTGCATAATATATTTTTTGTGCCTATCAAATTGTTGCTGCGATACCCGTTATTTCACTGCCTCAATTAGCAGAGGGACAAGTGGTTCCATATCCCGATCTATGTATTCTATTACATAACTGTAAAATGTATATTTATATTTAACATGGGTAATCTTATGATTTTATTATATAGCAGAGGTTCATTGTTGACTAGAAAAGTTAGAACTATCTTGTAGACCAAGACTGATGTCATTATTATAAACCAACGAGAAAGAAATCTATTGGCGATATTGCAGTCACCTCTGATGCTGCTACTTCAAGCGAAAGCCACATGTTTCGGTGAACAACAGCAGTGTTGTCAAATTAATGCTGGTATTCCACCAATATGTTGTCATTTACACTCTAGATTATGAAATAATCTTCCATAGTTCTTTCTACTTATGTGTTATGTTACATACATATTTAAATTAAACAAACAATTTTATAAATTACTTTAATTATCCAATATGTCAGCTGACGGTCATTTGCACCGTCAGCAGGTATTTACAGCACATACGAGTATAGTCTCTCGTATTGAGCGTCAATGAAATACTTTGTTTTCTCTTAACATTGAGGAAGAAAATTAAATCCATCTGCGTGAAGACGTTCCTTTTTTGCGATTGTGAGATCTAATTTGCAATGCGCAATGGATAATATGGTCGCTTGATTGTAAAGGACTTTAAAAAGCTCTGGACAGTTGTCAGAGAAGATTTATGAAATATTTAGAATTTCGAGGTACTAGCAGCTATCCGCCACACAGAATCGATAATGATTACGTGTAAGGGAGTTTGTAGTAGCCATAGCGGATAGAACTATCGATCTTCTACGTATGCGCAGATGCATTAAAGTGATGAGAAACTTAAACTGCGCATGCGCAGAAGATTGATAGCGTTTTAACGTTCAAGGGTGTACAAAATCCCAATTATCAAAATTTAGTCTCGTAATTCTAGGCGATGCAAAGCAATTATCATCGATTGTTTTCGTCAATAAAGTATTGAGAAATATTACGTTTTGTCCACTGATACGTTGAATGATTTCACTGTCGGTTCCGCAATATGCGCATTGTTCTGTGAGCCCACTTTATAATGTCTCAAGTGATAGGTACTCAAGTAACAGCAATTTGTATAAAATGGTCTCAAATATCAACAAATTTATAATTAGTGCTGAAAGTGACATTGATATTTTTGCTGAACCGATAGTGACTTTGTGCAATGCAGCGATGAACTTCATGTACAAAAGATAGTTTAACTCATTTTCTTTTCCTTTTATTATAACCAGTCACTATTAATGTTAATTTGTATTTTAATTAAGTTCATGGTTTTCATTTACTTGGTTGCTGCAATACTTCAATAATTTAAGGCTAAAGCGCGCTCTGGAAAACATTGATATGAAAACTTATAGCTGTTTTCATACATTTTTATGTAGTATCCTGCGCAACCATTACTAGTAACAAAACCATATATTAAAATCTGGAATTAACTACATTGAAATTCACCAAAGGTGGAATTGTAATTAAATATTAAAAATATACATTAGATACGTAAAATTATCATCTTCTCTAAAATATACATTATTGCTGTCATATATTGTTTTTGCTTCTATTTGTGCAATTATATGCCACACACGAGGGGGCATTTTAACATCGCACTCCTACAAACTAAAACAAAAAACATTGAAAAAAAGCACTTGTAAGAACTGGTTGTTTTATGCGCATGTCTTCTTGAGCCCCGAAAATACCTACCCCTACTTCCAAAACTAACGTCTGTTGAATTAAAAGTAAATTATAGCAACGAACGAGCATTGTTGACAAAATCTGGTAAGCAGATAATTCACTTTTCGTATAATAAATTTTTCATCAACAAACGAGCTAGTTCATATTTAAAATATGCCAAAAAGCCCTGTTGTCAAAAAACCCAACACCCCATTCTGACATATAGTGAAATGAGAGCTCAACAAAACGAGCGGCTCAAGAGGCATGAAAATATGAGTGTTGAAGACAACAGGCAATAGACTGTTTTGGGAACAAAAAACATGGTGATCAGAAGTGAAAAGTGCGTATTTTATAAATCTATAATATTCAAGCTCATTGGTATAAAGTCTTCTGCGACAAAAGAAAAATATTTGAAACAAACAAGGGTTATTGCTATGTACATCGTAAGATTCCCATCGATTGTAATCACAGATATAATATTAAATTGATAAATACGCACTAGCTTTATAATCGTCTTTAATATTTTGGTGTACTTATTACTTTTAAATCAGCCCTTTTCCCAGAATTTCACTGTGATATTAAAATTAATACTTACAATTACTTGTTTTTTTATTAAAATCGTACTTATTACTTGTTTATACAATTTATTATTCTGTAGTCACAAAATGGGTATACTTGTGGCGTAACACAAAGCTGATAACTAACTGAAACAGAGAGTATATAAACTAACTGAAATGTCAACCAACAGGAAAGTGTTGATCCAGTCAACAGGTCCGTTGCAATATAAATTGTGAAGCCTCAGCATGGATTTCTTGAAGATTTACACTGTAGAAAATAAAGACTTGAAAATGTTGCTGCTCATACTCTGGATGCAAGTTGCCAAAAACTCGCCTAACAATGTCGGTGGATTGTATATTACTGAAAGAATTCCAGGAAATGTGTGTCAACGATGTCTTGGAAATTATATATAATTACGCGATATATTTACTCTCAGCGCTTTGAGTTCTTTGATGTTTTTATGCTTTCCCTTGCTATTGGTATTTCAGTGTTTTCCTGTGTTTATGGCTTGTATTTGAAGATACCTCTCACGAATCCAGGCAAAGATTCTGCAAATTGCTTTTGTGATATCTAGAAGGAAGTGAATCCACACTATTTGTTTACAACTCGCGTTTCAAAACTTGAAATGTTAGTTGGAATAATTATGGTACTCATCATAGATGCAAGGCAAAAATTGGAACGATGGTAATGATTTTAATGTAATAAAAGGTACATATTTAATTCAATACGTCATTATACATTGCTATAATGCTTTCGAATCGAATTATACATTTCTTTAAAGGATACAGAATATTTATTTTTGGAGTCGAATGTTTTTAATAGGAAACGTGTGTTAAGACGCTTTGTTGGTATTACACAACTTTTTAGTGCGCCATTGAATTATTACTATCTTATATTTCAATACAGGTTTACGTGTACATTACATTTAGTGAACGAAATCTATTGATTGATCGTCTGGAATTCTGTGTAATTGAAATTTCATTTCATTGTTTTCAGGTTTTATTTTCGTGAAGAAATCACGAATGTGTTGATAAACACGCTTCTTCATACAACGATGCCTACATCACCTAATTTTGAATCGTTGGATTATAACTAGATATATTTCATTTAGTTCGTTCCCGAAATTTATAATTTTGTGTTTAAATACGCTCCAACGACAGTTATTGACGTCTCATTTGTGTCTGTACTTACATAATAATCTGAATGTTATAAGTGAATATTAATTTTGTTTGAAGAACGGGACATGAAATGACCGAAACACGTAAGCGAGTGAAAGTGTATGTGCTTAATTCAGAAAGACAATGGCAAGACAGGGGAACTGGTTACGTTTCAACGCCTTATGTAAAACAACTAAAAGGTATTTCATTAACAGTAGTATCTGAAATCGATGGAAATCAATTATTGCAAGTCAAAATACACCCACACGTTGCTTATCAAAAGCAACAGGACACTCTAATAGTGTGGTCTGAAAACAAAGATCTTGATTTGGCTTTAAGTTTTCAAGAGAAACCGAGTTGTGAAGAAGTGTGGAAGATAATCTGTCAGCTTCAGGGCAAGGACAGTTCTGTTGACGTTACACAGGAAATTGTTGAAGAGTCTGAAGACGATAAGTTTGGATTCTTGTCAGATTCATTTCCAGATATTGACTTACCATTTTGTGAATTGTGCAGTTTGAAAGACATTAGTGAAGTAATTGCTTCCAATATGCAAATACCTGTGAGAAGAGAAAAGTTAGCTGCTGTGATTGATAATGATGGTTATATAGAAAAATTGCTCACTCTATTCCGTGAATGTGAAGATTTAGAATACACAGAAGGTCTCCAATATTTGCATGGCATCTTTAATAATATATTTCTTTTAAACAAAAGTAATTTGTGTGAGGAGATGCTGCAAGAATCAAATATTCTGGATGTAATAGGATGTTTAGAATATGACTCTAATTCTTCATCTCCTAAACGGTATAGACAAACTTTGAAAGATCTCACCAACTACAAAAATGTTATACCAATAACAAATCCTGAACTTCTGAACAAAATTCATCATACTTATCGAATTCAGTTTATACAAGATATCATTCTACCCATACCACCAATTACAGAAAATAATATGTTTTCTGCAATATCAAACATGCTTCTCGTCAATAAAATGGATATTGTAACATGGATACAGAATGATGATGCTGTTCTTTGCCAGTTGTTTACATTGCTCAATGACAAAACAACTGATAAACTCAAAAAGCGAGATCTCATTTTGTTTCTGAGGGAACTGTTTATTTTTGCTCAGTGCTTGCAATCTACAGAAAGAGAATCATTCTGTAAAATACTGACAGCATCTGGAATTTTTCAGACTTTTGAAACCAATTTTGACAATGATGACACTCGTTCCAGAACTGCATTAGTAGATATTCTCAATTGTTTTGTGGAATATTCCCCTTCAACAGTGCGGGAGTACATTATTCGAAAGAATGGCAGTGACGACCTTACTTTTATGAATGTTTTGACTTCTTTAGTAATTCACGACAAGGATGTTGAATTGGGTGGAGCTTCCCAGATTTTCTGCATTTTAAAAACGTTGTTAGATCCTGAAAATATGCTACTGTCAGGAAATTATTGTGAAAAGAGTGAGTTTCTCCGGTTCTTTTATCACAAAAGTGCAAATATTCTCTTCGGACCACTTTTGAATTGCAATATAAACGATCCTCCTCCAAAAACTGATTACCGGACGCAGCAACTATTAGGATTAATAGTGGATTTTTTGTCGTATTGTGTAGAAAATCATACATATCACATTCAAAATTTCATAATAGATAATGATTTGTTGAAAAAGGCATTAACCCTCATGAAGTCGGAGCATATGTTCGTGGCTTTGGGAGCTCTGAAATTGTTGAGAAAAATCGTCGGTCAGTTGGATGAAACATACAACAACTATGTTATAAAAGGAAATCTTGTTGCTCCAGTAGTGGAATCGTTAATAAAAATTAAGAGAAATAACATTCTCTGTTCGGCGATTCTGGAGATGTTTCATTTCATAAACGTGGAGGGATCACGAAGAATCTGTATGTACGTGGTGGATAATTTTTGGCATGTACTGAAGGAGTTACATTACACCAAAATTTTCGCGAGTTTAAAAATGCGATCAGATTCATACAGAGAAGCATCGAAGGAAAAAGAGAAAACCTCGTCGGAAACGCCCCAAAATACTTCCTCTAGTCGTTACAGGCGCGATGAACGGGACCTGGAAGAGGAAGAAGAAAAATGGTTTGACACGGATGAAGTGGAGGAATCAAACTCAACAAGAAATGAAAGAGATGACGATGGAGAAGAACCTTTACTAGAGAAGAAAACTAGTGAAGAAAGTAAGGATAATAAAGAAAATACGTTACAGGAGAAGAAAAATGACAAGGAACCAGACAGAACGAGTTCCTCTGTAAAACCACATCCTATTACGTCAGGTAAATTGTTGTGCAAAAGAGCTTTGGTGGACTACGAAGGAGATTCTGACGACGAAGATGAAGATTCACCTCCCATCAAGCGCAACAAGTTGTCTTAATCTGTTTCAATGAGCCATTCATGCAGTATACAGACCTGTAGTAATCCACAGTTCAAAATAGTGTTGTTTGTTTCTGCGATGCAATTTTTATAAAGGTGTGAAAAATTTACTTTCTTTCATATCAGTTTTATGAATTTTCTCGCACATTCCAATAGATTCTAGTTTAAAGGGATAATAATTGTTTATTGTCTTTAATGACTGATTATCACTGTTGATATTCGTTTTTAACAGAAAAAACACATTGCAGATGAGTTTTGTATGTCTCATAAAAGTTCATAACATATTTGAATTCTATTTTTCATAGGTGAGAAAATGTAGTTTGTCACTTTCATTTCATAAAGTATGTTATTGTTAGTGGTGTAGTGAGGAGTGATAATAAATACTTGTATTATATGAAAATTGATGAAATACTTTCTAGGAACACAACTTTCAGGTACAGTGAATGTGTAAAGTGTGATATTTTGATTTGTAAGTTTGTAGTGGCATTGTCAGTGCGACTCTTCACTAATCTGAACTGGCACCTATAAAGTTTGTCTTCGTTTAATAATTATAAATGTATTTGTTAAATGTATGCATGTGCTCATTAGTGTGAATTGAAATGTTTCAAACATTTTAATTTTCTCTAACAATTTACAAAAATAGGTATTAATGTGAAATGCGCGAGACTCGAAAATCAGTAAAAATTCTGATAAATAATATCTTATATGTATTTTATTAAGTACTGGTGTATAATTTTATTACCACGTTTTAAAAATACGATAATTAAAATTGACTTTCACTAAAATTGTGTATTCCTCATTAATTACAGAAAAATCATAACTAGAATACTGAATAAAACTCTGAACGGCTTTAACACGGAAATTAATGTAAGATTTTGAGGCCATCTGAAGAGTAATACTACTGGAATACAATATTATATTATTTTACTTAATTGAAAACTTAATTAATTCCATAACTTCATCGAAGATCATTATTTCACATTAAAATAAATCCAGTAGAAATAAAAAAGTCTCGTTTATTGTGATTGTCTAATCTTTAATGAAATTCTTTTGTTTTACTTCAAGTCGAACACCCGTTACAGGTGTCAATATATAGACGCAACGCGTCTCCCAGCTCCTTAAGGAGGGTTGGGGGCACCGTGGAGTAATCCTCTGTTATTAATCACCCAGAACCCTCTGAAGATGCTGAGTAGTCAAATCCCGTCAGTCGCAGTCATGTCAGACAACCGCCAATCGGCAGTATGTCCGCGCTCGCGTCCTACGTCATCTACCCATCGACCAGAATTAGAAAGGAATAATGATAGGTGTAAGGTTAGGACTCTTCACTGGGCTTGGACTAGCCCCTGTGAAGCATGCAAAGTAGTTTTGTCATAACAAATTCCACATGTTCTACGGGAATCGAACTCGGAACCTCAGTGACGAAAGGCAAGCCCCGAAAACATATGACAGTCGCGATTCCAATGTTTTCAAAACACCATTACTTTTGTACAACTTTCGTTACTGTAACATTTATTTATTGAAGCTGATATTTTTTAATAAGTGTTTGGCTCTTATTGTTTTCACCTTGTCCATGATTAATATTTGAATGAAAAAGTGCCATGTAATACAAAATCTTTCATAATTTTCACATAACATTAAATTGAATATTCTTTCATACAAAAGTGCTCAATTTTAAAGTCTGAGAAGAAAAAAAATCTACTTTCGAGACGAGTCACACTGGTAAAAGAGTAAAGTCATCTCGATCTCAATCTAACAATAATACTAGTTTATGCAATTGGTTTATAATGTTAATCTTGTGGACATCTGTGCGACAAAACGTTGGGCGGCTGTTCCGTTTACCTTTACCTCCCCACCCTGCGATTGCTTGAACGTGTGAAGACGCAACCATCTGTGCGTAGGGACGTTCGATTCCTGTAACGAATCGATTCCCTAAGGAATCGAATCAAATGAGAACACCAGAAAGTTTGTACCGCCTCGAAAGTTAAAGCACTATCAATCTTCTGCTGATGCGCAGTTCAAGTTGTCTACGATGTTTATATTTGTTGCGGGCATGCACAGGTGCACATTCCAACTCGGGTTCGTTGACTGGCGTGGAGTGCTAGAAAAGAGGGGAGGGGTGGGGGAGGAGCCTCTCACTACCCTAGACATGCTATTGTTCGGAGAGGGTTCAAGCCATAGAGTAGAAATATATTGTATCCCTCCTCTATGGTTCAAGCACAGTTCAAGTTTCGTACCATTTTAGTACATTGCACATGCGGAGAAGATCGATAGTGCAGTCGCTATGGCGTGCACAAGCTCCCCACCGTTGAACGAAGGTAGCGATACCGGAATCGAGCAATTGCTATCTAATAAAACACAACCAGGGTTTTAATAACAATAATATTTAACTACGTGGCAAAAAAATATTATTGATGAAATAATACAATTGAAATACAGTAATAGAACGTGTCAGGTAAACAATGTGTTAATAAACATAAATGAAAGATATAACAACAACGGATTCAAAGAAACACAACTTCATACAATGCGATGCAGACAGGATTTTTTTTTAAACTGAAATGCTAAAATTGTAGTTTGAACAAAGAGGTTTGTTTTTTAAGCAAGCGGAAGCTGGAGGCTTGGGGTGGGGATTGAATTCAAACACGACATGGACTTCTATAAAATTAATAATAAAGGCAAACGACAGAAAACTGAAGAATACCACAAAAGCGCAGGAATATGCTTATTTTTTTAAAAAGAATCGAAGGAATTCAGTTAATACGATTCCAGCAATTTAGAATCGATTCTATCAAGAATTAGAAGCAAAGGAATCGAATACCAATTCCCAAGGATTCGAAAAAAAAAAAGAATCGGAACGTGCCTATTCGTGCCGTAAAATGCCTGATTATGAACGATTTCTTGAAAAGGTCGTTTAGAATGCTGGTATAAAAAAAGGCGTAGTGGTATTTGTCATTCTTTGGTTTCGATTTGCCGATTAATTTTTCATTGTTATTTTTAAACGAAACTTCTGTAAAATCAGTCCAGGGAATAGAGCATGTGGATTGGCGTTCCGTGACAAAATCAAAACACTTTACAACAAAGGATTCTTGAAGTGATAAAAATTACATTTCATCGATAGCCCCAAAATAGGTTAATCAGAGTAAAGATACTAAAAACGACAGAAATTTGTCTGAATTACTGAAAACTATATTATTTGATCATTTAATTCTTTAGTAAAATTCAAACGAATAAACTACTCTCAAATTTGATCACTAAACACTAAAATTATGACAAAAAGTCAGCAATAATTCGTAACATTTTTTCTTTCATGCAACGGTTAAAGCAAGAATTATATATGTTGTAAGAAATGGAATATGAGCACTCGAAATTATGAATTTAGCACGTCTTGAATTTGTATTATATTGTATCATATAGTATATAAATGCTTACAATTTTAATATTACCGGAAGAAGTCAGGCATACTACATTTATTTTCTCTGTGTATATATTCAAACTAAAAAATTTGGAAGTCAGCAATTCCATAACCTGACTAAAATTCCAAAATTTTCAGAATAATCAGAATTTTCAAAAATTAGAAATTCCAATTCTACGATTCCATTTAGGTTGGCTTCCAAATTGAAAATCCATCCGATAATGTAATAGTTCACATTTTGTCAGTACGACAAAAACGAACGGTAAGATTATTCTGAGAACTGACAATAATAAGCTTAATGTTAATCAACATTGCTTTCGTTTTAATTTTCCGAGAAGGCTTTTCTTCCAAAAACCTGGCTAGTTATTTCGTGGAATTTCAAATTGTAAGTACAATCTATTTTATAAAGTAGTAGTAATGTTAAACGGATAAAGGCTCTGCCCTCTAAATACGGTAAAAATAGCATTGAATACCTGGAAAAGTCGCGGGTGCGTTAATTTTGAACATTTCATCGCCAGCCGAGGGTAACGCAGGAAGGGTTGACGGCTGAAGGCCGCGCAAAAATCTCGCGGGCGGCAGTGCGTTAAATTCTACGTCCGACGGCTGAAGATAAATTTTGCAGCAGCAGTTCAGGATTCGTGGAATGCTGCGGGGCCGCATAATCCGGGCTTCGGGGTGAGTCGGCCCCACGACAAAGTCGCAGGTGCCCGCGCGCGGGCCCGTCGCGAAGTTCTCTGGGCGTAAGCACATTTCCAGGCGTTCTGCCGCCGCCGCCGCCGTCGCGCCGCCCGTGGAAAAGTTATTTCCTGCAGGGCCTCTTCCGTCGCACGGACCGAGCGACGCGACGCAGCCAGGCGACCGAAGCCGGTGGGACGGAGCGGGGTAGAACAGGGACGTTCCGATTCAACCGATTCGATTCCGGAACCGAATCTTTTCTTTTGATTCTTGTGGAATCGGTTTTCAATTCCTTTGCTTCCGATTCTTGATGGAATCGGTTCCAAAAGGCCGGAATCGTATCATATGAATACCTTTTAAAATGTCTATATTCTGGCGCTTTTTTTGTATTTTTCAATGTTTTGTCACTTGTCTTTTTTATTAATGTAGTTATTACTTTATTATTAATTTGATAGAAGTTATTGTTTTGAATTCTACCTCTCACCATGCCTCCACCTTGCATTTCGTTCAAATCAAACCTCTTGATTCAATTTACAGTTTTAGCATTTCAATTCAAAACAAACAAACAAAAATTATTGTCTGTGTCGCGTTGTATCGAGTTGTGTTGTTTCTTTGAACCCGTTACAATTTTGTTGATTAGTTCATGTTATTGTTGATTCAATATATTTTGCATTTATGTTCTATTAATATATTGTTTCATTGATACATTCTATTACTTTATTTCTACTGAATTGGGCAGCACGATGAGACGGAACGCAGTGAGATGGGACACCGTGGTGGGACGCGTCGGAGCGGTTTAGGATAGACGATGAGAGGCGGATCGGAGCGGGATTGGACAGAGCGTGGTGGAATGGGAAAGGGATGCAGCTGGCCAGTGACCTAATGTGCGACGAGAGGAAGCGAAGAGAGGGGGTGGCGTGATGTTCCAGAACAGAACGTGGCACAATATGGAACGATACTGCTGTGCCGTGTCGTGCTACGCCACGCCACTCACCAATACTAAATAAAAGAATTAGCTGTGTTGTCTTGGCCAACATCATTTAATGCAAAGCAGCTTTCCATTACTTAGCCATCTATTGCATTAAATAACATTGTTGTCCATGAGTGCACTTCTAATTCCTTTAATTGAAATTTCGCCAACAACAAATCACCAATAAACTAATACGATTGGATTAACTTTGCTCTATGAAATTTTCATTCTTTCATTCGTTACATCCCTTAAAAGATATTGAATGGAATGCTGATGAGGCATACAGCAAGAGCGGCGTTACTGGTATTGCAAGTTGACCAAATAATGAGGCAATGATGGATGCACAACACGGGGCTTAAAATATGTACTCACGTTTCATATTTCTAAGAAAACTCATCACAATGAATCTTTACTGTGATGTTCACAGTATATATTCACACTGTATATGCACAGAGAATAATTTATTCCGACCCATCTCATGCACTATTTTGAGATTTTTACACAAAAGTAATTTGCATAAATTGTCTGTAGCGTCGCTGTCATAGGTGAACTTAAGAAAGGGAAATAGGAGGTCAGTTTATTTCCCAATATTTCGAGCTTTATGGAATTCTCACTATCAAGTAAAAATGTTTAGATATGTATTAGTATAAAATGGTAAATACGTTTCAAGAGTTTATCATTTTACCATTTCTTTCAATCTCATTATAACGAATGGATATGTATAAAAGCAATTGCATAATTCCGAAAAGTCCCATTGTCATTACACGAGGTAATCTCCAAACAGTTCCTGGAAGCGCGGTATCAGATGTCGCGTCGTGGAAGCGAGAGCAGTGCCGCTGCGAAGGGAGATTTCTGAAATAAGCGTTTGGAATGTGGGCGACGACAGTGCGACGCAAGTGCTTGTCACGGGACAAAGTGCTTGCCACTTTTCGAAGAACTAATAACTTATTTCCGACTTTCGGAGTAGTGAAATACCGGTGGCTGTTGATTGCTGGCTCTTTCAGAATATTCTACGGTTTATGGATTGGAAGCTCGCTCTCCTCGAGGTGACCAATAACAATAAATAAATAAATTATAATAATAGTAATAATAATAATAATAATAATAATAATAATAATAATAATAATAATAATATCCTATGAATTTTGAAAAATTATTTCCCTTCACATTTATTGGTCTAAATACTTTTTTTTCTTGCTCTGACTTCCAGTTAGGCCCATTGTTGCTGCCACCTGTTGAGCCATTTTTAAGAAAATTTTGAAAATGTTTTTGAAGCGTTATGTGAAGTCCTTCCAAAAATCAAAATATTTGTTTCGAACTCAGAGGGCATTGTGATCGTTTAGATCTATCGGGGAATATCAATTTTGCCTGAAAGCTGAAAGCGCTAGCTTTCACCACAGACGGACAGACAGACAGCCGTATGGTTGCAAAACGATTTTTTGGTTACAAGGGCACACAAAACATTTAGATTTATTCAGTCAAAAACAGTAAAAACTGTATGTAACGGGGGGAAAGGTTATCTGCGGGTTCTGATTATACAACGTGGTGGAGGAAGTAATTTTCAACGTGAAAGAAAAATATTTATCCACTCTTTCGTTACCAGGCTCCAGCAATAAGTGTTTCTTCTGTCGATAATTCGCCCTTTCTGGCGCACTATTACAATACTTACTCTTCTAACGACGTTAGGACCAGAGAGTAAAAAGGACCAAAACATTTCTTTGAAAGAGGATGACTTAATTTGCTGTTTGCAAGACAGAACATACAAGAACAACATTTGTACAAATAAAGCCGTTACGTGGTGAGTACTACCGAGATTATTTAAAGTAGGTTTCACATTCATTCGAATTCTTCAAAATCACAATTTACAACGTTCGTCTGAGACATAATACGAGTCATATAGTATGAAACGTTGATGTAATGATAGGCAGGGATGACGTTAGTACATGTGTTAAGTGAAGTGACATCACGATACGAACAAGTATCATAAACTTCATTCTAGTGCATTAATGCCCGCTAAACCAAGTTTCGTACAATACTTTCCCTACGACTAATGATAACTATTTAATGTTAAATATTTACTCTGAAGGGTTACGTAGCCGTTGGTGTGCAGTTTGCAGCCACAACTCTCTGGCCACAACCACCTAGAGGACAGCCTCCTATGCCCTAAGTGGTATTGATTAAGCACAAAAACAGTCGAAGTTCAACATGAGCAATACACGAGTTAATATTCAATTTATTACTGAAATGTCATCAAAGTTTGTATGTCTTATCAACTTAAGAATTATGCTAATTTTCTTCTGAGTTTTGCAAACGGGAGAACAAGTGCGGTTCATCGTACCTTTCCCACGGGTTGACGAGATTCAGGAAAATACACAGTAACAACATACATAACGAAGCATTTAAAAATACGATGATCAATGATTGATTAATGTAAACTTCGCGGCGATTGGTAAAACACATGTACTACCATATGCACTATCATTATGTAACGAGCATTATGCCGTAAGGCAAGCTTTGGAATTGGAGTATATTTTACAAAACTGTTGTTTCCGTTAAGGCCATTCCAATATTTGGCTAAATGCCTTAATAAAAATCCTGTTTTTAATTTTTGTGAAAACATTTTTTAAATTTAACGATAATAAATATTAATTAAATTAAACGATTTCATTAAACATATTATAGATATCAGGATTAAAGGTATGTTCGTAGTTTTGTAAGTGGTTTCTCCAGGAAGAAATGTCGAGATCCACACTATTCTAAAGAATACACACACACACAAATGTCACTAGATACTCTAACTTAAATAGAATTCAAGCGGCAATGAGGTGGTCGTTCATAATGGCCTTCCCTTCACAAAAATATGTACAGATCGCCTAAAATACCAAAATAAATGTAATAATAAGTAAACATGATGAATAAGAATTGATACACTGTTTTAAATAAATATTTAAGTCCAAATTACCACAATACATTTTTATTTTCTTTGACTGGCCATATACGAAGAATGATATTTATTAAACTCGCCATGGTTGTTCTGCCGCGGAAACCAGCGATTCACGAACACTTCACAAATTCGCACAGAACTCAGTTCACCACACTTTCACTAAATCCACGTCGACGTCTCACAACTTTAAGACATTGACTGCCTCCAAGTGGCTGAAGTCGTAGTTAGGCAACTCAGTGGATCGAAAAGCTTCTACCAGATGGCGCGTGCATTGCAAATGGTCGGAAGAAATACATTCTATTACTAGTAATAGCCCGATCAAATTAGACCAAAAACTGGTGATAGAAGGAAATAAATCACATAGTTTTGAAACTTAGCATGATTGTTAGTACCAGCCGGACGTTATACTAAAAACCCTGAAGTGTCGGGGGTGAACTGGGGGTAGGGGTGGCGTTTAAAGGTGTTTTTTCTTTTCCTTTTTTTGCATATATCTCCATAAATATAAATCCTGTCGAAAATATTGCTCTTTACAAAGTATTAAAGTAGACAAAATTTCCTACAAAAACTTTCATATAAACGTTTACTGTAAAAGTAACCCTTTTAAAGTTATAGACATGAACAGTTCTTGTTTTTACTTACGGCAAGGCCATTTCTTGAATATCTTCCTTGTAAAAATGATGTTATATGTTCAGTGCACGCAAGTAATTTTCCTGGTATTCAGAATTTATGAACAATGTTCTTGCATACTTTTTCTTGAAACATAAACTACACTTTTATCTCTTATCAAATCTTCTTTCGTACATACTTTAGTCTGAGGTCATTGAATCAGAGATTACCTCGAATAAGAAAACTGATAATATATAGTATATTTGATAAGTATCGAGTACAAATATTTTATAAACGTTTTTGTACACTGCCAACATATAAATTACATAAAACAAGTAATGACTTCAAATGTATAAAACGGAATAATCACGTTTACCGCGTACGTAGAGGGACTACTAAAACTGAATGTGTCAATGACGGAGGACACATTCAGAGATTACGGAGGGGATCCAGTGATTACGGAAACTAAGAAAGCCTCAATATACCTAAAATTGCTGACGGCATCGGCCGTTTAGCAATGAATTATTCTGTTGCTATTCCTAATGACTGCTTCTGTTAATCGGGACTCGGGTAACGACATCACAAGACGCATCACAAGACTTCTTCACTACCGAAAACAGGAGTGACTTGGGTACAAATTTTGGACATTTGTTTATTATCTGCTATATAAACTAGTAATTTTTATACAAAGTTTCACCGCTAGAACAAAAGACGTTGTTGGTAATGTAGTAATGCAATGAAATTCATTTTTTAGTTATTATAACAAAGAAAAATGAAGGCAAAATTCTACCAAAGTCTATTACCATGATATTTTGCCTTTTGAAAAGTATGTTTCTATATCACCCCACTGGAAATAATTGGGCACAAATAAAGAAAGTATAAATAAATCCATTTTGTTTTTATTACAAATATAATTACAGACAATTATTATTTCAGCTCTACAATGCAAACCTGAAGAGTTGAAGATGCCTGTTTTAGCGGGTTTATTCATCCAGGATTTGTTTAGAAATAACTGGGTGATTGCCTCTTGAACCGTCTCTTATGTGCTGTTTTTAAATGTTCGTGACATCTGTTAACTGTGTGTGCCTAGTAATTAGTATAAAACGCTGTACTCAAATGTTTAACATTCCACTAATAAATCAATAACTGGACAAAAAGTATTAATAACATAAATTATCACTCACAGTTACCATAATAAATGTACTTACCGAAGCCAAATATCTTCAAACCTAGAAGATGTAATTAGTTAGAAATGTACCCGAAGTTCTGCAATGCTTTCGTGAAGCATTGAAAACAGGTTATGGTAAAAGTAGAGGGGGAATGCGGAATATTTATGTGATGTCTGAGTATCACTTTTATTCAGGAGGCTCATTCAAGCAGCTGGTTTAGGAATCACCTCTTTATTTCATTTTAACACAAATATGTATTTCTTAATCTAATATATACATTTATACATTTCAGTTGCCGTCTGGCTTAGTGTAAATTCTTACTTCTATGACTATTATACGTATATACATATATTTTTATAATATATGACTTTGACCTATGAGACTATGACCTCATCTGAAATAAGATATTAAGTCACCAACTCACCTCAGTTTACAGCATCAAATCTTATCTTTCGATCAATGCGATAAATGAACATTATAAACAAGTTGCATGTTTTTTTAAATAACAGCTTACAAACTTAACACAGAGAATCAAAGTTAATTTTTGAAAAGAAATGTATTGTGACGTCACAGGTATGTGAAATTGTGCGAAAAAACGATGAGCGGCTGTTCGATTTACCGCTAGAACGCCATGATTCTTTCGCTGCAATTGACTGAATAAGTGATGACGCAATTATTCGTGCTATAAGTGGCAAATACGCCATAACCAGTGCCGGAATATGTCATTTCATGAACGATTGTTTGTAATGTAGGAGGTTGTTTATAATTTTAGAATTCAAAAATAAATATACAGTTTTCCATCTTCTAATGATTTAATAAGTTCACCGCTTTTCGTCTTGTATTCCTGATCTTTAATCATGCCATGTATATAATAATAATTTGCCTTGTATCACGATTACAATCAACCACTTATTATTATTATTATTATTATTACTTTTGTTATTATTATTAACTTTTAATTATCATAACATTTTTTGCACACCTAACACCTTACAAAATACATATTAGAAAGAAATGTACTTTAAATTTCCATCGCTCAAAATCCCGGGCTCTTCGATAATCGTGAATACATCTTTCTACCTTGAACTGACGTTTCATGCAGAACCACAAGAAGCTTTGGGAAGGCCAGGGAAAGCAGCTTCGTCATCGATCCCTGAGTATTACTTCTGATACGTTCATGGCCTCTACGAAGAGGGATCAGAACAAGAACTGGGACAAACCGTGTTTGCTGTGATCCGGGTCGCACATATTAGGTATTTGTATGCAAATTTTATTCATAAATCTGTAATAGAGGGCGGATCCGGCAATAGTACTACATCAAAGTATTGTTCTTGGGGTAATATGCTGTACTGAAGTATTGATCGACCATCTAAATGCGAATTACTGCGTTTGAGAGTATCTTCGAGGCGTAAGGACATCGAACCACCGAAAGACTACAAAGAGCAATGGGACATAACCATTGTTTCAAAGATCAAACGTTTTGTGAGGCATTGCTACGCACAATTTGGTTATTCGCTGCTCACGATGATGAACTTTGTTACAAGTTATAGGGCATATTCCCGGGAAAATTAAGTTGGAATTAACTGAGATTATACGAAAAATTTTTGCAGTGTGGCGATATACCCAATAACTGTAATTATTTAAATATTCTGTGTTTTTAACATTACGAAGACTTAGTAGAAGAGTAGCCGTGTAGTACGAGTACAACTCCGGTTCATTCAGGTTTCTGGTCATTCATGTCAAAGGAGCATGTAGTATAAGTACAAATCAATTCTACACATATGTCAAATGCGATCTTTGCGATATACAAACTATTGCAATATACTCGTCTATTTTTTAGGTTGATTTTTTCCACTGTCCACTTTCATTGCTTTTCAAAATCCATCAATAGATGTGACCAGATTAACTCATTTATAGAATCAGAAAAAAATTGAAACCGTTTACTAACAATTCGGTGAAATCAAGAGTGACGTCTGTGGTGGGGAATATTATTGCAAATTATAGAACTACATATTCAGTATTGCAGCGAAAACTGTACCCTTGCTTTTAGGCAATCGAGTGTGACCTTGGGAACAGCAGGTGACAAATTGCAAACAGGCAATGCGGTGTCACAGGGTTCAGGCAAATATTTAGCAAATTCCACTAGCATAAACACTTCGTAATTAGTTAAATCTCACCACCACACATAGTAACAGGTGATTTGTTTGAAGGTTAGGGGAGAACTGTAACTCAATTAATTTTCGTGATTACCATTTTCGTCACTCTTCTATCGCTTTTCATGTACACGTCTCTCTAGCTCATTTCTTCTGTAGGATATCACCCGTATTATTGTTTTTTCTTTACGGCAGAAATATTTTACATATTTTCAACTGTTGAACTATGTAAGTAATAATTTTTACCCGTTGATACAAGCATTTCAAAACAAAATGCTTTGAAATTCGCTTTTAACAAATTATATTTACGAACGACAGCCAACTTTAAAAACTTTTGGTTATCTTCCTTCGATATTTATAAACTTGATTGATCTCCACCGTCAAGAACATGATAAATCAGGTTGACAGATTCATAGAAACTGAAAAGATATCTCAAGCATATCTCAGCACCAATCAAAGGATGTTTGAGACTATTTCTTCATTTATTAGTATGTTTGTACAGATGAGATATAGTCTGAGAATTAGCAATATGCAAAGTAAAAGTAACTGGGAATCAAGCAAAGGAATTAAAGTTCCATTAAGTCAGCTGATACAACTAATTACAAGTATTAAAGTGAACAAATGTGAATTTTAAAAATATGTATTTGAAACACAGTTGATTTTTTAAAATTTTTAGTATATAATGTATAGTACATGTAAATAAATTCGCGAAAATTTCGTCATATAATCTAATCATAATCATGCAATTGTTTAGGCATAAGTCAATGTGCGTAAGTTGAATTTGTACAAGTATGACTGTGAAAATCTGCGCCTCTCATAAGATTGGTCAAAATTTTTTTCACATTCTTTTTAGCAAAATTATAATCATTAATAAGAGTTGGGAAGTGCATTTTTTCAGAATATTTCTGCTCCAAATAAAAAGCTATATGTTTCTACTTGTAAAATTAAAAGTGGTGCAGTATTTTCAATAATGAAAACAGAACTCTACGCTCGGCGTAATTCTAAATTCTATAATGAAATACATGGGAGATAAATAAACTGCTCCAGCATTCGCCTGGTATTGATCAGAAAAATTGATAGAAACCTACCGATCTGAGCAGCCGGTCGCTAGAATTCTCCTCCAGACAGCGACAGAACTCGACCTAGCTATCTGGCTAGTGCCGAAAATCCTGTCACCGGCGAGACACGAAGCCCAGGTCAGAGGCACTGCAGTGACATCAGTTGTCGCCCTGGTAGACCGGCATCGAATCTTAAATACGCAGCGGAAGAGAAACACCCCCCTCAAAACCAGGTATAAAAAAATTCAGTACACTAATTTATCAAATTATAGCTGTTGACATGTCTGGAAACATCAATTCAACAATCTTCCACCGAGGCAATAATCGGACAGAATCAACGGGAGTTAAACTCGTTAAACTGTTCGAATGTTACACAGCAAGAATGGGCCGAACGTTCCACGTGTTGGGATCTCTGCGTAGCCTGAAATGAAGTTGAAGAGACCTCGACTGCCCTTCAAAGTTAACTTCCATAACGCAGTGTATTAATTTTCTAGAACACTACCTCACGTTCTACAACTTTATTTCTTTTTTTTACGCACCAGACTCGCATAGCACTAGCCACCATTGTGTGAAGGTGGCGAGGGCTTTGAAACGCGCACGCAACAGTCGCATGCGACCGCACCCACTCCCTCCGCAGCGTGCACGCCCAAATGACTCAATAAATCGCCGAGCGCGTCGACGGGAGAGGAAGAGGGTGGGTCCGCCGCCAAAAAGCCATTCACTCGCCGGAATACATGATCGTTCATTTGTAGTCGCGGACACAGAAAGATGGCGGGTGAACCGCGACACTACAGCAGCTCTCCCTTACTCCCGAACACGGTCGAGCCCTCCCCTCGTACGGAGTAACATGCAGGTGGTTGCAGGCGCGGGAAACCATTTTTGGCATCCACGCTCCATTACATCTATGTCTTTGTTGAAGAAAACATTTGACGTGAACGCGTCTTTAAAATCCACTCGGAGGTGAGGTGTCAGCCTGGAAATCCGAGCGACATGAAGGGTCACTTTTAAAATCGCTGTTACTGAGAGACTGTGAACGTCGAAGGGTGACGGTCCTTTCGAAAAGTGATAAAAATGCTCAGTCAACATCCCATATTCGGCACAGAGAAGTGTGATCCGTGTATTAGTGCGGTGGTCAGTCCATCTACTACTACATCGGAGCATTTTGCAAAGTATTCGAATCTTGTTTGCAATGGGAAAAGAGTATTATTTTAATTCATGAAAAATAAATAATACGTAACAAATTAAGACAACTTATAGTAAAGTAGAAAAATTGTAATAAAATGTGTAATAGAGAAACTAAATGGAAAAGAAGGCTGAGATCCATAGTTACACAAGTCAGGTTTCAGTTTATGAAAGTTTATATGCACCTCTAAACAAACTATACTTGCAGCCGCTCTACACTCCAACCCACACAATACGTTTTGAGTTATTTATGAAGTCAAATGCAAAAAGAACTGTTATGTAAGTCTTTCAAAACTGAAACTTAGAAGCACTGATTATTATGACTTATGTCACTATGAATCGAATCCCCTCATAAGAACCCAACAAAGTTTCTTAACAGAAATTATTATATTATGTCGTTTCGTAGTATGAAATAGAAAAATATCCTTTCTGAAGGCACGTGAGAATGATAGATATATTTCTAAACCTGCAAAGGCCTGGAAAAACTTTTTGTTATTTTAATTTCCTCAACGAAATAAATGTTTGTACATTTATTACAGATAGAGTTGATGGAAAGAGAAAAGAAAAAGTTTTACTAAACTTTCTAATAGTATATTTTTTGAATTTATTTTGAGATCATCACACCTTTCATCATATAGTTATGTGAAGGGAAAAGGGAAACCATGTATCTATCTTATCATCATCCGTCTCGCGTGAGATTCCGTTGTCAGATGAAACAGATCGATCGATTTTCTTTGCCAGACTCATTCCCAGCTGTCTACGACTGGCTTCTCTCACGTGATATCCATCCACCGAAAGTCTCGCTACCTGCAATTTCCAGAGAAGGTAAATTCTCGGAGGACACGACGTTTGCTCAACTTGTGCTCGTAAATATTTAAGAGGGCGCTTTGCACAGTCGTTCTCTGGGGATGCGTGTGCGGTGGGTAGGCTGGAGAGGCGACGTGTTCCACATTGGGCCACAAGACTGGAAATCGAGCCAGTTTTTTAATACGATTTACGAGTACTACAACAGTTATGTAAAAAAACCTACACACAGTATTATTTTAAAAAATGAGCATCGGAAATCCACAAACCAATTAACAGTATTACAAAATGGGTGTTTTGTCTTTCTGGGGAACCACAGGATGTGTTAAAAAACTAAATGAAAAAGGAATATGTTACCAACCAAGATTTTTTTATGCTGACCTACTGAGTCGGCTCTCGAGGAATCCCATCCTACTTTCGAATATGGCCTCCGATCCCTTTCGAAGACATCTATCTCCGTATGACTTACGCTTCTCAGTGCTGGCGACTGCGTAATTGCGAAGAACGGAAAACATAATTTCGTTTTTACTGATGCCATTTCAATATTTAAGAGTCCACAATATAATTTCGAAGAGACAGTGGCGCGAGTAAAACAAATTCCTAGCCATCATATCGAATCGTGTGTGAAATCAAGACTAAAAAGAAAATAGCGTTTCCCTTCATATTAATTTTAGAGTGAGAATAAAAATGCGAATAATTTTAATGATTATTTTCATAATAATTTTTCTTCAATGTGATTTTTCATTGTTCATATGCCTTTTTCTAGAATAAATGCCTTTTTTACTTGACTATTTTTGGGAAAATAAGTGTCTGAACTTCCGGGCTCTATTTATGACCAATAATTATTTTGAACATCCAATATAAAATGAGCAAGACAAAGATGTATGTATTGAAAATCTATTCTTCAATAAAGTAGACTACAAACGATGAGAGATTATCGTTTACAATTGAGATGTTGCTTTACCAATGTAAAGGTCAATAAATAGACAACTTCACTAAGACGCAGGTTATTTAATTTCATTTCACAGTCCACAAAAGGAGACCCTATTGATACTTTTTTCACTTTTGTTTTTCATTTTTAAACAATTACTTCTTTTGTATAGCCACACTCCTCACCAAACAAAGGTGATCTGAATGAAATAGAGCCTCGAAATCTGTACAAAATTAAATTGAACTCCCTATAAGCCTATCTCGACACGCCTTTAATGCTTTAACATACAGCTCAGGTTCACCGTTCCAAGTTGGGATCAAATATGAAGCTATTTTCATCTGTAAAAGACTTATTTCCAAAATATGGAATGCTTGCGTGGTTTCAGCTGCTATTTATTTATACTGATTGCGTAATGTATGTAGTTTCCTGTCCTCATCTGAAATCAAAGATCAAGATGTCCTAGACGGTGATGAATTAATACCAGAGGCGCACCCACAATTAGGAGAGGGAGAGGTGTCTACTGGTTTAGTTTCCGGCCATTTTGATGTTGTCTTATAAAGATTTTTTCATTTATGGTGAATATAAAATGTATTAATTGTTTGCTTGTAGTTGATATTTATAATGTAAACAATTGATATGTTGATTTACTTTTGTTAATTACAAAAATATACAAAATTTTAAAAGCTGTACTTTTTCAAATGTATTATACGCCTGTGGGCCGGGGGGGGGTGAAGCCCCATTAGGCCACCCCCCTCGGACGCGCTAATAATAAAAGCAGACTAAGGATGTGCTTAGAGCCCCTTAAGATACGAAGCCCGCCTTAGTGCTAGGTCCGAGCTCCTACGGTGTGCGTATTAAGGAACTAAATATCTTGTTCTATGCGAACTCAGCCTAGTTGAGAATTCTTGCGAATTCAGCGTAGTTGAGAACGTCTGCGCTCATCAGTATTTTGCGTCAATATTCTTCGTCGTGACTACGTGTATTTTTCGTACGTATTTTTCAGCTGATTGGACACATTAATTCGTGTTATCTCTTCGAGAGTTTTCAGGTATTAATATACAAAAGTATCTTACGGTACAATCATCATTTATTAACATAGTTTAATGAGATTTAATTTGGGTTATTGTTCCCGAGATAACTAATTACCAGTAATGTGACACAGCATTAGAATTAGTATTAATGTGTAAAAATATTCAAGTGATTCAATATTGTATTTAATTGGAACAACTGATTTGATTATTAATTAACTTCATAATGAAAACATGTTTCATTGATCTGAATTCACGCATGACTTATTCTTCGAGCGACGGAGCATGAAGCTTTCCATCAGGTAATTGACTCAAATACCAATATAATACACTGCGTAATCTGTCTCTTGTTAGGTCTCCTGTACAGAAGTATTCCAGTTTTCTTAATTCTCAAAATTACAAGGGGAAAGTTGTCGTATGTGACACACTGTGTCCCACCTGCCTGCACGCAGAGAACGTCTTGCAAGCACTGGTCCAAGCGGGTCTGCATCGGTACAGAGGACTGTCCCGTCCCGATGCGACAACTTATTCGCCTGAATAAATTGCTGCTGCGAAATGTAACTGAGAATTCAATTCGTTTGGTAAGACTTTCTCGGTTTTGAACATGCGTAGGCGGCTAGTAATGCAAGAGTTTGTTTAGATGAGAACTCTTAATTTTCAAGTTTGAAGTGAAATGGCGAAGGTTTAAATAAGTATATTTGAAATTCCCTCATGAAAAGATTAATATTGTGAAATGAGTTTCTATTCGTTTCTTTGAGGTTTTCTTTATGAGATACAGAAGAAGAAAGTCTGGAGAGACACAAAGAGGAGAGACTACCGCGATGAGAAGAGGTGAGCGAAGAGACGAGACCAGGGAGAGGGATAAATAATACGTATTTCGCAAATGAATGACACTATTTTAATCTTTGCTTCACGGGTACATGTGCATCTTGTTATATAAATCAATCAGACATCATTGTTCTAAACAATGATTATAGAATCTAGTCTTATTTTAAGACTCTCATTCAAGACTATTTTTCATTTCCTCCCGTCAATTGCGTCGCTCTTTTTGCAGAATTGAAATCCATTGGGCATTATACTGCAGACATCAAGGTCGCGGGCAAGAAAACTAGCTTACTAGAGAACGGGCACTGCAGCCAAAGAAACTGACGCAAGATTTAAAAGCAAAGGATGCACAGAATTGCGGCACATCACTGAATTTCTGGCCAATAACAGTCTTCACAATTAGCTTTTGCGTGATGTACGAGGTAACAAAATTTCATTTAAATCCGATTATCCATCACGGTGAGTGCTGGAGTCAGTTGTTTTAGAGCTTAAACAGTAGTACTTTCGTGTTAATTTATTGTCTTCTGTAATATTGAGAAGGAAAGATTTGGTCTTTTTTAGCTGAAATATTCAACCAAGCACTTTATGTTTGTGTGTCATTTTTTTCAGAGGGAGAGGTTGAGTTTCCTTGTCACACCTACGGTCATCTTTAATCGAAAATCCCTTTAGGGGTTGCATGACACTTTTCAATTGCGTGTGATAGGCGCAATGTTAACTGGCAAACACTTCTCGAAAACTGTGGAGCCAGTCTGTCTGTCTGTCTGTCTAAGGTCACGTTAAATCTAATATCAGTACGTATATGTCGATATGATAAAACAATTGTGTAATCGGAGCAACATAGTGAACGTTGAAAAAAAGAAAATTGCCATTTTTGTCCCCGTGGAATGGTTTGCAAGTACAGAAAATGGTCATAAACTGAAAATAGTTATAACAAACATTCAGAAAATGACTGTAGTACACGTTAAAATACTAGTTTACGTAACAAGGGAACGAAACAAGTGATTCACGCACGAGTCTTAGTTTGTCGTCAGAGCTACGCTAAGAGAAGAGTGGGGGAATCACATCGTGCCCGTGTTACATGTAATATTTACTAACATGCCTTGTGCTACACGCAATGAGTCAAGTAAAGGAATATAAATTAAATATCAAACAACTAGAAATACCTTACTTGTAAGAGAGTAAATGAATTGCAGTCAGAATCGTAACACTATTGTTTGTAAATAATAAAGTCGTTGTCAAGTCAAAATAAAATTGCTAAGCGTTACAGATGTTTCGCATACGCTTTGCGATGTTTCGCACAGTGTGAAAAAAATAGCTTCCTTTGCATACGGAAAAAAGCACGAGAAATTGCGTTTCGCCCACGGCGTGTTCAAAATATGTTTTATTAATTATTTATATGAAAAATGCCTTCAGTTACATTACAAATTATTCCGGTGCCCTTCGTTGAACACTTTCTCCTCCATCATTGGAATTCTATGCAATGGCATTGGTAGCGAAAATGTTTTCACCTCATTGTTGAAGAATAAAATAAGGGGAACGATAAATAATCCTAATCCTACTATTTTCACTTTTTCTACACTCCAGGTCCTGCGTGTTTTCTTGAAATTTTATTTTTCAAATTTTAACCTTCGTCTCATTGATAAAGTTATCACTACTGGTAACATTCCCCTACTACCTACCATTGTGATTAAATATAATTTCGTGTCATTTATTACATATTTTCAAAAGCAGAGTCATGTCTTTTCACAAAATAACATTTTCATGGTATTTCTCGATAGGTGACTGTGCCATGGCACAGTATTTCCTCTTTCCGCTTGGCAACGCATAGGTCTCACGTCTGGGCTCTCCCGCCACTCGTGACATGACATGAGACGGCGGGACATACGACGCCAACTACACACTTCCTGAAGTAGGAAACAGATAAATACTTAATTTAAAAACTGTCGAGACTGCTGTTGTTACCAATGTGAGGCTGTTCTGCAAGTCTGAACAATGATAAAAGTGCCTTAATTTACGTGTGGTAATAAAATATTGAAAAAGTATTCGTTATGACAATGATTTATTACTCCACACTCTCACTAAAGAAATGCGAGCGCCAAACAACCCCTGTGCCTGTTCGAACCAATCCCACTTGTGGCACTTGGCACATCTTGACGTGATGACGTTAACATCTCTAAAAGCTAAACATCCATAAAAGATCCTTAAGATATCCTAATAAATGTAGAGTCCATTAATACCATCAATATAGTCAAAACTGAATCGGAGTTTTTTAACACCATTAAAATACCACCAAATAGTGGCAATCAGTCCCAGTCATCCATATATACTCGGACTACAATGTCTGCGTGGGCGTTTTTTAAAACGAAAAAATAAAGCATCACACTAATAGATAAATATGGAGTCGGGTATGGCCGTGTTCCTCGGATAGTCTAGTGTAAAATCTGACACCGGAGCGACAGTTTCAGACATTAAATATTACGAGCACGTTGAAACGGACAAAAATACTCCCGTGTTCTTGCATAGTTGTAAACAGCGAGACTGCAACACGTTTCTTGGATTTAGTGTGCCTCTTGGAACACATTTCGAAATTTCAATATTTTTTGCAGCCCATACAACACAAATTGAAACCCTTTTTACAGTAATATCATGTTCACCAAAACAAGCACTTCCGCGTCCGATCCGAGGAAATCTTGTATGCGGACCGATGCACACTATCGCGTAACATAAAGGCAATCCGTACACTACACAAAGGGGTTGAACACAGATACTACCGGCTATGCTCCAGCCGCAGGTAGGGTAACTCACAGGCCTGGGGGGCGCCAGATGCGGTGGCGGTATGTCGGAACAGCGATGGAAGGGGAGGGGGGGGGAGGTGGACGGCCGCTTCCGTGCGCAGCGCCGCGATTGTCACGTGACCCAACGCACGCAGAGGCTCGGCGCACGCGAGCCGCCGCCGGCGCGGTTCCCAACACGCACGCACGCACTCACGCACGCCCACTCGGTCGCACGCACGAACGCGCCGCCATGCAGCGCTCCACACGGCGACGGCTTCGCCGGCTCCTCGCCAGGTGGCAGCACTACCCGACGCCAAGTTATGCTCATTTAAATTCAGAGAAGTGATAATGGTAATAAGTTGTAATATATATTAATGGCTTCAAAACAGGTATTGTTCATGCCAGTAATAATAATAATAATAATAATAATAATAATAATAATAATAATAATAATAATAATAATGCTCAGTCGAGAAGAAATATATAATTGAGTACTGATTCTAATAGATCATTTTTGAACGAGAATAATAAACAATTTTCTAACTACTGCTATTATTATTATTATTATTATTATTATTATTATTAGTCTTAGTTTCATTCATGTGAGATGAGTGCGATTGTCCTTTTTTTCGCATATAGTGAAGCTAATGCGATTGCGCAGTTGCTTCCGTTGAAAAAGATCTGGTTAGAAAAAAAACTAGAGGCCATCTCAGTTTATCAGTGCGGAATTCTGGAGTTGACATAAAACACGGGAAACTAAAACCGTGTTAATATATTGAAGATAACTCATGAACTTGTTGGTTACTATAGGGCATGGTATACGTTTAAAAACGACTCTTTAACACCTATCCATTCATGTAGAAATATTCATTGAGGGAAAAATGTCAGTACCAACTCATGAGTGCACAAAGGTCTACATGCTAAACGTTATATACTTCCGACTAGAGACAAATAACAAAGTAATACACAGTAGTTAATATCAGTAATATGACTGCTCAGATCAAGGAAAGAAAAAAGGTGATTACTATCAAATGTAAATTCACAGGGGTAACGTTAGAGGTCAAACTGCCATATTCGTGGGTGCTTTGTTAAGTGCGTTTTATCTGATGTACTCCCTTCACTTTTACCTTCGTGATATTGCCTGACACAAAGGGCATTTGCTCCGCCTGTACTTATCAGCCCAGCCCCATTTCTCAAGAATGCTTTGAACGCATTAAACGACTTTTTTCTAACAAAAACCTAATCGCTATCGTCAGCGTATTTTCTTTTGATTTCCACTAATTCATGTTCTAATAAAAAGAAATGTTCGTGATATTGTTTGCGAGTTAACAGACATCATAATTAATAACCCACGAATAAAAACATACTAAGTTGTGAGAAGAAAACACGGTAATAAAGATGTATATCATTCATTCAGTTACAGAAAAAAAATCATTTAATCGCGATACTTCCTAAAGGAATTAGGAAGTATTGATTCTAATTTCATCTTTTTCAAGGCGCCATTACTCACATTTTAGATTAAACACATTACGACTTGAAACGTCAACTTCCGAAGAGAACGTTTGGAAGAAGAAATATTAAGACAGTTTCTCCTCCATATTCAAGTTTCTTTGTGCCTGTTCTTAAATGACAGTTTATAAGCAAATTGCGTGTCACTAATATACGTGGAGGCAACCCTTGATCCCCCACTTCAAAGAGACCTTCTCTTACAAAGCGGTGAACATAAATGGCCTTCCTAAGAATCCCAAACAGTTGCTGATTCCCATGCTCAATTCCATTGAAGGCAGCCAGGATTGCGCTGTTCAACTGATGGCGCGTTGCGACATGCAGGGTAATCAGGGTGCCAGGGCAACCATCGTGACGTTTGGTGGCACGTGCTCCCAGCTCCCACGGCCAGGGACGCCACGGAAAAATATTCCCAAGGGGTGCATTTTATTAATACAATTTTCAAAAGAATACAGAAACAATCAACGATAATTATCAATGATGACATGGTAACTTGTTATAGAGCTTAAATGTTATAATCAGGGTTCGGATTCTGATGACCTGAAAATTCTTTGAAAAAGACCTATAAAATGAATTAAATATATGAGGAAAATTACCCCAAAACTAGTAAAAGTAATATTTTATTTGGCGAGGAGAAAAGGATGCGACAAGAGGTTGAGCCGAGTGGCGCAATCCTACGATCAAAATAAAATCACTTTTAACACATGCGTAGTATACTATTCTTTAGACAGCCGTACTTACTTCCGTTTTATTTTAATTCAAAATCCCAAATTACGTAATTGGCACATTAAGGTCAAAAGTAACTGTTTCGGTGAAAACAAAATTAGCACGTTTTCTTTGAAGAGTACCGGCTTAGATAGCTCGTGACAACTGATATCAGGGCAGTGCCTCTGACCGGAAAGACCTAGAGTTCGAATTCTGTCGGTGGCTGGGTTTTCGACCCATGCTAGATAACTATGTCGAGTTCAGTGGCTGCCTAAGGGAGAATTTCAGCGTCCGGATGTTCTGATTTGTAATTTTCCGTGATTCCACACCAGGTGAATGCCAGATCAGTACCCTAAAATTCGGGCCAAAGATCACGCAGGATCTGAACTTCCCCTTCGTTGTGCTATCCTCTGCCATTGCTTACTCACACACACTTATACTTCACAGTACTCTACCACTCATGTCCAGATATTAGTCGGGAGCTTAGAACTTGTTCCCGCTGGGGAGGTACTCTGCTGGTGTAAGATACCTGGTTGGGAAAAACCCTGCTAACAGATGTGCAGTTCTGCGCCGGATCTCGGTATCCAGAAGGGAAAAATCACCACCATCTTCCGTGATGAAGCAAGTATTACATGTACGAGACAAATAAACTTATCAGTTGACCACCCACACTAACCAATCTATCAATCTTTGTTGCGTTCACGTTTTTAAACACCAGAGCATCGTCTCACTTTCAGAACTAGTAATAAAAATAGAACTTGTAGCACGCGGTGTATGCCCAAGTAACCCCTTTTACAAGTAGCTGTGTAAAACATATTTTTGGCAATGCTGACCATTTTCAGTTCGGCAAGTGCACGGAGGAGGCGCTGAGGTGGTCGGCGCGCCGCGTGATGCCGCGCTCGTGATCGACGCGCCGCCTCACACGTCACGCGCGTGCTCGGCGCTGCCCCTGCATGTCGTAGCGCGGGCACGCCCTCGCTCGTACACAGGCAGAGCGCCTCAAGAGAGGGTCGGCCACTTGCCCACGAGGGACAAAGGGCGGGATGTCTCCGTGTAAACAGGAGCTGTGCGCGTTTTTTATGAGCTGCTGGCACGGGATGGAAGCTAATGACACACGCGACACGTAAAATCCGATTGTTTGTACAGTCTTCACTTCACGCGGGCTCTGTTGGACACTCGCCAGCTATAATGTTAATGAAATAGTGCGAGCTTGGATTGTGTGCGTTTTGGTAGAGTGAACATTTTATGATTTGCGAAACGGTTGTATTAAATTAATGTTTTCGTTCTTCGTCTAAAATGTCTCTGAAAAATATTGTATGGCCTCTTTCGACTCGGATAAAAGCGGCTTCCTTCATTTGAATAATGATTAAATGTGTTCGAGTGTCTAAAATGTGTTGAATTTCGTAAACGTAGTACAGCAGTTAGACTGTATTTAAGTTAATAAAGGGATTCATTTACGCGGCCCATAGGTAAATCATTGTATAACTTCAAAATATTAGTTATCACTTTCAAATGAAAATATATTTTAGTTTATAAAATCTACTTATAATTAACATTGCACTGAGCAAATCAGGTAAAGAGGTATTTTTTATTTAAAAAAATTATTTTATACAGTGATAAAATAAAAGTGTATAAATAGATTCCAGTTATAAAAATGCATCACAGTATGAAGTAGTACTGATTTGTTTCGCAACATAACGGTAAAAATAGTAGTAGGATTTTTTTATTTTGTTTGCTTATTTATTTATTACCTTGAGATTATTGTACACATTTCAATAACACTGTAAACAAATTTTGTGTACGATGTTATGATATGTCGCACAAAACACTTGTTTACTATGCCTCGCTTTAATATTTTCATCCAGTGATAACTGCCACGTCCTTAATGCATGCCAAAATATCGATCGTGAATATATTTACTCATGATCGTCTGCCACGCGCTTGAAGGAGTTGACGATTAAAGGATACAAAACGTGGGTGGTAATTAACGCAGGTAAAAGATCAAATTACGAGTTGTTAGAACAAAGCATTAAGAAGAATATGGGAACCTGCCATTTTACAATTGAAGATTCTATATTTTTCACATTCGTCTTTTTAACCCAGTATTATATAAACTTTTTATTTTTCTTCTCATTTTGAAATCATTATAATGTTTCCGGCATTACAATTATTTTAAAAATCTCGTAATTTAACACTGGTTAGTAACTATAAAAGCAACAACAAAAAATTACTTTTAAAAAGCATATTGTTTTGGTCCAACGTGATAAGCCTTTGAAGTATGTATAGGTGCGAGATATTTCTCTGCACAAATAAAACGTCTACTACCTAAAAGCACTCTCTTCGTTTCTATCTGCATTTCGTGATGCAAGTGCGATTAAAATTGCTTCAATATAACGTACAGTATGTAAATCGTGTAACGAAACTACATTAATTGATTCTCATTGAGAATAAATTATTGAAGTTTAACAAAGCAAACATTTTAGAAATTTTGCCCCTAAATATTTTATTTTCGGTTTTTGTAAGGGAGTATATTTTTGTACTCTTTGCGACAATATTTTAATGTCGCAAAATTCCAGAAAGTAATGCTGATAGAGAACGGCCATGTACCATAATTCTTAAATAATAATTGCCTGTTTATCGCGGACCAGAAGTCTCACGTGCACTTCATGATACGAAACGCGAGGTCTAGGTAAAATAAAAAAAAAACTTTAAGAACAAACCAGTTGGATAACATGCATGAAAGAATATAAATCAAACGACATTTACACCTACTATAATTCCAAATTCAACTTGCAATTTCACCAAGAGTACAACTCTTTTCTTTAATACTTTTTATTATTTACCTATTCACATGTTCATACATGATGTACTCCCGGTATGCTTTTGGAAGGAAATATTGCAAGAGAAGTAAGCAAAATGTAATCTTGGTGGCACAGTCAAGCAGTTTAAAAAGCATCGTGACGGTTGAGCGTGAAAAAGTAGTTTAGTTTAAGCATCAGGACCACAATGATTATTACTAAGGGAACGTGAATGATGATATTAATTAACTACTAGTTGGCCTCATTCGACAATTTCTGCAGTTTGTGAAGCATATTTCTCAGAGTGAGAGGAGCTTCATACTAGAACCTATCTTCTGATGTTTCTGACAACCCTTAGTGTGATATTATAGGGGTTTTTATATCCATAGGGTTTTTATCCAGCCGACTGCCAGTTACCCTTTATGCCCCGATGGGAAGCATATTCGACCACACACTACATACCAGCACACTTGCGGGCTCCTCTGATCTGACATCAGGAGAACACAATGTCTTCCGCGACAACACGTACATATGAGAAAAGGGACAAACAACCATGCCCAAGGTGTGACTCGAATCCGAGATCTTCGGCCGATATGGGAGTACCTACCAAAAATGTAAAACGCGTCCAAAAAGTTTTATTTTGTGATGAAGGCATAAGCATGAGTTGTGCATGAAGGCAACGTGTGTGGCGAATTGTATGTGCGCCTGCTGTTTCCCTTATAATAAAATCTGCGAACTTCTATTTCTTTCATCTTAAATTTGTAAGATGTATCTCAGTGGCGTTATTCCCTATCTAGCAGTGGTCTACGTACTGGCTTTTTTGAGAAGATGATTTCTTATGAAAGGTACAAAACAGTTATTTTTCATTAATTTATAATAATTATAGATTGAGGAACATACCTTGTCTTCATTCTTCGAGTTATAATCGTGGTGCATTCAATATGTAGCTACCATTTCTTGTCAAAATATTTGGATGTAGAGGTATAAAAAATTCGTTTGTTGCATTCAATATTACTTGTGTATGTATCATGTGAATGATGTATCATGTGAGATGAGCTCTCATGGACGAAATTGAGAATTTTTCATAGATAAACTGTACAGAGTTGATACTCAAAAAACCATTAGTCATATTCCGAAGAATCACGCATCAGATGAGAATTATTTCACTCTTAATGACTAATTTTTCAATTAAATATCATCGGAAAAGTAAATATACCTACTCTTTTCATACACGTAAGAACTGTTTCACTAAACCCTCCAACCTTACCAAAATAACGAGCATTACGAGGTATAAATGTGGATGTTTCTTTTGAAATAGAAGTTGTAGTAGGTAGACTTAACAAGTGAATGTCACATCAACACGCATCGACAATAATTAATTAATTCATTATTCTCCCGAAGCCCTTCCGAGGTAATGTTTGGACTCCATCCTTCTAGAGATGGAACGAGAGTGAGAGGGAACATTGTTTCCGACGTACACTCCCCCTCCACCCCCATCCCCACACGGGTGTGCGCGATAAGCGCACTTACCAATTAATGGGCAATTGCGTGCTGCCGATAGCATTATCCAGACAGCGGCCATTGCGCCTGAATTATGAACGAGCGTCATATCGGTTTCGTAGATTCGGTCATTCTGAGAAGAAGAAAAAAAAGTGTCGGTAACGCGCGCGAGCAGAGAGCTCTGCGCATGCGCAAGGCGGGTGAGGGGCGGGGGTGGGGGTGATAAATGAACGTCGTGATCGGAGCGGCGACCCTCGCAGGCCGTAATTCCTCATCTCCGACGCATCACCCGGGCCTTCATCTGGTTAATTAATCCACGGCACCGCCGACCGCTCCTGCCCCGCCCCCGCGCTTCGCTTCCCGACG
>BOPP01000040.1:3770161-3786376 GCA_017312745.1 Gryllus bimaculatus | reverse complement strand
CCTCGCAGGATGAGAGGGGCGGGGCGGGGGGAGTGCGGAGGGGGTGGAGGGAGGAGGGCGGGGGCGGGTCAGGGGCGGGGGCGGTGCAGGGGCGGGGGCGGGGCGGCAGTGTCGTCGGAGCGATAGCGCGGGGCGGGCAGGGGCGTCGCGTGCGTGGATTAAAATTAATCGTCAGACGAAGGCCGGGTTGATGCGTCGGAGATGAGGAATTACGGCCTGCGAGGGTCGCCGCTCCGATCACGACGTTCATTTATCACCCGCACCCCGCCCTCCCCTGCGCATCGCGCAGAGCCCTCTGCTTGGGCGGTTAACAGACACTTTTTTTTCTTCTCTCAGAATGACGATCTACCGAAACGATATGACGCTCGTTCATAATTCAGGCGCAATGGCCGCTGTCGGTATGCATCGGCAGTCAATGCAATTGCCATTAATTGGTAGGTGCGCTATCGCGCAACATCCCGTGTGATGGGGTGGAGGGGAGTGTTACGTCGACAAACAATTGTCCCTCTCACTCCGTTCCATCTCTAGAAGATGGAGCAACATTACGTCGGAAGGGCTTCGAGGAGAAATAATGAATGAATTAAGTATGTCGATGGCGTGTGATATGGACATTTCACTTGTTAAGTCTACTACTACAACTTCATCAAGAACATACACATTTACTCGTAAGCCGTATAGGTAAGGTGGAAGGGTTTAGTAAAAACATTCTTAACTTATCAAGGAGTAGGTAAGTACTTCCGATGATATTAATTGAAAAATTAGTCATTAAGAGGAATAATTCTCATATGATCATGATCTTCGAATATGACTAATGGTTTTTTTGAGTATCAACTTTTCAGTTTAATCTATGAAATCTCAATTCGTCCATGAGAGAATATCTCACATGATACTCATCACATGATACATCACAAGTAATAATTGAATGCAACAAACAATTTTTATAACCTCTGACATCAATATTGACAAGAATGGTAGCTACAATATTGGAATGCGAACCAAGAATCATAACTCGAGAATGAAGACAAGTATGTTACTCAATCATAAATTATTATAATAGAAATAATAACTGTGGTCCCTTTCATAAGAAATCATCTTCTTCAAAAAAGCCAGTACGGTAGACACTGCCATATATGGGACTACGCCACTGAGATCATTACAAATTTAGATAAAGAATAGATATTCGCAGATTTTATTTATAAGGAAACAGCAGGCGCACATACAAATTGCCAACACGTTGCCGTTCATGCACAACTCATGCTTAGCTTCATCACCAAAAATAAAACTTTTGGCCGTTTACATTTGGTAGTACTCCTCTACATCGCCAAGATCCTCGGATTCGAGTCCAGCCTTGCAGGTTTTTGTCCCTTTTCTCAAACATGTATCGTGTGTCGGGACGACATTGTTGTTGCTCTGATACCAGGATCAAGGAGCCGCAAGTGTGCTGGTTACTGTAGTGTGTGGTCAGAATATGCTTTATAGGACGTAAAAGGTAACAGGGGGGGGGGGGGGGGGGGGGTGGCATCGGCTGGCCGATAAAATACCCTATGGAAAAAACTCCATAGTCACACTAAGGGTTGTTAAGTAGGACATCGGAAGATAGGTTCATATGAACTCCTTCACTTTTGTAGTAAATATGCTCACAACTGGCAGAATATTGTCGAATGGAGTTCCAACTAGTATAATCTATTACAATCATTCACTTCCTTAGTAATGAATCATAGGTCTGATGCTTAAAACTAAACTACTACTACTTTTCACCATCAACCATGCAATCGACTCTTTTTAAACTGCTGTGCCGTCACCAGGATACATTTTGCTTACTTCTCTTGCAATATTTTAGCAAAAGCTACCGGGAGTAAATCATGTAGAACATGTGAATAGGTAAATATAAAAAGTATTATACAACAGAGTTGTACTCTTGATGTACAGGTGAAATTGTAAGTTGAATTGGAATATATATAAGGTGTCAATGTCGTTTGATTTATATCTTCAATGCATGTTACTCAACGTTGTTTAAATTTTTTTTTATTTACTAGACCTCGCGTTTCGTATCATGAAGTGCATCGTGAGAACTTCTGGTCGCGATAAACAGGCAATTTTATTTAAGAATTATGGTACGGTGGCCATTCTCTATCACATTACTTCTGAATTTTGGACATTAAAATATTGTTGCAAAGAGTAAAAAATATACTCCTTACCTAAAAGACGCGATAAAAAAATTAGGAAAATTCTAATGTTTGCTTGTAAACTCTTCAATAATCTTTTCTCAATGAGAATCATTAATGTAGTTTCGTAAACGATTACATAACGTACGTATATGAAGCAAATTAATCCACTTGCTACGAAATAATAGATAGAAGATGAGGCTTTAGCGTAGGTAGACGTTTTTGTGCAGAGAAATATCGTCGACACTATACATACTTCAAGGCTTATACGTGACCAAACAATAGCTTTTAAAAGTAATTTTTTGTTGCTTTCAACTATAACTCCAGTGTAATTACTTACAAGATGTTTAAAATAATTGTAATGCGGAAACATTATATTTGATTTCAAAATGAGAAGAAAAAATAAAAAGTTCATATATACTTGATTAAAAAGAGACGAATGTGCAAATATAGAATCTTAATTTAAAATACAGGTCCCAATATTTCTTCTTATGCTTGTTCTATATAACGTAATGATCTCACACCTGCGTTAATGTACCACCTCACTTTTAATATCCTAATCGTCCCAACCTCCCAAGCGTCGCGGCAGACATGAGTAATATATCAAGAACGATATTTGGCATGCATTAAGGACTGGCCAGTTATCACTGGATGAAAATAAGCGAGGCATACTAAAAACAAGTGTTGTGCGACATATCCGATGAACTGTAACCAAAATTTGTTTAACAACAATTTGTACAATAATTCAAGATAATAAATAAATAAGCAACAAAATAAATAAAATCCTACTCACTATTTTTTAACCTGTTAAGTGCGAAACAAATAATAATACTTCATCTGTACATTTTTCATAACTGGAATACATTTATACACTTCTATTTATTACAGTTATAAATAAAATTTAAAATAAAAAAAAACTCTTCTGAATTGATGGTACAAAGTTTTATTTCCCCCTGATTCGCTTATGGCATGTTAATTATAAGTAGATTTATAACTAAACTATATTTCTTGAGAACGATAACTAAATTGAAGTAACATAATTTACCATGGCCCGCGTAAATTAATCCTATTGACGTTAAATACAGTCTAACACTGCTGTACAACTTTAAAATCAACATTTTAGACACGGAACACATTAATATTATCCAAATGAATGAAAACGCTTTATCATGTCAAAAGGCATAAATATTTTCAGAGTTATTTTAAACCGAAGAAAGAAAACATTAATTAATACATACGTTTTCGCAAATCATAAAATATCACTTAATCTAACAAAGACGCACACAATCAAGCTCGCACTATTCATTAACAATATGCTGGCGAGTGTCCATACAGAGCCGCTGAGTGCGACGTACTAAAACAACTCGATTTAACGTGTCGGTGGTATTCATTCCATCCATGCCAGGAGCTAAAAAACGCCACACCTACCTGTACACGAGACTCCGCCCTTTCCCTCGTGGCAAGTGGCGACCCTCTGAGGCGCTCTCCCTGTGTAAGAGCGAGGTGCCCAGCGCTACCGACAAGCAGGGCAAAGCGGCGAGCACGCGCGGACGTGTGGGCGCGCGTCATACGAGCGCGCATCACGCGGCGCGTCCGAACACTCAGCTGCCTCCCTCCGTGCACTTGCCTGAACTGAAAATGTCGCATTGCCCAAAAAGATTTAGACAGCTACTAAGAAGGGGTTATTGGGCTACCTCGCGGCTACAATTCTTTTTACTAGTCTCTGAAAGTGAGACTATGCTTGTTTTAAAAAACGGAACGCAACAAAGATGATAATTGGTTATGTGGTGGTCAACGATAAGTTTATTGCTCGTACATGTAATACTTGCTTCTCACGAAGAATGGGGTGTTTTCCCTTCTGTATGGCGAGATCCGGCGCAGAACTGCATTACTGTATCAGCCGTTTCGAACCAGGTATGTACACCATCAGAGACCTCCCCGCGGGAACAAGGCTCTAGCTACCGACTAATATGGACATGAGTGGTACGAGTTACTGTGAGGTATAAGTGTGTGTGAGTAATGCAATGGGAAGATAGCACAACATAAGGGAAGAGATCACGTGGTTTGGCCCGAATTTAGGGTATCCATCTGGCATTCACCTGAGTGGGAATCCACGAAAATTACATCAGATACACACCGGACGCTGAAATCTCCTTAGGCAGCACTGAACTCAGAATTAGATGTTTATCTAAGCACTGTCGAAACCCAGCACTGCAGAATTCGAACTCTATGGTCTTTCCGAGTCGTAGACTGCACTCGATTCATGACTGTATCGGTAGAGAAACACGACTTTCAGGAGATAAAAGGAAACGTCTAATTTTTGTTTTCACCGAACAGTACTTTTGACCTTAATGATGCAATTAAGTAAATTTGGATTCTTGATAAATAAAAGCGAAGTAATTTACGCGTCTAAGATAGTATATCTACGCATTGTTAAAAGTGATTTTATTTGATCGTAGGATTCGCGCCACTCGGCTACTCTATTCGGTCATCCTTTCTCCTTCGCGCAAATAGAAATATTACTTTACTAGTTTTGGGTAATTTCCTCAGATATTGTAATTCATTTATAGGTCTTTTTCAAAGAATTTTCAGGTCCATCAATCCGACCCTGATTATATACATTTAAGCTCTATAACAAGTTACCAGTCTTCATTGATATTATCATCGCTGATTGTTTCTGTATTCTTTTTGAAATGTATTAATAAAGATGCACCCCTTGGAATAGTTTCAGTGGAGTCGCTGGCGTGGAGCGGGAGCACGTGCACCAACGTCACGAATGTGTTGCCTGGCACCCGATTACCCTGCATGTCGCAACGCGCCATAGTTTTGAACAGCTCAATCCTGCTGCCTCAATGTAATTGAGCATGGAATCACAACTGTTTGGGATTCTTAGGATATGGCATTTATTCCGTTGTAATACGAAGGTCTCTTTGAAGTGGGATCAGGTTGCCTCAACGTAATTAGTGACACGCAATTTTTGCCTTATAAACTGTCATTTAAGACAGCACACAAAGAAACTTGATATGGAGGGTAAACGTTTAATAATTTCTTCTTCCAAACGTTCTCTTCGGAGTTGACGTTTCCAAGTCGTAGTGGTTTTAATCTAAAGTAGTAATGCGGCCTTGGAAAAGATGAAATTTAGAATCAATACTCCTAATTCCTTTAGGAAGTATCGGATTAAATTGATTTTTTTCTGTAACTGAAGAAGAGTATTCTCTTATTACGCGTGTTTTCTTCTCACACTAGTTGTTTTTATTCGTGGGTTATAATTATGATGTCGGTTACTCGCAACATAAACGAAACATTCTTTCTATTAGAACAGAATTAGTGAAATCAAAAGAAAATACGCTGACGATAGCGATTAGGATTTTGTTAGAAAAAAGTCGTTAATGCGTTCAAAAGCATTTCTTGAATAATGGGCTGGCTGTAAGTACAGGCGGAGCAAAATGCCCCTTGTGGCAGGCAATATCTACGAAGGAAGATGAAGGGAGTACATCAGATAAACGCACTGGACCAAAGACCCACGAATATGGCAGTTGACCTCTAACGTTAACCTGTGAATTTACATTTGATAGTAATGCACCTTTTTTCTTTCCTGATTCTGAGCAGTCATATTACTGATTTAATTGACTGGTATTATTGTATTTCTCTAGTCGAAGATTATATAAGTTTAGCATGTAGACGGCTTGTGAACTCTGAGTGTACTGACATTTCCACTCAATGATATTCTACATTGAATGGATATTGGTGTCATAAGTAGTCGTTATTTAAACGTATACCATGCCCTATAGTAACCAACAAGTTCATGGTTTATTTCAATATATTTAAACGGTTTTTAGTTGTCGTTCTTGTCAACTCCAGAATCGCACTGATAAAGAGATGGCGCTTCGTTTTTTATTCTAACCAGATCTTTTCAACGTAACAACGAGCAAGTCGCATTTTAGGCTTCACTATATCGAAAAAAAGGACAATCGCACTCCATCCACATAATGAAACTATAGAAAATAATCAATAATAATCAATAATAATAATAATAATTAATAATATAATAATAACACAGTAGTAGGAAATGTTTATTATTCTCCGTCAAAAATGATCTAATTTAGACCGCTTCGTCGCGATGGCTTGGCGACGTAATGGCGGTCAGGGCCGCGGCCACGTTGTACACAACTGAAACGTGTGCATCAACGTCTACGAAATAAAGGCTAAGATTTTATTCACCATTTATTTCTGTGTAGGGTAAACGTATCTATCTGATGCCATATTGCACATGGGAAATGTATCATGTGATCTGTAACTTGCAGGAGAAGAGCAATGAAACGATATAATTCATTAATATGAAGGAAACTTTCTTGAGTTTAGGTTAATAATCATCATTTAAATGGCACTTTAAATGACGTTTATTATTAACCTAAACTCAAGAAAGTTTCCTTACAATTAATCAAGCACGTCAGGAAATCATGCACGTGTAAATTATTCTATACCATTAACTCCCAGGATCAAGGCATTTTACAAGGTAAAAGAAAATATATTGCATATTTATTTTAATTTCACATCAACTAGGCCTTCATCTCATTAATTAATCTTAGGCGCCACCGACCGTCCCTGCCTCACCCCTACGTTTAATCCTTGACAGTACGGCAGGTTGGGTAGAGTTCAGGGGCGCTTTTGTCGTCATAAACGAATAAATCATCAACAACGACCCCAGATCTCCGATTTAATTCAAACGATCTTTAAACACTTCCATTAATCGTAATAACAAAGTGTGAACATTTAATCGTCATTGGTTGAGACATTTTGGCATCCATTGCAACATATATTCCCTTTTATTATTTATATATACTAGAGATAAGAAGAAATAGTAGCTCGCGAATTATTTTCAAACGTGGGCATCAACGTCTATGTAATACAAGCTAAGATTCTATTCACCATTTTAGTGTAGGGTGACGTATCTATGCGACGCTATAGGAAATTTACGATATGATCTGTAACACTCAGGGCGAGAGCAATGAAACGATTTTATTCCATAATATTCACTCACGAGATCAACGCTGGTTACGGGGTAAAAGTACATAGAATATTGCATATTTCTCATCACGTGGGGCCTTCATCTGGTTAATTAATCCACGGCGCCACAAACCGGCCCTGCCCCCTCCCCTTCCTCCTTGGATTCCCGACGAGACTGCCGCCCCCGCCCCTTTCACCGTTGCCAGGCCACCTCGTCGTGTTGGCTTGACGACCGACTGGCGTTCAGGGTCGCGGCCACGTTGAACTCAGTTGGCAGCACCTGCCCGCTTTTTATGTAGGATAAAATTGAGACTTACGCATTGTTTTGGAACGTGCGCATCAAGTTTTACATACGAAAGGCTAAGATTGAGTTGACTATTTCAGTGTACGGTAGACTTATTTATGCACTCCAAAACTATTACATAGAATTTGGTAATTCAACGATGTGATATTGAGCACACAGAGTGAGCAATGAAACAGGTTCACTCTATAACATTGTTTCAAAAGGTCGAAGCTTGATATGAAATAAAACAAAATATCTTTCATAATTCTTAAAATATTTCGTATTTCTTACATTTCTTAAAATACCTCAAGCTACTGGCCATATGAAAGACTCAGTGAGAAAAAGTAATAAGCCATGCTCATTTAGTTTTGAGGAGCAGCTCATTTAATATTTGATTAACACATAAAAATCTACGACGGGCCAAGACAGGCGTTATTCTGCCATATGGTTAGAAAATGGAAACCTGTAATAATGAAGGGTAAGGGGATTGCTCGAAAATAAACGTGCAAAATTACAAATTTGCAAAATTTAAAACTGGGGTTTATGACCCTCACTGACGCATTTATGAATTAGATGAATCGGAAATTAGAAAAAACATATCGTACCAAATTGCCATTACAGAGTTCTAATGATTCTGTTTTTCTCGTGCCTATATGTCAATATCTGTACGGGGCGTCATTGAGATTTTCGAAAGGATAAGAATCTAATTTCATATCGCAATGGCTCAGCGTGATAATAAAATGCCGAGTCAAAAGTGCACGTTGTGACTAATTCAAACTTGATTTACAGCGATGCAGCGAGTTGCCACAAAGGGACTTCACAAGCCTAATGGGAAACAAGCAAAATAACTTGGAATAAAATAGTTCATTTTCCTTGTGGAAATCTACTGACGTACGAAAAATGTTTACTTATTTACAATATTGGATACTGGAATGATATGACATTCTTCCTTGAGAATTTATTTCATTATCCGTTCTTAGTGGCCCTTTATATCTAGCAATTTCCCCAAATGTATCACCAGCTATAAAGAACATAATCGCTTTATTTCGTATCTCATATAAAAAGACCTTCCCAAAATACTTCTACGAAAAGAATACAGACTACATTCCCTAAATTTGAAACAACTTACACTGCCTTGGAAACCCTTACACTGTTTAAACAAGTTTAGAGTGAACTGCAAAAAAATTATGACCTTATAGTTTGATATATTTGATTTCTCTTTGTCAAATTTAGTAGCAACTGTCCGTGTCGTGTGAGTAATTAGTATAACCACATTTCTTTGGGCTCCAAGATTTTTCACATCCTTTGGCTACTCATAGTTGAATGAAGAATAACATTACCAATACAGGAAGGTTATAATATTTAAAAAAAGACAAATTTTCTTTCCCGATTTTAGGAAGCTTTATTTGCATGGGTAAACCAAATACAGATGTGATTTTATAGTATTGCTAAAAAAATTAGAGCCCCAAACACCAGTTCCCCCCAACTGTTAATTTCAATAGGACCACTCAATAAAATGTGCAAATAGGTAAGCAACATACTATATGAACAGAAACAAAACAAGAGTGAATTGCACTTGCTCAATGGATCAGGAAAATGGACAAAAAACCTGATCGACATAGAAGTAATTGTCCCAGAAGATGATGTAAATTACATATTACAAGCATATTTATTTTTTTAATTATAGAGTACAAATGTAATCTAATACATTTAATATCATTATTGAAATAAATACTTTTTTCATTTGATAGCCAGTATATTATTTAATTCTGTAGTAACATTTTTACAGTAGAAAATATTTAATGGTGTAAAATATTAATTGTTTAATGTTGCCTGCAATGTGGTATAAAATGACGCACTTGCAATTATTGTGGATTTCTATTTGTGAGCTATTGATAATGTACTGATAAATATGACTTACGACGTGAGCTGTAATTATAAATATCTGTAGTGCATGATATATGTTCCTACCATTAAATAAGTCAATTTTGATTAATTCTAAAGTTTGACACTAAATATTTAGTAGACAAGGCAATGGTAAGATTCCAATGTAAATGAAGAAAGCCTTGCAAAAATCACGTGGTTGGCATGTGCTTATTATTGGTAAATTTTTTTCTGCAATATAAATCATTTGTACTATAAGAGTGCTCAGGTGCTTCCCCAGAGTTAGATATTTTATTTAATTTTTTTTAACTAATGACCTTCTACACAATATTAATAGACCCAGACAATATTTTTTCCAAAACCGCAAAATCATTTTTGGTGCAGATAAGTCGACGTAAATACTTCTATTCATTCAGTGTAAACATATAACTGAATTGCAGTCTTATAGATTGACATGGAGAAAGCCGGTGCGATAGTGAAGCTGACGTTTCGAAAGCACTGTCATCAACGATATACCAGAGCAAAACAATTATGAGGACATCCCTTTCTGGATGCATAGCAAGAAAAACTCACTTGGCTCTACTTTTTAATGAATTCAATCAATGCGATGATATTTTTTTTTTCAATTACGCCCATTTCGTTTCACTGTCTGAACTTTATCCGTCTTTTCAATGTGCTTTTCAAGTTGAAATCTAGTCATTTCAAAATAAAATTAAAGTAAATAAAAACATTCATTAAATATTGGGTAATTATTGTGTAAAATATCGCATATAAATAAAATGGTTTTGTAAATAAATGTATGGAATACAACATAATCTCTTTGATTCAGTTTTGATCCGGAGGCCACGAACTATAAACCAGTACGTAATTTCTTCATAATGATTTACGATATCAAAATTCAGTCCCCCCGCAGTACTGAATCATGGTGAAGGCAGCAGAGATATTGGTAGTAATTTTTTTTATTTTCAATCATTGATTTTTGTTTGTTTTTAACGTTTAATGGATAGATCATGAAAATATGTTTACGATGATGATTGCTTGTTAATGATTATAAATTAATTTTGAGCAAATATATATTTTATGTGTATTTGAAATTATATTCAAAACTAGTCGGTGTGGTAAATATTTATTTTTGGAGCTCTCGCAGCGATCGCGTTCCACGCAAGTGACCTTGGCGGCGCCGCAGCCTTTAGACTGAGGGGGGAGTCATTCAGACAGAGGGAACGAGGAAATGGATTCTAACTGTTCCTTTCATCGATAGAATGTAAACAAATCCAAGGGGAAAATATTTATAAAGAAAGGAGTTTGACGAGAAATCCCAAATAAAGCAGCACATTTAGTTGTCGGCACACATGAGAAATATTACAAACAACCGTAAAGACAGGAAATTAATCAGAGCAGCAACAGATTTTTTGGGGTGTTATGTGCAGGCCTCTGTTTTATCTGCTTTCAATTTTTTGACAAAATATGAATAATCGGCAATTTTGAAATTTCTTGAAGAAATAAAAGGTATAGATAATTCGTCTTGGATAATTCTACGTCTGATTACCTCACAAGTGCATGAGATTGAAAAGAACGTACTAATAGTAAAATAACTAGTTACTTTTTTGTAATTTTATTGATTATTTTACACCCCAATTTTACGTACATAATTTGAATGTTTGAATGTTTGTGCACATTTTACTATTTTGAAGTGCATCAATGCCTGCATATTTTGATGATTTAAAATACATATCAATCCGCCCTCTTGTAGTTCGGTTGTTTCTTTCTGTGTCCTCCCTGTCATGATCGTAGTAGATTGCTTAGGAAGTTTGCAGTAGTCACTTTCACCTCGTCGTGGCACGGTCGCGCCACCGCAAGCCGTCAGGTTCTTGTTCTGGCACCCCCTACCCTCCCAGCTACCCTCCGGCGTGACTGTCGACAAAATTACAAGGTCACCTATCCCAAAAGCGGCGAAAAGCTTTTCAGTTGTCCCGCTACAAGTCCGAACACGACGACGCGCGGAAAATAACACAGCGTGATCTACAAAATTTCGTCCGAGAATTGCTGGCATGATAAACAAAACATGAGATTTACTAAATTAAAACTCCTTTTATTGAGGGCACAAATAATTATTAGAGAGTTTTACCACGATGATGGTTGGGTAATTATAGCAATTCTTAACTAGCCAATTATTCATAAAAAATTCATCTAGTAAAAAAGTCTTGGGAAAAATCCTGTTAGGGATTTTGTTTACATCATACGTCATTAGATTTATTAGTTACAATCAAAGTGGATTTATTAATGCACACACCGACGACAAAAAAAATCACTTGGATGCGTCCAAATAAATATATAACATTTCATTAAGTCGTTATAAAATGCCAAGTTCTTCAAATTATTAATATGCTACCTATATACACAAAAATGCAATATGTTGTTATAATGTTTAATGTTTAAAGATTAGGAGCATAACGAAGTAAAGAGTATTTCTAGTGAAATTCAGCAATAATTGTGCATGCATCTTGGTAGTCGACGCAACAAAAGCTAATAAGATCAGTAACTTAGTGGTTGCACAGAATGCAAAGCTTTCCCGTATGTTAGTTTACCATTCTTCTCTGATTCTCTGTCACCAACCAACTCCACCACCACACATATTTTTTTTATGATATATACTATATTATATACTATATAATTATAGTTTTATTCATATCTACGCCTTCTTAGTTATTGTTTTTTATTGTTAGCAGCAGGGCTATATTCTTCTTCTGAGCAGTTTGGCCTTGTCGTATGCGCCAGACCGTCAGTGGGTGATCGCGATCAGAACATGGAAGGGAAACTTTGAAATGAATTCCCTCGCAGATTATACAGTAAACAAATGTATTCTAACATTTCACCTGGAAGCCTACGGCAAGGCAAACTGCGCTCAATGAGTCTTATGAAAAGACACGACAGCGGTGAACATCGGATATCACGTCTTTGAGCGTTGCATCATTTAATAGTTACTATTAGGAGCGCATTTTACACAACATTGCGCTGTTGAAGTAGTGAATATAAGTCAGTGCTTTGTTACTGTTTCAAAATTTGAGCAGGTAAACATTTTTTGTGCAAGAGGGGCTTAAGTACTTATAAACTATTTTCTAAAGTTAACACCTATATTTAAAATATCATGAACAGAAATTTGAGAAAAAGAGGTATTATCTTAGCACAATATTTCTCTAACGTGTACCAGATGAGTGGTAGTCTTGAGATAAATAGTATTATTGTAACATACAAGTGTTACCTGGGTTTGATAGCAATAGCTTATGCATTGAGAAAGTTAAACAAGGAATGCACTAGCATTAGAACGAACTATAGACATTTCATGTGTCATTGTCTTGCTAGCGGGAACTGTATTGTCAAGGTAGCACGGGCTGGTTCATTTACATGATTATTAGGAGGACGTTGAAAATTACTTTGCAAAACGATAAAATATTCTTATTCTCCGGAAGCAGCAGCAGTTCAGATGGTAAATGAATAATCTACAACACATTAATTTTGCCCTTGTTAATTAGTGAGGTGACATTTAGGATTGTCATACGGTGATGGGTGCAGCCAGTATTTTTATTTGTTTTAAGTGGGCTATATTTGCGATTTCTTTTATGATAGTTTCATTTGTGGTCGTAAGAAGTTTTGCGATTTTAATGTTCAGACTTGTGTCGTGGGTTAACGTTTGGTTAGTTCGTAGGAAAGAATTTTAATTATTAATTTAATATAAATTGTATTCAGCGAATAAGTTTCACCGAGAACTGTAGGGAATTTCGCTCGTATATTATAAAATTAGATGTAGGTTCGAATACCGTATAATAATTAGCAAGTTAGGATATTTACCAGTTACAGTGAACAATATCTTCATTGGCCTACACCACAGTGGACCCAATCCCCTATTGGAGAAATGCGCATCGAACCACAGCAGATATTCTGTAGCTTTAAGAGCTTTATCAAAGCGTACGGCTTACATTGTTAAAGGCCATAGGTGCATTAATCATAACGAACTCGAGTGTATTAGAATTTTACATAAATTGTTAATTAGGTTTAAAAGAAGACTTCGATGATTTGCATTGTAATGCATCAATGCAGTAAGCTGATTCCACGTAATTCGAAACTGATTCCTGTCAGATGTCGGACATTCAAGGTAAGTTACGTATGTTGTACGATCGGAACTCATCTGTTATGTAAGAAAAACGGAGCTTAGCCATACTTGAATTATTTACAGTATTTATACGAGATACAGGGCAATTAATTAGGGGATCATAAAACGTTTAAAATTGGCTGCCTAGCTAAGAGCATTGATTAAATAATTAAATTAAGGTAACATCCAAGATTAACAGGTTACAAGTTGCCATGCCAGCAAAGACCAGTTAATGTACTGTTTTACAAAATTGACCAACGCGGCAAGTAATTCGTAAAAGGTGCGGTTACACTTTAGTAGATCCAGCAAATAGAATATACGCTTGCTACGAATTTTGCATGAGTGTCAGAAGTATGAAAAGTAAAGTATAAATGGTTTGTCTGAAACAAATGATTACCTATTCAGAGCGAGGCGATTTTTATAATTTTAGTTTTAGTTTTTCAATATGAGACGTATTGTTTTCTAACGATGTTCATCACAAGACGTTATTTGACGCTTCTTATGTTTTGGGAGTAACTTCACTCTATTCGTAACTATCTAGTGCACAAGACTAGTGTACAATCGTCTATCTTCAAAAGTGAATATTTGATAATGTTCATTCGAGTTATTAATTTGTTGAATATTTGGCTGCTGACATTTGAAAATATATTATTACATTTATTTTAACCGAAGATTGTGACGTAGGTATTGGAATAATAAATTTCCAATAACAAAAGAAAATATTATATTCAAAGATTGATGTAAAGTTACAATGTAATTGCTATATAAAACCTCCGGCAACTTTGTAGTTTCAGACACTGCTTTACGAAAACACAAGCACCTTGGATGCCCCCCGGGTCGGACCCGTCCCGTGACATTACCGTACATAGGCCTAGACGCCAAAATTTTACCGGTGTAGCGTACCGTGTGCCTACAGCACGCGAGATGTCTGGACCGTTACTGTCCGGACATTCGCCACATCTAACCCTTGTACACCACGTACAATCTTCCGATGCAAAGATGATGGAACGCGGGCGCGGTGCGCCGCGTTAAATGAGTTGAGCTGGACACCCCCAGCCATGTGTTCCTTTAATAGGCTTCCCGGCTGCTGGCGCAGGGATCGCGGCCAGCCTTGGTTACGCCCACACACAGAGTCATCAATATGGTGCCGTGGCTTCCCGTAAACGAGCTCGCGGGGAGGGGGACAGATTCGCTCGAGTTTACAGCTCGTTTTTGCTCTGCGGCACTACTGAGTCAAACGCGCGGAGGCGCAAAACCCCGGCATTTCAGGCTAACCCCTTCCTCCGGCAGCCGATCTTTCACCACTAACGAGTCTGGGCCTTCGTGTTAGACAGCGCACAGTACTTATAAGTTGACAATCTTACATAAACATACCAAGTCGAAACATTGACGTTAAAGGAACGAGATGTCGCGACGGCGCTAGAAACTCATTTGCTGTTTCCTCCCCCACGCACTTATCGGAGCACCCTCAGCTGGACAAGTTATTGAGATCGTGCCTCGCGCCATTTGCTAAGTAGAGTAGGTGAAGTAGGTTGTGTTGAGTGTAAGTAGAGTGGTGAGATAGGTCAGAAGAGGAAGGAGAGATCAGCGGGTACTGAGCCAGTGTTTAGGTAAGCTTGGCATTCGCGGCGTTGGGTGCGAGGAACGGAAAGTATCGCTTCAGAGAGCGGCTGAATAATTGTCAACACTGTTAGAATTCACAGGAACAGCAGTTTGGAAATCTGCACTTTGGGACCAGAACCCGACTCGACCATAGACACCTGCAGATGCGCAATTGATGCCCTGGGCCCTTAGCATTTCCTGAGTAGTGTGTAAGGGCGAGAGGGGAAAGCTGAAGCAAGAATATCCCACGCCGTGCCTGGCCTTGTCCCGAGTACTGTCCAGATCTCTATCTGTATTGCACCCTGAGAAACACGAAAAGCTACGATCAGAGCGCGGTGCTGCCATACTCTGTAGTCCGTGACGATTTGACATTAGTTATCAAGTCTATCGACTACCGCCACCGCGGCCTCCGAGCTAAGAGCCTCCGCGTTAACGTCTTACAGACAGACGGAGCGTGCTTGTACCTGTTGCACGTCTCTGAAATAACGAACTATTATTTATTGACTATAGTGCAACAAATCCAAGTTCCAGAACTTTGACGGGAACTTTTGCAAAATTTGTATTATACCTCAGCATAGGCGTGCGATTGCACAACAACGAAAGGGAGCCTTGTATGTCCGATTTAAGTGACATGTATATTATTATATGACAATTGCTAGAATTAATATATATCAAGATTATAATTATACTTTTATAATTAACTAGTGAGTAAGTACATTTTTATTGTGAGTATGCTATTTACAGGTTGCGATTGAGATCCTCTTTCCCCAAATGATGTTGACAAATTTTTTAGTTACTGGACCGACAATTAAATTTGAAATTGTTTGTTAAAGTTTTGGTATTAATAATTTTATTTATTATTTAATTTTATTTATTATAATTTGTATTTACCTATTCCCAAAATATATTGTAACCCGAAGTGGACTCAAGTGGTTTCTAAACGACCGAAATTAAATTAAAATTCAAATCCTTCATTGCAGGTTAAGATGAATACAAGGGATATGTATAAACAATTTCGAAATAAGAAGTTTGACCTGTAAATCTTGGTATGCCACTTTGGAAAATATTCAAGAGTACGCCCCTTGGCGCTCTTCCCCCTTATCTCTCTGCTGCTTTTTTGGAGG
>BOPP01000040.1:3751512-3770136 GCA_017312745.1 Gryllus bimaculatus | reverse complement strand
ATGAATAATCGGCAATTTTGAAATTTCTTGAAGAAATAAAACGTATAGATAATTCGGCTTGGAGAATTCTACGTCTGATTAGCTCATAAGTGCATGAGATTCTAAAGAACGTACTAATAGTAAAATAAGTAGTTACTTTTTTGTAATTTTATTGACTATTATACACCCCAATTTTACGTACATAATTTAAATGTTTGTGCACATTTTACTATTTTGAAGTGCATCAATACCTGCATATTTTGATGATTTAAAGTACGTATCAATCCACCCCCTTGTAGTTCGGTTGTTTCTTTCTGTGTCCTCACTGTCATGATTGTAGTAGATTGCTTAGGAAGTTTACAGTTGTCACTTTCACCTCGTCGCGGCACGGTCGCGCCACCGCAGGCCGTCAGGCTCTTGTTTTAGCACCCCCTCCCCTCCAAGCTCCCCTCCGGCGTGACTGCCGACAAAACTACAAGGTCACCTGTCCCGAAGGCGGCGAATAGCTTTTCAGTTGTCCCGCTACAAGCCCGAACAGCACGACGTGCGGAAAATAACAGTGTGATCTTACAAAATTTCGTCTCAGAATTCCTGGCATGATAAACAAAACGTGATATTTACTAATTTAAAACTTCTTTTATTGAGGGCACAATTAATTATTTAAAGAGTGTTTACAACGATGATCTTGACGTAATTAATAGCAATTCTTAACTTGCCAATTATTTCAATAAAAAAATTAATCGTAAATAGTTTGTTAAAATATCCCGTTAATTGTTAGGGATTTTGTTTAGAATCATATTTCATTAGATTTTACTTAGTACAATTTAAAGTGGATTATTTAATGGCACACACCGAGGACAAAAAATCACGTTGGCATGCGTCTTCAAATAAATATCAACATTTTTCAATTAAGTCTTAGAAATACTGTTATTCACAATTATAGAATATGCGTACTATATACCACAAAATAATGCAATAATATATGTTAGAACTATTTATGCTTAAGATATAGTGGAACAACGATGAAAGTGGTATTTTGTTCTAGGCGAAATGTCATTATTGTAGCATCATCTCAGTATCGAACGCAACAACACGCAATAACGTATCAGTAAACTAGTGGTGCTACATAATTACAAATACTTTCCCATATTAGTGTACCATTTTCTCTGAGCTCGGTCACGCACGCACGCGCGCGTGCGCGCGCACACACACTCACTCACACACACACACACACACACACACACACACACACACACATATATATATATATATATATATATATATATACACTCACACACACACATACCACACGCCAACTGCCATCTATCGCCCCCCAAAAGTACATTTTTAATTTTTTTTAATTTTTCGGTGTCCTTAATGTAGAACGGAAATCTTATTTTAAGAATATTTAAGTACAGTAAAACCTTGTCCTGAGCAGCAATGTTCTTTGAAAAATTGGCGTCCGTTTTCAAGAAAATGCTGCTTAAACACTACAGTAAACTTGAAATTTGAATCTTTTTTTCTCACAAAATTTTTGAGTTTTCGAAAAACCTTAATCAGAAGTCATTTGAAGCACATTAACTATCAAATACAATCATGTTTACAAATTGCAGAAACTGTGCATGTTAACGACATGAGAGATATTAAAAAAAATACATTTGTGTTTTTTGCGAAAAAACGAAAGAATACAGCATAATGAATCTTATGTCATCTCTAAGAGTGCAATTACACGAGGGACTGTCTGTTTTAAAACTTATATTGTCTTAAATAGTTTATTTCTGGCATGTGTTTGATACTACGCGCTTCTGCTAGTTATATGTTCTTATTATTGTAGCAGCAGCAGACGATTTTCTTCTGTGAGGCAGGTGGCCTTGACTCGGTATTGCAGCCGAGACCGTCAGCTTGGAGTGGTCACAGAATCAGAAACATGGAAGGGAAACTATTGAAATGAAGTCCCTCGCAGGAATTATACAGTAACAAATTTATTCATAACATTTCACTGAGAAGCAACTGGTGCTTCACATGGAGTCTTCATGAAAAAGACCACGACAAAACGGTGAAAACGTCGATTTCACAGTCTTTGACGTTGCGTCATCTTAATATTACTCTTCGAGGCGCAATTTTCACACAACATTGCGCTGTTGCAGTATAATATAATCAAGTGCTTTTGTTTAACTGTTTCAAAAATTTGAGAGTAAACATTTTTGTGCAGAGGGGCTTAAGTACCTTATAAAACTATTTTCTAAAGTACAACGAACATAATATTTAAAAAATATATGAACAGAAAATTTGAAAAACATATATCATTAGCACAATATTTCCTCTAACCGTTCAGCCAGATGAGTGTAGTCATTGAGACTAAATAGTATTATTGTAACATACAAGAATGTTACATGGGTGTGATACAATAGAATTGATGCATTGAGAAAGTTAAAATCCAAGGAATGCACGTAGCATAGCAACGAACTATAGACATATACATGTGTCATGCTGCTTGCTAGACGGGAACTGTATTGTCAAGGTACGACACGGCCTGGTATCATTTACATGGAATTGATTAGGGGAGGACGTTGAAAATTTAGCTTTAGCAAAACGATAAATATTCTTATTCTCCCGGAAGCAGCCAAGCAGTTCAGATGGTAATGAATATTACAACACATTAATTTTGCCCTTGTAGATTTACGTTGAGGGTGAATGTTAGTGTGATTAGTCCATAACAGTGTGGGCTAGCAGTATTATTTATTTGGGTTTTAAGTGGGTAAATATTTGCATTTCTTTTAATGATAGTTTCATTTGTGGTCGTAAAGGAATTTTGCATTTTTAATGTTCAGACTTTGTGTTCGTGGGTTAACGTTAGGTTAGTTCCGTAGTGAGAATTTTAAATTATTAATTTAAAGTAAATTGTAGTCGCGAATAGAGGTTTCACCCGAATCCTAGTGAGGGAAATTCGCGTCGTGATATTATAAAATCAGATGTAAGGATTTCTGAATACCGTACTAAATAATTAGCAACAGTTAGGAAATATTTACAGTTTACACGGACAATATCTTCATTGGCTACACCACAGTGGGACCCAAAACATCCCCTATTGGAGAAGATGGCTGCATCGAACCAGCCAAGAAGACATTCTGTAAGCTTACGAACTTTATCAAAGCCGTACGGTTTAACATTGTTAAAGGCCATAGAGTCATTAATCAATAACGAACTCGAAACGTGTTATTAGAATTTTACAATAAATGTTAATTGTTTAAAAAGAAAGACTGATATTGCATTGAATTGCCATCAATGCAGTAAGCAGTGAATTCCACCGAAGTTCGAGAAATCGTGATGTCTGTACAGAGTCGGACATTCACAGGTAAGGTGACGTATGTTGTACGTCGAACTCATCTAGTATGTTAAAGAAAAACGGAGCTAGCCATACTTGAATTATTACAGTAACTAATATACGAGAATAGCAGGGCAAATTAAATTAGGGGAATCATAAAAACGTTAAAATTGGCTGCCTAGCTAAGAGCATGATTAAATAAATTTAATTGGTAACATCCAAAATTAAACCAGGTTACAAATTGGCATGCCCAATGCAGGACCAGTTAATGTACGTTACAAAATATCTGCCCAACGCGGGGCAAGATAATCGTAAAAAAGGAGAGCGTTACACTTTGTAGTAAGTCCACAGCAAATAGAATACTACGCTTGGCTACGGAATTTTGCTGTGTCGGTAAGTATGAAAAAGTAAAGTTATAAAATTGGTTTGTCTGAAACAAATATTACCTATTTCAGAGAGGCCAATTTTATAATTTTACTTTTAGTTTTCATATTATGAGCACGTATTGTTTTCTAAACGAGGTCGATCACAAACGTTAATTCTGTGGCAACTATCCAGGTGCACAAGAACTTTAGTCTACAATCGTCTATCTTCAAAGTGAATTTTGAATACATGTTATTTAGGTTATTTTAATTTAATTTGATATATTTGGCTGCTTGAAATTGAAAATATATTTATATGCTATTATTACTGAACCAGAACGTATTTATAAATGTTGACAATCTCACAAGAAACAATACCAAGATCGAAACATTGACGTGAAAAGGAACCTGAGATTCGGCGACGGCCTACACGTCAATTTGCATGTTTTCCCACCCACACATCTTATCGGAGCACCCTCAGCCTGGACAAGTTATGAGATTCACACTCGTCGCCCGACTTGCGTAGTAGAGTAGTGAATGTATGTGTCTGTGTTGTATGTAAGTAAGTGGTGAGAATAGGTCAAGGAAGAGGAAAGAGAGATCGAGCGCGGTACTTAGCCAGTTTCTTAGAATAATGCTTCGGCATTCGCCTGGCGTTGGTCGGAGAAAACACGGAAAAGTTCCTATCAGAGAAGCCGGGCAGAATAATTGTCCAAACACTGTTTGAATTCGATCTAGCGAACCAGCTAGTTCTGAAAATCCTGCCACTTTGGGACCCAAACCCCAGGACCTCCCGACCATAGACACTGCAGTGGCAATTGATGCCCTGAGCCACCTTACCATTTCATGAGTAAGAGTGTGTAAGGGGCGAGGAGGGGGAAAAGCTAAGCAAAGAAAGATCCCACGCCGTCCGTGGCCCTTGTGCCCGAGTACTGCTCCAGATCTCATCTGGTATTGCCCTGAGAAATCACGAAAAGCTACCGATCAGAGCAGCCGGTTGCTAGAATACTGATGTAGTCAGTCACTGAATTTGTCAGAGTTACGAAACTCCTATCGAAAATACGCCACCGCCGGCACTCCGAACCTAGAACCTCCCGGTGAACGTCATTACAGAAGCAAAGGACGCTGCCATTGTACCATTGCACAGAGTCTCTAAAAATAACAAACTATTAATTTATTGAAAATATAGCTTGCAACAAATCAAGTTCCAAACTTTAACGGGAAACGTTGGCAAATTTTTAATGACTAACCATCATGCATAGACGTGCGCATTCCACAAACAACAAGGGGAGCCAACTTTATGTCCTATTTACATATGACATATATATTTACATATGACAAATTTTGCTAGAAATGAAATAATATATACAACAAATAGAATTATAAATTATAACTTTAATAATTACTAGTGATAAAAAGTACATTTTTTATGTTGAATTACTATTTACAGGTTGCCAGATCTGGAGATCCTCTTTCCCAAATGTGTGACAATTTTTTAATTTACTGGGATTGACAAATTAATTTAAATTGTTGTAAAAAGTTATTGTAATTAATAATTTTATTTATTATAATTTTTAAAATGTTACTTATTCTCAAAATAATACTGGTAACGAAGTGGACATCAAGTGTTTCTAAACCGACCGAAATTAAAAAAAATTCAAAAAGTCCCTCATTGTGAGGTAAGAAGGAATAACAAGGATATAACAATTTACGGAAATAAAATGTTTGACCCTGTACGTCTATGATGCCACTTTGAAAATATTCAAGGGTGCCGCCCTGGCTCTCTTCCCCTTGCGATCGTCTGTGATGGGAATGCATTTATGTCCAACCATTTGTTAAAATCCTGTAAAAGGCTAACGGTTTCTGTAGGCGAGATTCAACATTTACCATATCTTGTTACATCAACGGGTAATTCCACAACGTCATTACCTGCCTCCTCCTTTAAGAGCTGTTTAAGGTACGTTGGCAAGCTCCGCTAAGTGAGGGTGGGGAGCACTTTAATGGATTTTTCTTGTAAGCCAAGGAGAACAGGAAGTTTCCGAGAATTTGTATACGCCCTGGGGAACTGCAACTCCGGAAGTTGGACGCGTCTGCATCCGGTGCGACGTCCCGCCGTCCCTCGGGTGCGGCGCGCGCCTCCTCGAAAAACTTCGCCCGTCCTGGACGGCGATCGAGGACGACCGTCCTCTCGATTAAAACTGTGTCCTAGGGAAAAAGGACGCTGTCCGGACGGGCGTTTGTGGCGCTCCGTTTGAGAAAAAGAGTTGTGCGAGTCCGTGGAACAAAAGAGGACGCAGTTGAACTACTGCCTCTTTAGAATTAATTTCCCTTTGAGATGCAAAAGAGACGCCGTGCTAGAATAATGATTTCGCGACGTCTGCTTCTGCGGAAGTCATGTGTCACATGCCCGCTTTATTGTTGGTAAAATAGTTGTGCATCGCAAAAATTCTCGCAATGCTTTGTGTATTCCACTTTAAAGCTAATAATAGTCAACATTCGCTATATAATACTTATTTTTAAAACAATATTAAAGCATTTTTCTTTTCTACGACTTACTATAGTTTAATTAAAATATCTTAACAAATTTGTGAATGTCAAAAGCTTTTCACTTCGAAATATTTGGATATTTCATTGCAGAGTAATATATTTTTATATTTTTTGTGTATAGTGTTAGTTGCTAATGGTAATTAGCGACTGATATTGCAAAGGATATTCTAATTAGATATTGCAAATATAAAAATTTTACATAAGTTAACAATTATTCTATTTTATTGGATTTAGTTAATTTTTACATTGAGACTTCGGCAAACGTGTTTAATTAATTATTTATAAAAAATTTACAGAAAATGAAAAACATATTGATGAAAGAAAATATTAAAAATAAGAGATTTTTGAACATTTATTGAAATGGTCCATCTAGATACATACCTTTAACACATAAAAATGGTTGAGGTGCCGCAACACAAGCAATTATTTAAGCCCCAAGGCGGATTCTAATCAGCAACGCTTCAAACCGAGACTGCGAAGGCACATTCACCTTAACAATCTCGACAAATTAGTTCGGCTTCCACACACCAAACTAAAGGAAATTTTCAATTAAAATCAGAAAAACCGAGTTGATTTCTTTGACCGTCGAGGTCCTCAATTGTAACTGAATCACCCCACAGTTTTTCCGTTTTAACGGGAGTGCTTGGGACTTGCGAGTTCAAGAAGTGCCCAAGATGGCGAAAGGCGTCACCAAAGGCCTGAGAAAGATGACGGTGATGGAAGATGGCGGCGTTGTTACGAGCCACCTCTGCGAGGAACGCCACCGCAGCCAGCAGGAGGCCGGCCGCGAACAGCTGCAGGTGTGGGAGGACATCCTCCAGCACGAAGGTGCGTGGATGGTGCACCGACAGCTTCTGCGTCCAGTCGCCCACCGCGCTCAGCCGGTAGGCCGCCCGCTGCAGCGCGCCTCGGCTGCGCAGGTACCCCTGCATCCATTGCAGCGGCAGCCCTGCAGCCTGCATGCGCAGCAACTGCGCGTTCACTAGGTCTGCCCACGGCCAGTTCCTGCAGGAGAATCATTGTTTTGTTTCCTGGCGCGGCAGCTGCTCTAGTCCATACTCCCTTAAATGTAGTAAAAGTAAAAACCGGGATGTAGCTGGGTTTCTTCCATAGTGGAGAGTGATGGCCCATGCCGTCCTAAACCCTTTTCAGATATTTCTACCACACCATCCGGGCAAGCTCTAAGTTTCGGACTGATTTTCCGACATGTGATACCGTTCCTCTAGTAAATAGATTGTTTTGTATTTCCGGAAACAATATGATGGTCAAGGTTCTTGTTAGTCTAGTGAATGTTATACCTGGGATGTAGCTAGATTTGTTCTGCGTTAGTAAGTGATCTAACTACATGTCGTCTTGCGAGGGATTTTACTTCCAAGTATATCTATCACCCGTGCCGGACAAAATGTAAGTTCCTGACTGTTTTCCCAAAATGTGTGATACCGTTCCTCCAGAACATTGTTTGTTTTGTGTTTCCAGCTGCACCTACAGCTCTGTCCAATAGTCCAGAAAATGTAGTTGATGTTATGTCCCGGGCGGTGGCTGGCTTCTCCCACACTGGAAAGTGTTATCCGGTGCTAACCTACACGTCGACCCTTTCCCTTCCATCCCCCTTTTCCCTATCCTTTCCCGACTCTTTCCCCTATGTACCTCCCGAGCCGGGACAAGCCCTAAGCTTCTCACTAGACTCGCGGCATGTGTGATAGCGTTCCTCCAGAAGAAGAATTGTTTTGCGTTTCCGAGCGCGGCCACTGCTGTGGTCAAGAGTATCTTTATTGTAGTAAATATATCCCGTCAGGTGACGAGCACTTTCACCGCTGGAACGGCATATCCGGGGCCCACTAATACATCGTCTGGTAGAAGGTTACCCCTTCAGATAAATCTACCGCCTCAACGGGGACAAGATTTAAGCTCCTGACTGATCTTACACCATGTGTGATACTGTTGTACATATAAGTGTGAGTGTGTAGGGGGGGATAGTAGTGATCAAGGGGTACTCCTCAGAATCCCCGGAGATCTATATTCTATATCATTTAATATAATCTGATTCCTAAAAAAATTACAGGGTATTGAATAAAATAAAAACTTTGAAATGCTATCTGAATTGTTATCTTACGACAAAAGACAACTCGCGAGTTAGCAGCCAGAATTTTCATAATTTTGTTATATAAACTGCATATTATAATTACTATATTGATATTTTTAGCAAAGCGAATACACATACTTTTGACAACGCTTCGCTGGCAATAGTGTGTTGAACGCTTCTTGGTTGACTTGGGATGTTTTCAAGTAATAGCTGAGGTGCTAATAACTCAGAAAAAGCAATATTTTAATATTACGTAGCTCTTTCCAGTAAGGCGCAAATGTATGTGCTGTTGTAGCACCACTAGTTTTGAGTTGTGTTAGTATTGCAGCATATGAATATATTACTTTTAGACTCTTAGAACACGCTTAAAACGCTGGTTTCCAATATATTCTGGACAATAGATAAATTACACCCGTGAAAAATTGTCATTTTTCTTGAGAACGGTTTTATCCTAATTACCTCTTTTATCCAAGTTTCCATGGAACCGGTTTTATCCTCAGACCGATGTATTTCGCGGTCAAAGAAAAGAGTTTTACTCCTTAGCAGGTTGCCTTGAAACCTATCTCTATGTAACCAATATACTATTATTAAACATCTTTCTTAACTTAAATTACTGTAGTTGTCAGTTACCAATACTCACCGCCGTGTGTGCCGCAAGCTGAAGAACAAATGCTTGGTACCCATCATCCTCATTGTGTCAGAAAAGTGCGTCATTTTGTCGAACTCATCCCACACCTGTTCCTCAACTATCCAAGCAAATGGTTCTTGACGTTCTAACCGCTGAATGATATCTATTAGGCTCACAACTGAATATTTCATTCGAAGTTTTTGCTGTACTTTTGCAAAAGACGTTAACATTCTAGATTTGGTGTCAATCAGTAGGTGGAAATCGTTAGTTCTGAGAGTCAGAATAGGTAAGTCAGATTCACTCAGTTGCATTAGACTGTCAATTTCGGGATAATGCTCTGGGTGAGCCATCAACGTAAAAAGACGACCCTAAAACAATAAATCAATGATTACCAAATATACGAATTAGAAATTACTCCATCATAACTTAGTGAAATGAAAAGAAACTTTTTGAGCGAACACATAAAATATATTTCAACTTCTTCTTCGGAATATATAAATTATATAAATATAAATATACGTCTTGGTGCAAGAAGGGCCAATGATAGTTTTTTGTAATTTTCGATTTGCTTGGCCAATGTGTAGCTTAAAGTTCCTTCTTCCAGTGCAAGATAGGTCAAAGTCAAAAGTCGATTCTATCTCCTGAATTCACTATACATAGATCTTTATATTGACTAACGATTGTTTTGTCATTTCGATGGTGTAAAAATGCACAGTATGGACGTAGATCCCTGGATAGCAGCCACTGTGGACATACTTGTAGGTCCTTGTGTCTTTGAGTGAATGATCTTCTGCCATTCATGCTTCCAACCAACAGATTAGTATACTATGAAGCATTTCAAAACAATATTCACGGAGGGTCAGAAGACAATGAAAGGCCTTTCTCTGCTATTTTTATAGTTCTGTTTCATTGAGTCATTTCTGCTGTCAATATCATTAAGAAATATTGCACACTAAATTCATGTTTTCTTTTTATAATGTGAAAGCATATTTGACAAGCATTCAATGACTGTATCTTATGACACAAGCAATAATTATTTATTGTTCTTGCACAAAAATGACTATTCTTACTTCTCGAAATCATAGTCGTAGCTTATGTAACTTTATTTATAGAAGGAAAATAAAGACTGGATAAAACTTCAGACATATTTTGATTTTAACCCCTTGCATTAAATAGCCGACCTGGATGTCCGAGGTGGCTAAGAACGTATACTTAACCAGAGCTGCGATCCGAAAGGTCACGGGTTCGAGTGCCGCCTTGGGCATGGTTGCTTGTCCCTCGTCTTTCGTGTATGTGTTGTCGCGGAGGGATATGCGCCATCGTCGGGACGACATCGTCGGCAGTCAGCTGGATAAAAAAGCCATAGAAAGAAGAATACATTAAATAAAGAGGGAATCTAATTCGCTAGTCCACCTCTTCACACAGGCATGTGGAACTTAGGTCAGATCAAAGACCTATGTTCGAAATTGTCAAAAATTACTTAAGTCATAGATAGATTTAAAAAACTGTAATAGCCAATTTAAAAATAATGATATAATATTTTCAAAACTATTACCTTACCAGAAATATTGAAATATACTGAGGTTGAAACTTACAGGCAATGATCTGCCAAAAGAGAAAACCACCCATACTGTAAAACGAATATTTCTCATTGTCCCTTCTTGCCCCAAGCCAAGGAAATATAAATATAAATTGCTAGACCGTCATTGTGACGTATTTAAAAGTGAAAACACTTTAGCGGAAATAAATTAAATAAATAAATGACTAAACTCTGATGTGGATTCAATCACGTTAAAAGCAGAATATTACAATGTGCGACAAGAAAAACAGGATTTGCTAAATTTAGATAAATGTAAATTACGTTATAATGAATATTCAATTGAACTGCAAACTTCATGTAAAACTTCGGGATTAATAATCAGACAGTCACAAACCACAGCCACTGCCAAAACAAACGTATGCGACACGAGTTAGTCCGAGGGCATCTAAAGAGGAGACGAAGCTTCACCTGGTAGAGAGCCGCGATGACGACCGCGGAGGCGAGCAGCGCGGCGGCCAGCTGCAGGCGCTGCGGCGTGGCGCGCACCCTCTCTTGCGGGGCGGCCCCCGCAGCGAGGAGAAGGCGCGCACGCGCGCGCGGCGCCGCTTCGCCGCCAGCGCTCGCCGCCACCACGCGCCACGCCACGGCGTACGCCGCCCACGCGCCCGCCACGCACGCCCACACGCGCGCGCCGAACACGCGCAGCGGCAGCGACCACGCCGGCAGCGCGCCCGCCGGCGGAACTGCGATGACCAGCGCACCCCAGGTCATGGAGGCCGGAAGTCTCTCGAAAATGGAGGAAAGAAGACAGCGGCCGCTGAGGAGCTGCGGGGTGAAGTCCAGCTTCATTTTGGCCACGCCACGCGCCAGCTCCAGGATGTGCCAGTTGAAGTAGGTGGCGGATTTGTTCTGGAACATTTGCCACTGACGGCCGACACGTTCTTATCAACATTTACGAGTAATATTAAATAGGGTGACCAGATCTTCATCGATCAAAAGGAGGACAGTTTCTTAAAAAAGGAGGGCATTTGCTGAAAAAATAGGAGAGTCCTTAATATTTTAAATAACAATACAGTATGTGACATCTGAAAGTGTACAAGTTACATTGTATTTGTATAGACGTATTCTGACAACCTTGAAGTACTGGCAAGGACTTTATTTGAAATGTAGACGTAGGTTCCAGGAACACAAATTTTGCATTATGTCGCCCTGGATAGCCAGGTCGCTGAGGCTATAGTGTCATTGCTGCCTTGGTTTGGCTTGGTCGTGGGTTCGAAACCCGCCCCAGGCGTGGATGTTTGTGCATGTTGTTAGTATAAATTTCTCCACCCTCACAGCAAAGTTTAAAAGTTACAGTGATCGCTGTACGGCCGAGTAGTTAAAAAAATCTGCTTAAGAATTTTAACTATCACAATATATCTTTAGCAAACATATGCCTAAGGAAACAATAATTGCGAATTTTTCCTTCCTCTACAGAATCACCAACAATTCACAAAACTACTATAAACAAACGTGAGTGAACCGTTCAAATGGCACAGCGAAGAGAGAATATTCCGGTGATAGGGCTGCCACCTACAGACATATTAGTACACAGGAGTAAAAAAAAATATTTCAAAATATTGTGCTCTTAGTCGAGCAAGTTACAAAAGGAAGACATATCGAGGGTTTTAAAAAAATCCGACCAGATCCGGGACAAAAGCATAAAAGGATGGACATATCCGAATAAAATAGAATGTCTAGTCACCCTGATATTAATCCTAAACGACAAAAGAAATTCTCCCATTCCTAACCTGTTCTAAGGAAAAACTATTTCCTCAGAATTGAATAGACTACACAAAAAGAAAATGTTTGGATTTGGGATTCAAAGAAGGAAAAAATTAAGTAAAATGTGTTTGTAGAAGTATTATTATCATAAGAATCGTAGAGCAGAAAAGTTGTACTATATTTCTATAACAAAAACTAATAAATTTGAACCAATTTCTTTATATTACGTAATTTTCTTGGCACTCAAATTTATTACTCACTTAGTTGATGAAAAAGAAGCATGCCTCTTTTTAGCGATTGACGGTAAGTCGATAATAGCACCCTAAACTCGCATAACCTATTCCTTATTAAATTGCATATCAAACGCTTTCAGACTATCAAGGTTTACAGCAGACCTACACAACTTACCAGGGGAGATACCTGGATTTTGAAGAGACTTTACCCGCAGTTACGTATATTCGCAAACGTATCATCACATTTTGGAATGCTTTTTTTCTTTTGGTAGAAGAGTTATGAGTAAAATATTAAATACCATGAGGTTGCCGTCGGTCCTTCAGCATAGCTAACCAAATGAGCACGGAAACCGATAGCTGACGCGGGCTATCTTGAGTCTAACAAGAGAGTTGCCAGCGGGATTGCACCACAGAAGTGCGAAAATAGCTGTCTGGGAACTGGACACCAAATCCAGGGTGAAATATACGAGCATACACACACTCACACTCTCTTTTACAAATGTGTAATATTGTGTCACACACAATTTGTGCAATTTATAATATACAGGCACTTACCAAAAAAATGTAAATGACGGTTAATAATAAATACTAATTGTTGTTTTTCGTATGTTATAATTAGTACCATGCTTAATGAAAACGCAGAGAGTCAAAAGTGAAGTGTTTTTGGCTTTTAGAATAGTTCGCTCTTTCTTAGCGAGCGTTTTTACTCTAAGTGTTTAGGAAAGTCTCAAAACATTAATTGGTAAAAACCAGAACGGTATAAGCGACATTTTATAACTTCTGAGAAAATTGATTATTTAATTCAATATTACTACAAAATCGTGGTGCTTTGTTTTGTTATTAAAACCACGACATTTTAATTGTTCATTTAAACGAGGAAATTACATTTTAACTGAAATATAGACTAAAATAAAAATGTTTTCTCAGAATTTATAAAATGTTACTTATATCATTCTAGTTTTCACCCATTCAAATGTGTCTGAGAAGTTGCAAGCGGCTTTTGGGAAAATAATCCCATAAGTGTAGTGCTAATTGTAAACCAGGAGGAGATGTTTCACCCCTGCTGACTTGTGAGAACCTGTGCGAGCCTAGACGTTGCCTCGAACGAGGTTTCCCCTGCAAGTATTTCCACCAGCAAGGCACCGCCTCAGCCAAGCTCTAAGCTTCCGATCGGTCATTCATCATACGCTGAATAGCTTAGTACCAGATAAAGATATACGTACATGCTTCTGCTCCAACTCCTGCAGGGCTGGATCTGTCCGCCAGTACAGGCCAAGACGAGCCTGCAGCTCCTTCATCATCTGCAGTCCGTGACCGACCATATTTCTGCGCCAGCCCCTGACAGGCAGTGCGAATTCCTGGAAGTCGGATATATTGATGTTTCCGGGCAATTAATTATCGTGAAAGGTGGCGGTGTTCCTCCCCATTGGATGGTGAGAACTGGCGCCGATCTACACATCGGCTCACGGGGAATTTTCTCCACCAGGTATCTCCCCAAGTAGGTCACCGCCGCAGCCGGGACGAGCTCTAAGCTTCGCACTGACCTCCTTACATGTGTAATAGTGTAATATGTGTGTGAAAGATTGTGTGAAGCGAGGAATAGGAAAGAAATGCAAGCATAGGCTTCCGCGACCGGAGTCAGTACAGTTTCTACTTGTTGTCCGGGAGACGCAGCGACCTAGCCACAGATGCCAACCTTTCGACCGTCGTGCTGTGGCCTTCCTCGGGGCATTTTGTGCAAACGTCGTCTGTGACTAAGGTGCGGGATGTCCAGGACAGTCAAGTAGGTTCAGAGAATGGAAACATCGAGTGCGGTCTGTGGCAGTAGTACTGCAGTACCAGCATTGGCCTGTCTGTGGCAGTGTGTAGCAGTCTGTGGCAGTACTTGGCCAGTCTGTGGCAGTACCAGCATTGGCCTAGTATTGATATGAGAAACCTGAGAAAACTACTGATCAGAGCGCCGCTAGAATTCTCCTCCAGAAAGCGACTGAATTCTGTACATGGAAATTCCGCATATTTCGGACAGCAGCAATGAGCTCCATTCACCTGGAATTCGGGCGTGGCCGGGATGAAGGTGCGCACCCCGACGTTCCGAAGGGTTCGCGCACGCCGCCGCGCGTGCGCCGCGGTGCTGCGAACGGCGTAGGTCGGAGGCAACGCCAGCACGCACACCCCGCCCCACAGGGGCTGCTGGCTACTAGGGGGATCGAACCGGTTGCAGCGGTTGAGGACCCGCGCCCGCCATCCGCCGGACCTGCGGGGAAGACCCTGCGTTGGCACCCCTGGAGCTCACAGGACTCTTTTAGTTGACACTCGTCGATAAGAAAGTCTTTTTGTGAGGGGTTCGTTATGAGGCTACGGGTATACAATTTACTACAATAGGTTACCTTAGGCCCAACTGTGATACGCAGTTGCCACCAAAATGAGCCCAATACTTACATTTTAGAGACTAGATTTAAAGTTACTTATATACACTCTACAGCAGAAATGCTAATGCAATAACCATTAATAAAATATAATAACTATTTTTCTCTTTGTTTATTATTTTGTGAAGCGTAAATACAAATTTAGCGTCGGTAAAATGCAAAATTCTAATTTCCCTAATAATTATTCTACGCTTGCTCGTTCCAGCAATCGGCGCATGCGTTCTCGTTCGAAGTGGCGCTGCTCAAGCATGAACATTGCCAGCAATGTGTCTCTCTGATCATGTCTATCAACCCTCTTTTGTCCTTCCTACGTCACTTCCATCTCTCAAGAACCGTTTGCATGAGGACAGCTTGCTGGCGGACAGGACAACGACTAGCGTCGTTTAAACGCACCGAGAACGGCACGGAAGAAAATTCGTAGGCCAGCGAACTGTCATGTCACCCTTGCTGTGTCCGCTTCTAGTTTTGAGACACCAAGCACACAGTACATGCTGAGGATAGTCAAGTGTTGTCGTTTAAACGCATAGAGCAGTGTAGAAGATAGTCGTGAGTGATCGTGTGCTAATAATCAGTAGCACTCTGTTTTAATTTTGGTTTCCTTGTATTATCGAACACACATTATTTTTATTACATTATTATTTCAATATTTTCGTTCGGGCTTGTTTTATTTCTTTAATTGTTAACAGAAACGTTTTGTAGCAAATGCAAAGTGTTAAGAGAGAGGTATGTTCTGGCTTGTGGATTGGTTTAAAGCAAATTAATTTTTTGAGGTGTAGCCACTCCACACTGGAAAATTGCAGATATAAGCGCAAAATAAAAATTTTAAATCTCTCTACCGTGTATTATAATTCGTTAAAAGAGGAAATCATGTTAATAGGATGAGTAACATACATTACACTTCCTCTCGGTGGTAAACAAGTAAATCCGTATAATGAATAATTGTTTTCTCTTCAAAGGACCATTAAATGCATATTTGTATTTAATACATCATCATAATTACACGAACATCCACAATTCTCGCTGAGTGTTCGATTACCAACTCATCTGTGTCATCGAGCCCTTTTCTCTCTCCTCGCAGGCAGAGCCAGACCAGCGCCCTGTCGCCGAGGGTAACTTGCGTGACCTTGTGCATTTCCACGAATCTAGTTCGTCGAATATTGTGAAGGAGACAGCAGCTGTCTGGCTGATTGTCGGACAGCGAGCTGTCCTCATGTAAACGGTGTTTTATTTTTCCAGAAGCCTATTTTAGGCGTATTCCTTTTCCCAGTACCGTTTACCACACACTGAACGTGCACGGAAGTTGGTGCGTTGGCACTCCTGAAGCCCGTTTAAGCCCAAGAGGCCTCATATCCTTCGATGCACCTTTGAATATAGTATATTGTATCACAGCCAATGCAGTTCCCGTCTGAGTGGTAGTCTGCGTGGTTTTCGAACAAAGAAAATTTGGCCCTAACCGATGCAGTCGAACATTGTGATCACACTGCGTACACAACACGCTTGAAATCATTACGCACATTCAACATTCAAAGGAATCGCTAATATTAACTTACTCATATTTCACATTGACCAACGTGTGAAATACCCCACTAAGAATATGTTTTGGGGGTTGTTTTTCTATTCATGGGCCAGGGCCCCTTGTTCCAAATGATATAACGATGAATTCTGATAAGTACAATGAGACTGTTAGAAGACGAGTGATTGGAACTCTCAATGACAAGTAGCCGGGGGGGGGGGAATGGCATTTTTCAATAAGATCATGATCCCTGTCATAGGTCGCGAAAAGTCACTGATTTTTCCAAGAACATAATGTTAAGCTTTAGATTGGCCAGGAAATTCACCAGACCTCAATCCCATAGAGAATTTATGGGCTATCCTTAAAGGAAAAATGCAAAAAATGAACTGCACAAACAAAGAAATCATGTTTCTTCGTTAATCAGTGTATGGTTCAAAGATACTGAAGTGAAATGATGTGTCAAATATTGTTTCATTTTATGCCAAAACATGTAAAACTAGTTACTGATTCCATGGGTGGACATATTTCATACTAGTTGTATAATATTCTATAAATACTGTATGAATTATTAAAATAAGATGAAATCAAGACGTATTCACATTAATTTGCACACTAGTGGAAATATTTCCCGTCCATAAAACAATAAAAATATACTTCGTTTAAAGTATCCACGTTCCCAATTTATTTAAAATAAATGGAAGTCTTAGGAGAAATGTCGTCAATTCCCCACATAAAAACACACACAAACCTTTCTTCACGGAATAGAAGTCCTCGAAACGACTGATGGTATGCGTGAAGGACAACAAGTACGAAACCGTCCGCCCGCAACACAGTTTTGTTTGCAGAGTCAATACGCAGATCCCCAATGGAAACCGCAATGGGTGCACTAGAACTCAGCTGAAGATGTCGGTTTTCAACATCGGTGGCAATCTAGAAAACCATCAAAAGTAATACAAAAAATTGCCCATTAAGTTTTCCAATTAGCATTCAAAAATACAACTGCTTTTGCACGAGGTTGTCGCGATCCATGGGGGCCATCTCCCAAAGACATTTCATAGTTCCAGTTCATTTATTAAAAATAATTAGCATATTGTCAGGAGCACACCCAGGATTTTGTAGAGGGCCTATAGGTACAGCGTCAAGGCGACTGATGTTTGTATAATTTTTTTTTCATTTATACTGAATATAACTTTTATTTATATTTTCTGAATTGTGACATAATGATGTATTCATAACGTAAAAAATTAAAGTATAGAATGACTTACTGTGAATTACTGTAGAAATTTAGTAAAAGCTGTTTTGTAATAAGTATCATTCAGTTTTTGTGTGGATGAAGCCCCATGAATCCCTTCATTTGGGTACACCTTTGAATATAGTAGATTGTATCACAGCCAATGTATATTTCCATTATGAAGATATTCACACGTTTTTAACTCATGCTAATACTTAAAATATACTATTATAACATTTTTTTGTGGTGTTTGTTAACTGATATCGCAATACTTTCTGAATCCTCTATTGATATTGTTAAACAATGAATTCGAGAGATGGTGAGAGGTTATACTAGTACTTACAGCATGGGCATCATCTGGGATGGCTTGCGCCACGTCACTGCTTAGGAAGAGCGACACTCTATTCTCAGAGCGCGCCGCCAGCACGTACCCGCGCTGGTTCTCGAGCCAGAACGGCGCGGAGCCGTGTCGGGAGCGGGCGGGCGCGCGCCACAGCAGCAGCGCGCCACCGCGGCGCGCGTGCAGCGGGCCGAGCAGCGGGGCGCGTCGCCCAGGTCCACCACCGCCCACCGCCCCGGCGCCGCCCCCGCGCACGCGCTCAGCGCCAGCGCACGCGGAACGCGGGGAGCGGCCCGGCGGTGGAGGGCGGCCCGCCCGGCGGATGCCGCCGCGGGGTGCTTTGGAGACCGCCAAGCTGGCGTGACGCCCGGGAGCGGGATAGGGCTCGCGAATTGGTTGAAAGAAGAGGTTCTCGAAATTCTCGTTTCTGTGATAATGTTCTGTTTGCGTAGGTGGGGTTTGGGTTCTTCAAAAAATAAAGAAATATCTTTAGGAAGAAATACAGTATTAATAATAATAATAATAGTAATAATAAAAATAATAACAATAATGTAGTTAATTAATAAGGTCACATAAAACATTTATGATTCCAACATAATAATCTAAAAATGTAAATTTCGTCCAAAGTTACTGTAAATAATTTTAAATAACAC
>BOPP01000040.1:3682993-3751399 GCA_017312745.1 Gryllus bimaculatus | reverse complement strand
TTGAAAGAAAGAGAAAAAAATACTCACTTTTGCGGTGACCTTAGCAGTTGTAAGATATGAAAAGGCCTGCTGTCTGGTTTTATGTTGTGTAACAGTTTCGCAGCTTATAACAGCAATCATAAATAGATACGTCAGCATCCGTGTTGGAAATCGACTCTTTCCGTATCCTTCCGAAGAGAGTATAGACACCATCAGCGTTTTTTGGGGGTTTTCAGCGTTTTTCAGTATTAACTGAATTAATCTGAAACGTAATAACACTGTTCTTGGATAATTTTGATTACGATTACACTCTATGATGCTCTTTGATTTTCCTTAAGGAAACAAAATTAAGAAACTGTAGAAGAAGAATATTTTACGCTGTCTTCAATCATTAGTGCGCATGATTATCTCTGAGATGAACGATATAACCTACGTTTAGATGAACATGTCCAATCATAACACACATATTACGTAGTATCGTACCGCGCCATTACCAAATGGGATTGTGTCACGTTGTTCATTAGTTTTGTTCATTGGAATATTAAAAGGAATGAAACCCGTAATTAATGATACGAGTTGACACTGTATATCTCGTCACGGTTTGGAAACACACGTGTAATTTATATTTACCCATAAGTAACAGATTTTTTTTTAATTCGTCCAGTACCACGGAGAGGTAAGTGCCGTAATTTATTACATTATTTTAAAGTCGAAATACACCATGAGAGAATGATACATGGAACGATATATTTCTTCAAACTTTTCTCCAGTAATTTTCGGAATTTACAAAAAAGGACGTAAAAATGCGGAAAAGACATCATCATTAATTAATGCGGTACATGCAATTGCCATTAAATTACCGATGCGTTCCAGAATGTAACTTGTGATTTACGACTGAGAATGGCATCTTGACGCATGTCAAGCTGCTCTCATTAATGAAAGTAATGTTCACATTCTCGTTTGTGTCTCAGACGACTCCCATTTAGAGCAGCAGATTTCAGTCTTTATAATGCAGTCGAAGGAAAAAAATACCAATATGATGAGAATTTAAAACAGTAATTAAAGATAGGCGTACTTTATTTATATGATAAAACAGTTGATTACAATAAATAGGAAAAAAGTGCATTAAATAAGAGGTTACGTTTTTATCTCAAGAGATAAGTCTAAAATCTCCCTGTTAATTTCGAAAGAAGACGAAACTTTTTAACATGATATTGTACCAGATTGTTATTTTCATATTTATGATAAATGTCTTGAATCTAACCTACGCAGAAGGAGATTTTCGAAACATATCGAAAATACTAAGAGACAACTACTTGTTCTACACCAAACAAGCACCCAATGCTCATGGAATGTACAGGAGAGAGAAAAGATCAAGATTATGGAATTTAAATCATACATACGAACCAACGGTTAAATCTTCATCTTGCGATCCACCGTCAACATTTGTACGACAAAAAAGGGGAAACGCCCAAAACTTCAGCGTGCCCAAACTACATTTATGTCCAAAGAACTCATCAAATTTCTTTGAAAAATGGAAACTGTACCGACTCGACGTACAACCTTCGCCCCCCGAGGACGGCGTGCGGTGGGCGTTGAGCGGGATGGTCGTGGGCGTGGGCGAAGTCGTGGGCGGCGCGGGGGCGGTGGCGGTGGTGGACCTGGGTGACGCGCCCCGCTGGCTCGGCCCGCTGCACGAGCGCGCGGTGGCGCCGCTGCTGCTGTGGCGCGCGCCCGCCCGCTCCAGAAAGGGCACCGCTCCTCAGTGGCTGGAGCGTCAACGCGGGTACGTGCTGGCCGCGCGATCGCCTCGGCGGTTGAATGCCTTCCTCCGTACAGAGACTAAAGAAGCTATCAATGATACCTTGTTCCAGGTGAGGTATTTCTATGTGTATGCTTTTACATCTGGGGATTCCAACGGGGTCGGGGTTCCTGGGGGTTATTGAAATTTGAAAGGGGTCAGTGACGAGGGGGTCGATTGATCTATAGCCAAATACAATATACACTGAACCGATCGGTATAATCAAGATCCTATTTATTACAAGAACTATTTATTAAAGAATTTTATAATTGCCTTATATAAAACTTAAAGCATGTAATTAATATTATATAATATTATAATTAGGTTAATTTTTTGAATTCTATATCGTTCTCGCGAATAAAAAATTATTTATGTGCAAATGGAATTTGTGATTTTGTCTGAAAACTTGGTTATATTTGTAAAAATTGGAAATAATAATAATAATAATAATAATAATAATAATAATAATAATAATAATAATAATATAATAGTGCAAAAATATATAAAACATTAATTTAATAAACCATTTTCTCAATTCTTTGTTTCACTTTGCTGAATGATAATCTTTGCCATTTATTTCCAACTATTTGTACTAATATTTTGTTGACTGTTGTGTGTTTTAGAGAAAATGAAAGGGGGCGATGAAGCGAATCTTTTTTTTTTTGGAAGGGGACGATGCCAGGAAACGGTTGCGAATTCCTGTTCTATCATCCCGCCTTTCCGTATATCTTTATTCTTGACAGCTTCATGTTATTTTCTTTACACTTTTCTACACTTTACTTTACTGTTATTTTTATTTTATGTACTCTTCTAAGTTTTCAGTTTCAGTATTCTTTGGTCTGGTAAGCACCTTCACTCTTTTAGGAGGACTATTTGACGTATACCTTTTCATATTTCCATTCCACTGCTATTGCAATCATATCATTCAAGCGTCTATGCGCATTCAATACCTTAAGTGTTTTACAAATATTACAAATTCATACAATAAATCATTTAACTTAACGGCAGTTATAAAATAAGTGTTTGTAGTTATTTGTAAATATTCATCCATTATTTTCCATTAGTTTCTTGTTATCAATTGGCGACCATAGCAAGGCAGTACCTGAAGAAGGAATTATTAAACACGAAATCAGTGCTTACTCTCCTTGTTTCTAATGTAAACAATATAATTTCGTTGGTCGTTGAGGAAGGAACACAGTGAGAACATATTAACTGTCATTTTATTAGTTTTGAGAAAAATTGCTCCAGAGTTCTGACACTTCCCATGGACAAAGGTAGATACGTTTTACCACACTCTCTGCTAGCTCACCTAACCCGGTAGCAATTACATTTTTATTGGTTCTTTTTTGATCCATCATGTACACAACTATCTTAACGAGCGAGAGCTAACAATCCAATCTCCAAAATAATTTCTAGTGCCTATTTTCAATATATTTGTATTATGTATTATGGTTATGTTTTATTGCAGACCCATTTTCATATAAAACCTCATCTCCAACTCAGTTCTTCGGCACCTGTGGTCATGTCTTTAAAGTACGGTCCACCTCCCAGGTATGTACAACGCGTAATCGGAAAAAACACTGTTGATAAACTAATTGTATCTCACGACTTATATCATAAACCTAGCAGGTTATTAGAAACAAAGCAAATAAATTCAAAATGAATAAATTATCTTACTATTGTCAAACGTCTTAATCAAAACGTTGTGAAACAATATTACTAATATTAAAACAGCAATATTAAAACAGAATTCCATATGTTTACACGTATTGAAAAAAACTACTATCATAATTTAATGCAAATACGAATTATTTATAGTTGAGCCACAATAATATATATATATATATATATATATATATATATATATATATATATATATTCACGTAGAATTATTCTATCTGTAAATATTAGGAGGTACCACTTGAATGGAAATAGGACAAGAATGACTCCCGTATTTCAAAAAATGAAAATTATGAAAAATAAATGCAAAAATCAAGATTATACTCATTGCTGAGGCTCCTTTATTCCTACGAGATGGACTTCTATGATTCCAATGTAGCACCATCAACAAACGCTCCCACGTCACAATGTGTATCGATTGGAAACTTCTTTTTCAAATCTCTTTCGAAAATTAAAGCTAACCATTTGCGGATTTATGTTTCCACAACTATTTTTGTCTAACTACCATTCTGGAGCTACCTGAGCAAGTTTGTTGATAGAAATCAGATTTATCTATCGAAAGATGATATCGTAATATTCAATATCAAGACAATCAAAGCAATACTTTAAATATGGGTTTGTTTAGTACTCCAGTACCATTTTGTCTCAATCAAAAAATGACTGATATATGACTGCTATTAGCTCATTGATTCAAGAGAGTAAACATAGTGATCCAAAATTCACGTCGGTTCCGCGAGAAGAGTCGTATATTATCCATAACATTGGCATTTCTGCTAAAATTAATATGGAAATCGTCATTTTTTAATTATCTTAGACACCAGAATCACCACAGAGATTTTGACACAGATACTAGCAATTGGGACAAAGTGATACGATTTTACGGTAATCAAATCTGGCGTTTCACAGCATTTCAGACCTGAAACCAATGGAAAAAGACGAAGAGCTGGAAGCGCTGCATTTATTGTGGAAGCGCCACCAGTCCTTCCGCGGGCTGCTGCTGCGCCAGGAAGCAACCCCTTTCAGCAGCCACTGGAGAGCAAAACTCTTAATGATCCCGGTGAGTCTGCTCTGGGTGCGTCACTCAGGAATACCATAAACCATCGTTACTACCCTGGAGACGCCTGCGTCATGACAGGCGAAACGTCGGCCTATCTGCCAACGATGCGGCGTCACCCGGACAGCCTAGAAGCCATACCATAAACCATGTTCACAATCCATGAAAATCTTGGACAGTGATTTATTTGTTTATTCATTGAGGTTCAGGAGCCTTCTACTCTTAAGCCCATTAAGAACGTGGGTGATAGTCTAAAGAGTAGGTGATATATCTAATGATGATAGGTTTAAGGATGATGGAATTGTAGAACGAGTGATAGAGGAATCGGGATATCAGTGAAGAAGTCGCTTTGTCCATCACAAATTTCACATGGATTGGCCAAGTATCTTATCTGGGGCTTCAGCGGTCAAGGAATTATCCTCTATGCTCCAAACACCCCGATCTGCCATTAGAAATATCGCAAATAATGCCAATATGGGTAAAATTGATTTTATATTACATGTCTTCTTTAGGAACATAATTGAAATGTTTACTCTGCAATTTTTAAATTAGGTGTTTGAATGAATGTTTAATTTAGTAAATTATATATTTTATTCCAAAAAATGAAAAGTACTACATTTGTTACTAAGTGACACTCGTTTGTCATTATACCTACTAAGAACTATTCATCAATAATTTTCGTGTGTAAACCCTCTCAGGTGATACCATGGTATGTGTTGTGCAAGTTGGATATCCTTCCATGTCTGTAAGGTTTATCGTACTGCTGTAGGCCCTGATAAACCAAGAGAATTGTTTCCCATGGATTCGCGCATGCCCATAAGCTCCCATCTTTGTATTTAACGCATACGTTATCTTCTCTCATGATAAAACTCCTGTTCTCTGGCTTGCAGAAAGCGAATTTGACGGTGATATGGGGGCGCCAAGGAAGGGAAGGTGAGGCGCTGGCTACCATTCAAAACCTATCCCGCCTGCGTGAGCGAGACATGGGGAACGTCATCGTAATCACCTTTCTGCCTCAATATGAAGAATATGGTTTCAAAGTCAGTCATGTCACTGATTCAGTCCAGGCAACCGAAACTCGAATGATGAAAGAGATTGCAAGACGCCTGCACTGTATTCTACGCACCTTCAAAAGTCTTTTCCGCCGGCAGATGGAAATGGTAAACTGTTTAATTGATTAGCTAATTGAAGGTAACCAACAAGTGTTTCGATCGTATTTACGTGGCGACACAATTCTCAGTTAAGTGCTTCATTCTGTTTCATATTGTTCAAAAATGTATTTAAAGATTCCTTGTCGCGAATGTTATTCAGAATCCATTTTCTTTTTCCAGTTCATATAGTATATCTAATAACAGTTTTTACAACCAAGACCACAAATTATTCATGGTATACAACTTAACTGATATACTTTTTATTACCAATATTTTTACTACATAAACAATTTTCCTGTATTTGTACGTTATAATGCCTATCGAGATAGACAATATGAATTATATTAATTTATAACAATAATAAAATTGTTTGTTAATGGATTACCAATTTCACTTTGTTCCATCAAAGTCTGCGAACACAAGATTTGATGTCTCCTGTATGCTCTTCATAACACGCAAATGATCACTATTAATATAAAGTACTAATCTCATATTGTTTAAAAAATATTCGAATGTTCTGTTCGTACAATTCTCAACAACGTATGTTTCCTGCAGAATAAAAATGTGATTTTATAATCTGAACTCTAATTTCAATTTGAAAACTCAAGAGAATACAGTTTTTGAGATAACAATTTTTAGAAAGAATATAATGTATATATACGTTTTACATTACAAATACAATAACGCAGAGGTGCATGATTTCCCAGGCAAGAAAACCCAATTGGAACATTGCCGAAAGCATCGAATGGCTCGTAACTGAACTTGGAGTATATGTCAACCTCGGCAAAGTGGATCTTTCTCCTGTGTTGCAAAGCCATCATTCGCACATACGCTATTGGGAGACCATAGCTGCCACTACAGCAACCAGCAAAACGTTTTATCCGCTTCCAACGCAATCCCGCTGCCGCGGGGCCCGCTGCCCCCGCTGCGCCGTTTGTTTCCCACAGGCAGCGCGCGTGTGCATGTATAACTTGAATACCAATCCGTGTTGGCGGGTGCTGGGGCGGCGTACGCGCTGCGCCTGGGCGCGTTAAAGTAAAGATTAGGTGGCGGGCGAGGCGCTGGCGGCGAGCTGGGCCGCGCGCTGCGCCCTTTCTCCCGTGCGGGGGGCCGCCGCAAGAGAGCTCCGCCAGCGCCGCACGCCTGCAGCTGGCCGCCGCGCTGTCGCGCCTCGGGCGGTCGTCATCGCCGCTCTCTACCAGTTACATTGAATACTGTGCTTTTAAATATTACTGTCTAGCGCAGTGTTTTTGACCAGTATTATAAACGACAGTCTGATGGAAGAAGTTTATGATATTTGCGTATTTTATGTCACGCATGGTATTTTATGGCATGTCCCTTCCACCATGGCAGTCCTCCTTGCCCGTCATCCTCACTACTCGCCTCACTGCAAGTCTTTACCGCCTCTTTCTCACCTCCCCGTCCTCACTGTTCGTGCTCACTGAACCGATCCCAGCGCCCGTCCTTTCCGCCTGACCTTACCGCTCGTCATCACCACAGGCCCTCACCGCCATTTCCTTATTACGAGTTCTCACTGCCCCTCCTTACTACCTGCCCATACTGCGCGCCCCTATCGCCTGACCTCATTGATCTCCCTCCCTGCTCGTGCTCCCTGCGTGAGGTCATATTACCATTCTTATGTTGCCAATTGCAGAGTAGGTTTTGAAATTTGCTTCCAAAATTAATTTTGTTCTTTCTTAAAATTTATAATGCTGTTATGCAAAAAGTAGCGTATGGAACTCGTTTATAATGTTAATTTATTGCATTCGTACAAATTTGAAAATTAGTTTCAAACGTCTATCGTTTTCAAAACATGTACTCTAATAACGCAAACAACGCAACGTTTTAAATCATTTAAAGTATAAGTAAGGGGAACAAATATTACACTTTCATTAAGAAGATGGAATTAACTAGTAGCAACTTTCTATTATTCTTTAATGATAATCTCCTAGTGTATTTGCGAGGAAGAAAAGTGCCTTTATAATTAATTTTCTAATACTAGCGGTATTTTATGTTGTCGATTTGGAATTTAGTTCGGGATGAATATAAGAATAATAATTTACATTTCAATACAAAAAATTACATGTATTTCTATCTAGACGGAGGAAGGCACTATGCAGTATTTGTGAAGACTGTTTTTATTAAAATATTGAATTTATTGTAGTTTTATCGAGAGTATTGTATTTGGTTTTCGTAATTAGTGTACGTGCATCTTTTCTGAAAACAATTTTGTATGGTTTTGTTCAGCAGCATTTTTGCTTCTTTAGGCCGCTATTGAAATGTATTCAGAGAACATTTGTTTTTAGTAAACTCTTCCCGGGAGAGTCTAGATTTCTCTTGTTTCCTACTCATTCGCCCGTTTCTGCGTCCCCTTCCAGTTGACGGCCTCCACCGCAAACGCCCAGTCAAGGCCACGACCGACTCACACCGCGTCAAGGCCACACAGACGGCAAATATTGTGCGCCGCTGCTATAATAACAAAATATTCAGTAGTGGAGGCAGGCACGCAGGATCAAATACCGTGCGAGAAATAAGCTATTTTTAAAATAATATTAAATAAAAAATGGTTTCATTTCTCCTAAACAAAAAATATTACGAACAAAATCTCTATATATTACTTCCCATTAATTCAGTTTTTGAGCAAAAATTGCATTTAGTTATGAAACATTTACAAGCTGTGAGGGCGGCCACACTTGGTCGAAATTTGATGGATGAACACAGATAGTTGTGTAGCGAATTACTAAATTCTATTTATTTTTCTTGAGTTGTATTACACCATTAAAAACAAATCAACTGGGAGTAGAAAAAAATGTCCAGAATATTAAACGGATTGCGATTCAACCAAGATGGGATGTCCTGGTGCCCAAATAATGTGTATATTAACCCGAAATGAAACTATGAGTTATTTGTAACTATTTTTTCTTTAAGTAACTAGCGAACGAATTTTTGTTACAGGTATTCAATTGGTACCTAATAAGTTTAGACATTATTTACATATTTCTTGAAACTAATAAATAAAGGTTGTAATAAATGCGTTTTCCTAACTCTGACTTGAGTTCTGTACCAATTGTAGAAAGCACGCCACCAGTTTGAAATACCCGTCAACAGAGAGCAGAAGTGAACGGAACCTATCCAAACTGTTATATTTAAACCCGGCATAAAGTATATGACTTATTCGAATAATTAATAATATACCTTTCATAATTGCTAAATTACACTAAATTTGTGCAAGAGTAAAAACGATCACTAAATTTTGAATTGAGTACTAGTAAATACTAGTAGTACTAGTCCTTTCTACTAGTACTAATAATACTAGACCTAGCAAGTAGTAGTAGTAGTAGTATTAGTACTACTACCCTGTAGGTCATATAAATAGTGTCATGTTTGGGCTGTATTAACGTGATTCATCTTATCAGGTTAGACCACTGTTTATCCAGCCTTCACCAAGAAGACACCACTTTTTAATTTCAATAGTGGCTGACGTCTTTTGTTGCCAAAGAGAACGTTGTAAGTACTACCTTTTTTCCGTCAGTATGTAAGCAAACCCACCTAACTTTTTATATCAAAATGTGTGACGAATTGTATTTTCAGTACACCATTGTCACGAGGCAATTCTGCTCACTGAAAATCGCTGTCTTGGGGATCTGCAATTTCTGAAACTCGAATCTTCCTGGAAACTGAATAGCAGAAAGCAATATTGAACACTTTCTTAGGCACAAATAATTTCTACAAAAATATTTAAGGACAATATCTTGGAAAAGAACATGATGACGGTTGAAAATAACACCACCCTGACACCCTTTTGGGGAGACAATTATGTGTTCGTTCCACGTAGTAAATGCACCCATGATACTGAGTAGCCGGTGTACTTTAGTAATTTTTGTTCGATTGTTTCTGTGACAATTTTCGGTACGTACAATGCTTCAGTGGCAATTTTTTTAACAAACTTAGTTATCAAAATAGTTTTTAGACAGGCTCTAGTAAAATTTGTTATATTTAGGGCAAGCACAGTGTGCTTAAAGTTCAATTTTCAGCACTAGTGCTAAAAGTGAGACGATGCACAAATGTTCAGATAAATACATATGTGAAAATAAAAAATAAAACAAAACAGTATCGTCTGGCCAATCCAGCTACTGATGATCTCAATGATCTATTACGCGATTTGTATATTTAACAAAATATAAAATAGAATTCAGTAAGGTTGTCTAAAAAGTAGTGTATGCAACACGCCGTAAAAGCGATTTTATTTTGCTCGTAGGATTGCGACACGAGGACGATAGGTATCGTGTCGCAATCTTTCCTACTCGCCAAATAAAATGCCACTTTTACCACTCGTATCATAAATAACTTTAAGGTAAAAACGCGGTCGATGTGATATGATACCCATATACTATTGTTAGTTTTTCGTCAATAAGTGAGCAGAACCACTTAACTTATTATGTCAAACATGAGACGAATTGTAATAACAGTATACAATTGTTTTGAGTCATGATCCAGCTCTTCCCATGCAAAATTGTAAAGTCTTCAATCAATCAATCAATCAATCAATGCAGGGACGTCTCTTCATGATGATGCACAACCCGGAGTTCTTCCCTGAGATCACCACCTTCTCCGACCTGGCGGACGCGGGGCTGCCTGTGTACAGCATCACCCGTCGCGAGAGCGGGCTGCTGGACGAGGCGGACCCCGAGATGTTCGGGGCGGCGGAGGCGGCGGCGCGGCGGCGGGTGAGCCAGCTGCAGCGCCGGGTGGTGGGCGTCCGCGAGCTGCAGAGCATCACCCGGCGGCGCGAGCGCGTGGCGTGGCTGATGCGCGGCGAGGAGTGGGACGTCAGCGCGGACAGCCAGCGGTTGGCCATGTGGATGCATCCCTTGAAGGACGTGCTCAACGAGGACCGGCTCTACTGGCACTCGAGGGCGTGAGTGGTCACGTCGTGGTCGTCGACGGTGAACGCACAGGGGGAGGGGGAGGGGAGAGAGTCTCTTGGAGCTTGAGCCTCTCCAACAGCATATTAAAATATAGATTTTACTAATATTCTATATCGACGAAAGTCTTTCAGTTCATCAGTTGCTTACGTTAAAATATTAACTATCACACAACAAATTAAAATCTATTTAATATTCAGCACGAACGAAAACCAGAAAACTTTCTTTACAAGAAAATTCTTTACCAGAAAACATCTAGAAGGCTGGACACTATACTTGCACCCCCTCAGAAAAATCCTGGGTACACCTCTGATCATCCTTATATTAAACATCACCATTTCCGTCTTATTTATATTTACTTCATCTTTCCCGAGCTTACCCAGCATGAAGTGTAATGGGAATCCAGTTTTTTATAAATATCTAAATAATGTCGATAAGTAGCACATTTGAAACATACCTTCGTAATTGTAGTTCAACACGTGGCAGCCAGGTAATTAAATCTACAATATTTGAAACGGCCAATTCGATTAGATTTGTTTGGGCATGTGCAAGCCAACGGTGTGCATAGTCAAATTGGGCATTATAAACGACAGGTGATTTTATGTCAATTACAGAACAGTACAAATACTATTTCCTTTAAATCAAATTGTCTTAAAAGGCAGAAGGGCTTATAAAACGACGTGAATGATAAAGTGGGAATGGATACGTAAGTAAAAGTGTGTATGTGTAAATAAGGGGCGAGGGAAGAAGATAGGAAGATCTCGCACGGTCCGTGGCCCGTTTGTTAACTGCTCCGATATTCGCCAATTTCACCGCCGAACAAAGTTGCCGACCGAGTCTCCTTCAGTCAGCGATTGAATTTGACCCAGCTTCGTAGCTAGTGCCGAAAATCCTGCCGCTGTCGGGACGCGAAACCTAGGTCCTCCCGGTCAGAGGCACTACTGAGCCATAGAGATGGCGTTCGAGATATCTACTATCTGCACACACACTTACAAGCATTATACTACCACACATGTTGAGTGACTGATCGAGAGCTTAGAGCTTGTCCCGGATGGGAGATACCTAGTTGGGGAAACTTCCACTAGCCGACGATAGCTCGTTGCGGATTTCGCCATCCAGCGGGTTAAGTCCACCACCATCACAACTCGAGGGCAAAAACGTATACTACACTTACGAGACTAACGACCTTAGTAGTGGGTGCCCCAGGAATCACAAACAATCACTCCATGGTAAAAAAAAACACTGCTCCCGTTGTTGCTGCAGGAACTGGCCGTGGACGCGCGCCGTGAACAGTCTAGTGCTGCGCTTCCACGCATCGGGGCTGGTGGACCAATGGGAGTCCGAGTTGCGCCGTCGGATGGCGCTCTTGCAGCGCATGAAAACCAGCAACCTCGCCTTCCTCGAGTACGGCTCCGTGCTGCGGACGAGCGGCCCTCGTACTTTCGGCCTGCAGGACGTCCGCCCGCACCTGCAACTCCTGGCTGCAGGAGTGGCCCTGGCGGCGATAGCCTTCGGCGTGGAGCTGCTTCTCGGTCGCTCTCAGCGCCGCTCGGAAACGTACGCTGAGAAGGCGGTCGACAAAGTCTTTTGGCCACGGGGCCTTTCAGCATTGTAGCTGTTACGGCGAATTTTAGAATGAGGTTAATTCGCGAGTAAGGCGGTTAGAGTTCACATTCTCCAAAATGGATAAGGTTTATAGTATGAACAGTTACAAAGCCTATTTTGGACTTTAGTCAGATCAAGTTTACATTAGCCAACATGGAGAGACTATGCTATGCACGTTGCGGAGTCGAGGAATAGCAGATATTATGTGATAAACAGGAATTATACAGCTGGTGAGAAGGTTTTCTTGGGAGGCGAACGATAAAATGCTTTGGCTACGGGGTCTTTAAAGATTGTTGCTGTTGCGGCTTATGTCTGTTTCTGGTTGATTAGCAAATGGACAGGGTAGTCTTCATAGTGTCCAAAGTTGATAGATATAGATTGTAGTAAGAACAGCAATAAAACTTATTTCGGACCTAAGTCGGATTAAGTGTATATTAGTCAACATGGGGTGGCTGAAGTATGTAATGTACGTTGCGGTGTCGAACATGAGGTATTCTGTCAAAAACGGGAATCTGACTACTGGTGACTAGATTATCTGAGGAGGTGGATGAGAAAATCCTTTGACTACGGGTCTTCGAAGAATGTAGTGTTTATGGGCAAAGTACGTATCTCGTTAATTCGTGAATTTCCAAGGTGGTTTTACTTTCTTCCAAGAGGCTAGATTAAGTCCGTAATAGAAACACCTACAAAGTTTATTTTGGACTTAAGTCGCATAAAGTGCTCATTAGCCAATACAGGGAGGCTAAAATGTGTTAAGTACGTTGTATTGTCGAGGAATAGCAGATATTATATAAAAAACTCTAATCGGATTGCGGGGAGGAGGGAGTTTCTCTGAAGAAGCGGATAACAAAATATTTCGACTACGAGCGCTTTGAAGATTGTAGATATTACGGCCAATAACAAAATATTACCAATTCGCGAATTAGTTGGTTAACGGTATTCGGAATGTGTACACGAATACCGAATAAGGAATACCTTCAAAACAAAATCCAGACTTCATCCGGATGAAGTCCACATTAACAAACCCGAAGTGGTTAGTGGAAATAAGTGGAAAAACGTTATGTTGTCCAAGAATAGCAGATTTTACGTTATAAACAGCAATTATACTTCTATTGTGGTAGAGAGTTTCTAAGGCTGGTGAGAGACATGGTGTGTAGTTTCGAATTTCATTATCAGTGGTAAATTTCTATTTACACGATGATGCGTAACCTAACATCAACTAAACCTCAATTGACGCTTCACTACGCACTTCCTAATTTACATTTCTGACGATACTTTGACGTTCGGCATATGCAATTTATATTAAACAGCTTTGATTGTGTTCAACGCTTTCTGTGTAAGGCATTTTTATGCCATAATACTTCTCACCAACCCACAAGTCGCGTTACATTCTGTCGTTATCAAAACCTCATAATAGGCGCTGCTGGCGTTGATGTTGCTGGGAAAGGATGTCTCATGATCGCACTATTTCGAAGTCACATCAAACATGTAGAGAATCAGAGAGGACGTATTGTCGTCCATAAATTGCGTGACGCAAATTAGGAGTATTTTGATATCCTCTGCCCCCTTGTAACGCATTCGTAAAGCGGGCTTAACCCCTCCCTAAATAATTACGTAACGGTTGCGACAACACTCTCCCCCCTTGTAAATGCAAGAAGTGAAAATAACTTATAGCACGGTAAAAATAATTTGTATTTTGTAATTGTGATTTATATTAAAGTAATTAATGATAATTAAAGTAGAAATTATTTGACGCAAAGGCAAGAGTCTACAGCGCGAATTTAAATGGGTTCTAGAATATCTTCAAATCAGTTTTGAATATTTTCTTCGTATTGAATTGAATCTTACATATTCAAAAAAAATACGTTGAAAAAATATTTCCATTTATTGTAACAATTTACAACAAATAAAGTTAATTTATGTTTTTAAAACTAATTAGTTACAAGTTCAATGATTTAGAACAGGACGCAAAATATAAATTATTTCAGAAAATCTTGAAAATGTAAACAAATTAATAGTTATGTTACGTAACATTTAACTAATATCCCCTACCCCTATGTAACGCAGCGTGACGTAATTTATGTCCCCTGACCCCTCCTTAGCGTAACGTAATTTATGAACGACTCCATATATAGTAATTGAGACAAAGGAGATGTCATTCGATGCGTCTCGGTCTCCTGTCGGGGAACCGATCAGTTTTCTCCGTAACCATCCAAATGTTTAAAAAATGTCTCTAAAATTTTTTTTGCGTTTTTTAAATAACTCATACGCGTTTTGCGCGTCTTACGGTACCAACAGAGGTAATAAATAGGTCATTCGATTCCTCCCTGTAACAGAAGTGGATCTGAACAATTTTTAGACGGTTCCCTCTAGAATATTCTGGAAAATTCCTTTAAAAAACGTACTTGATTTGTAGAGTAGAGGATTGTGTGTGCCGAATGTTGTCATAAAATAGTGTAAAATGTGTTGTAAGAAGATACAGGTAATGACAGGACATTTGATGCATGAAGAAAATAATATGTATTAAATATATGCGTGAAATTGTATTATATCAGCAAATATAATAAAATGATATAATGATAAATAAGTACGTAGTAATTCGTAGTAAGTCGTAGTCGAAAGTAGCAGGCGGCATCGCTTGCAAGATAAGTATAATAGTTATTTATAGTATTCGGTTTCAAAATAATTACCGAGTACATTCGTGATGCAGAATTACTACACTATTTCCAGCATTAACACGAGTCTTTACGACTTATTTCATTCAAGTGACTACAATTAAATCTAATTTAGTAACGAAGCAAACAAATATTTTAATCTACTCTTTATACCCTTCTATGTTGAAAAGAAGGAACGAGCCAGGCAAATGTAATGTGTAATTTATGTAACTTATGCTATGAAGGTTTAAAGCACAAATAAAACGTTTAACATGAAAATAACAGCCGGAGGCGCTACGCTAAGATACATGGAAAATATAGTGAGTGGCAGAGACAAGACAACGTCGAAAGCATTATCAAAGAAATGAAGTGTATGTTGTTTTGTAGTATGACTGTGTGAAGACAGTGTCTCATTCAATGTTTTTTGTCACATGTTCACATATGAACATCAGCGCGGGATATCGGTAATTTTCATCCTCTTATGTCGTTAGTTTTAACTCAATAACTTCTCAATTTCTTTTTGCATATGGCACCATTTAAAGATCTAAAATTGAGAAATAAACATCATTTAAAAGAAATCTCGTATTTTAATAGTGGAGATGTAAGACACGTTTGAAAACAAATTTGAATGTGTAATTTTTACAATTTCAGAGATTTTTAATGAAAATCGAACCTAGAACATACTTTTAATTGATTTTCTTCTATTGCAACAAAAGAAGGAAAACAATACTACCATTTTCCAGACGTTTTTGAAAATACTACGGAAGCTTCACGTAAGGTACCATCAAAAGTAAAACATCTTAATGATTTCAGGAATGGCACAACTAGTTCTTACTCGAGTGGTATTTACAAACTTGCACCTCTCAAGTTTCTAACCAGAGTTACGCGTTACTCATATTTACATCCACACATCCACAGAGACATCTCGATTTTGAGGCATATTTGTGCATATTTTCGCTACTTGTATAAATTTTTTACCATTTTTTAAATACGGCGAATATAATGAAGTTTAATCCTGATGTGTGTACAAAGTTTAAAAAACCTTAAACATGGATTTTACGAACGAATAAATGAATTCGAACGAAAATCGATTTTATTGAGACACTGAGTGTTGAGATGTTGGGACGGGGTAATACATAACAGGGATGAAAGGTAAAAATATTAGGCAAATAGGTTTTCCGTATCTTTCTGCAAATATAGATCGGGTATCTTTCAGTTAAAACGGACGGGGAAGACGAGAAAATATTTGCTAAACAAGAGTTCGACTAGTGGGCGCAAAATTCGGGAAGAGGGGGAAGGTGGCCTACCAAAGAGTACTAGCGACCACGCTGATCGATATATCTGAATTTCTTTCAACAGGAAAGCACGTAAAAGTACTTAAGCGAATAGATTGTCCTTGTTTTACTTCACAGATATATAGTATAAAGTCATATGAAGGTGACTTATTCAAATCTGTGTCAAAAACAGCGAATGGGCAAAGATGAGTGTACGCCTCAATGTGAAATTGCCGCTGGAGGGCAACGGTGACTTATTTAAAAGTATCTCCGGCTACGAAGATCGATATATTTGAACTGATTTCGAAAGGAAACCACGAGAAAAACTGTAAGCGAACACGTTTGCCTTGCCTTATTGCACAGATATGTCGAATAACGTCATATGAAGGTAAGTTATTCAAATCTGTAGAAACAGCGAATGGGAAATGAAGAGTTCATACTTGGAAGAGAGCAAAATTGCCGCTAGAGAGCGAAAGCAGCTTACATAGAAGTATCTCCGTCCAGAAAGATATACATATTTGAACTACTTTCGTAAGAAAACGAAAAAAGAGAAAAATTCGAGAAAAATTCTCTAAGACAATAGTTCGCCTTGTTTTACTACACAGATATAGTGATTAACGTCATGCGAAGGGAACGTATTCAAAGTTGTGGAGACTAAGAATTGGACTATGTAAGAGTTCGCTCCTCGCAGGGAGCCAAATTGCTGCTAGAGGGCGATGGAGTCCAGAAGTAGCTACGATTACGCTGAGCAAATATTCTTGAACTCCTTTCGGCAGGAAAAATATTTTAAGCGACTAAGTTCGCCCTGTATTACAGCACAGATATAGCGGGTAACGTCCTGCCGCGATATAGCGGGTCCTGTGAATGTAAAGCTGTGAAGTCTGTGTATTGTCCAAGGAAAAGTTCGTCTTTCTTGGGGAGAAAAATTGCCGCTAGATGTCGAAGGTGTCCGACTCAGAAGTTGCTGCGACCACGCAGCGCGATTTATTTGAACTGCTTTTTGCAGGAAAGCACAAGCATCTAGTGGTACTAGAGAATAAGACAGACTAAGATTTACTATTTAGTTCCCTTACCTACTTAGTCTGGACTATCTTTTCGGATTTATCCCAACATCTTCTCAGCTGCCATCTATTTACGTCCAAAGGATATTTGTTCACATTTCTTTCCAATTTTTCGGTCATCTAATAATCAAATTGAAACATGAATTAAAGAAAAATATGGAAGAGTAAAATCTGCACCTATATGCAAATTTCCGTTCAAACATTTGCAATTTTTTTGAGACAATATCGTTTGAACGTTTTCTGAAAATGAACTTTCTTAAAATCCCTGATTTCCGGCGCACGATTTCAATACTTTCTTTCCTATAAGTATGATGAGAAAGCAATAATGCACGCAAACCCTTCAATTCCGTCTTTGGCACACTAATTTCAAAATTATTAATTACGTAAATAACTATTTTCAAAGAGCTAAACATGCGTTCGTTACGTATTAAGCCGAAAAGTACGTGTGTAATTATGAATTCGATTTTCATTAAAAACTCTTAACTTTCAAAAGTAACAAATTTCTAATTTCTCGTATTTTTTGCTCAAGAGACGTTCAAGAAATGGCAGAAGAATTAATAGAATGCAAGTTGTTAAATTAAAATATGTATCTATTAAATAGAAAAAGAAAGTACGTGTTTTTATAGCTCCTCTGGCCTGTAGACGTGAGAGGTATTACCATTTTCCGCAGAACGTACGTATAGGAACATTCTGAAATGTATTAAATGTATTGAACACATCTACGTTTTCGTTGAAAAGACCTCTCAGAGGTTACGACATATCCCTTTCGACATTAGGCTTTTTTGATGTGTAAATTGCGTCACTTTACTTTTAAGAAGGCAACATTTCCATTTATCTCATTGATCCCTCGGTTCTTTTACTACTGCTTCGCGACAAGTATTTGGCCCAACATATGTCCTACAATTTGTTGTGAAAGTCTTCGTTCGACACAAGAAACCTGTAAGATACATCGTTCGCGATATACTTTTCAATCAGGTATGTAGCATATGATAGGAAAACTAAATATTGAAAAGTCATAAGTAGGGTTGTTGAAAAGTCGATTTAACCTATTTTAAGTTTTTAAAAATTTTTTCTAATGATGTTATTATCAGACTTAAAAATAGTTACAATATATAACATTTAAATTACTAGCTCATTTTATTCAATGTTTTTGCTTCTTAGCTTCGGAAAGTTTCTTAAAAAATAACAGAATTTAATAACAATTTTTCTACTTCTTACGTATTTTTTTGAAAATTAGACCCCAAACCAAACCAAAAATTAACTTTAAAATGCGCTGATGCATGAAATATACATGTATAATCCTAAAATATACAATGAGAAGGACTTTCAATGTCTTTCAACACATAATTGAAACGAGAAAACATTCGGTCAACGCAACACAAAAACAATATTAATTGGTTCATCATAGATGCCACTGCTATCGGTAGTTCTCCAGATATTTCCTCTCGTAGAACAACTCCATTTGTTTGAAGTGTTGATAATAAGATGCACAAACAAGTATAAATAACAGCAGTTTATTGCTTTCGCAATATACAATTTGCATACCTTACGTCAGCTCCCCAGATACAAATAAGTAAGTCCTAAGTACAGTCGTAGAATCTAGGATATGGCCCTAACCCAGCTCAACGTCCCAAAACTCCTACAGCTCCGAAATACCGGCACTGTTTACGTAGGCATTACCTGTGTTTACTCGGTTAGCAGCTGACTTCTATTTGATTCCTATTTTACCCTTTCCAGTTACCCTGGAGTTGGGGAATTTATTCAATAATCGGATACAATTCGACTGCAGCTGGTTAGGTTTTACAGCAGGGATCAGACATAACTTCAATAGACTACTTATAATATACTTAAAAACTACTACAGATAGTCTCTTTGGGTATTCTTAGTTTTAATATTAGGTTAGGTATTTGTTTTGTTATTTGGTATTGATCATTTTAATAGTTCTTGTTATTGTTCTCTTTTCTTCTCTTTGTTTAATTTATATCATTCACAATTTTATTCATTATTGGACTATACCTACAAACGCATTCTATCACTCAGTCACACAACACTTCATTTCACTATTTACACTATATACACTTTGCTGACCACTCGGCGTTTGCAGCCCCTTATATACTCGAGACGACGATAATAGTGACAAGAGTCTCAATTTCATGAAGAAATATCACTGTCTACATTACATTACATTAGAACATTCACATTAAAGAAATTAAAGGAACCTCTTGTGATGGGTTTTCAGGAAACAGGCTGTTCAGGAGAAAATTCCTCTTGTAAGCTACATCATGTTACTAGTCGCAAAGCTGCAGCTGCTCCTATCAACATTAGTCTCCATTTCTACAGTGGTACCCTCACCCCCCATGCTCCCCTCTCCCCACCCCCCTCCACCCACCCCCGCACGCCGAGTGGCCTCCGCGTCTCGGGGCTTCCGCGCCGCCGCCCCCGCCGCCCCCCGAGGACGGCTGCGGTGGGCGTTGAGCGGATGGTCGGGGCGAGGCGAAGTCGTGGGCGGCGCGGGGCAGTGGCGGTGGTGGACCTGGAGACGCGCCCCGCTGGCTCGGCCCGCTGCACGAGCGCGCGGTGGCGCCGCTGCTACTGTGGCGCGCGCCGCCCGCTCCCGGCAGGGCTCCGCGCCGTATTGGCTGGAGCGGCAACGGGCGTACGTGCTGGCTGCGACGACCGCCGAGCGCCTCTTCGGTTTCATTGTCAACGACACGCAATTCGCCGTGGAGGATGAGCTTTATGAGGTACGTGGTAGGTTCCATAAGTGTCTGGCCTCGTTAACTTCTACTTTGGAAAAAATAAAACATTATGTAACTTGGGTTCATAGGTTTCCGCGGCCGGAGTCAATGCATTCTTGGCTATCCGGGATGAGCCGCGTCTTGGTCAATAGTACTGACGTTTCGGCCACCTTGCTGTGGCCTTCTTCAGAGCTATACTGACTATACTGCCTGCGGCAGTATCTGCGGCTCATCACGGATAGCCAAGAATGCATTACGTAACTTTTCAACATAATCATAGTATACTCCAATCCACTTTTCACAAATGTGTATTAACATTTGTACAGATTGGAAAAAAATACTCCGAATTGCACAATCGTCATAATTTGTTTCTTTTATCTCACACTCGTGTGAAACATTTCTTCCCTGAAAAGTTTTTCTCCGCTTTTGATAAACAGCAGACGCACGTGCCTAATATGGACTGTAGGGTGAATGGTCCAACTCCTTAAAGCAATTTTTCTTCACAACAATGTTTGCAATCTGAGTAGTAAGCATGGGGGCCGGACGGTCTCGAGAAGAAGGCAAACACCTCGGAATTTCATGCACCGCATCCAACTCAAATATCTCTATCCACAAAACAAAATGTTATGTCGGATGCAAAATTATAGCATTAAAACAATTATAGATCAAACTATAAATGAGGTTTTCTCGTTGACAAGAGATCAATGAAGATAAAAGAGTTTATTGAGGCCAATGGGCGAATATGAAAGGGCAACTGATCAGAATCAAGATTCCATTGATTACAAAAGTACATTAATGAACTTGATAGTTAGATGTTTTCTAACGTAAAGCATCATAACATATAATAATAAATTGCAAATTCTCCCATCTTCATTCGTATCCGTCGTTTATCCCATAGGAGTTAGGACTGTTAGAAAACTGAAGAAATTATAACAAAGAATTCATAACAATACTCTTATCACGTACGAAAATCGCGCAATCAACACGGAGAAATATAATGAACAGTTAAAAAAAAACTAAACTTTTTAAAACTATTGCCAACTTGCTTTATAACTAAAATAAATTCATCTGCTTAAAAGTCGCAGCTTATTAGATCTTTACGCGAGCATTTGAATTTGTAATATTTAAAGCATTTACATGCAATTATAATAGTTGCTGTACATTAGAGACGGATAGAGAAAACGTAAGGGGGTCGATGAAGCAAAAACGATTGAGAATCTCTGGTTTGGGTGGAAGGGTTGTCCAGAGACCATCTATTTTGAAAAGAAACAATATTTTGGAATGAGGAGACCCCAAAATCTGTACTTCTGTCAAAATCACTACATCCATTTTCTGCAGGATTACTTTTTTTCTATACCTCGTAAATACAACGAGAAAGTTATTTACAAGAAAGCAAACAGTGAAATCATTGGTTCAAAAATAAGTGACCTTGACAATAAATTAATTTACAGAATTCAATGAAAATAAATATATAATAAAATGAACGAAAACACGAATGTGAGCGTATATTTCATTCTAAAATATAGCTTGAAAATACCATACTCTTTTCAGACCAGAGTATTTATCTTGCCTGGTACATTATAGTAGTTTTTACAGTTGTTTTTTGTGTTCGACAGAAGATGTTCTTGTAGGAGTATATTTACACCTATTTTAACACGCCTGTATATGTTCCATGTTCTCAGGTAGTTACACAACTTTCACGTCGTCCGGTCTTATTAAACTCAGTTGCGCCTATTGCAATGTCTGTATGGGAATACCTAACTCCCACAGGCCAAGTTAGTTATGAACTCAGGAGAAAGGCAATAGATTGCTTAGTATTCATCTACCGGATGCATTATTCCTTCCGCAGTCTGGCGTGCGTACAAAGTATGCAATATTATAAAATATATGCTTGGTGTTACCTCATCGACTACCCTGAGAAACGTCTGCACGGAGGGCTAACTTTTCCCAAAGGAAGATGGGCAGATAAAATCTCTGAAATCGTGAAGAAATACGCACACGATCTTGGAGGATACCCTGTTGCAACCAGTTTACTATATAACTCAAAGCATCCAGAGGCCGTTATTACACTAGACGCTTTAGGAGAAGGTGAACAAATGCGGCTTCTCATGGAACTTTCAAAGAGTCTGAATTTCGTTGTGTGGGAAAGAGAAGAGTTCATAAACTTGGAAGAGGTAAGTATAATGTTGTTTTACTATTTACTAGAATTCGTGTTAAGTAGTATTTAATTAAAGTTGCAATTCAATTTTTTTTCTCTGGCAAAAGCTAGTAGAAATATTTTATAATTGTTCTCAAGAATTAAAGAAAGCTCTCACGTACTATTTGTACGTCAGTGCTGAACAATTATTTTTTAGAAACACACTAAAGCACGGAAAGACACATTTAAAATATTAATGCAAAATTGAACAGAAAGATAAATATAGCGTAGAAGACAAAATGCCGATATGTGTCTTATTGGGATTAAAAGACAATCTACGTTTCCCAAAGCTAGCACTGTGACTTCTGCACCTTTATGAATGAAATGCATTCATATTGTAACTAAGCCAACTCACTTATTCCATTACTGTTCAAATATTTTCTGGACATTACGATGTCGGGTTCAAAAGATTAAAAAGTCTTTAGATACCAAAATTGCATCATTCTTACTTTTACATTTCATCCTGCGTAAACTTTGGATTCCAAAATATTGAATTAATACAAAAACTTTAAAGCATATCATGAATTTCTATCTACGTAGCCAAAATATTGTAATGTATTTTCTAAATGTTGCTGAATGTTTGTGTTTGTGGTTTGACATCAATATCATTAAATTTTCAACGAGTGAGCTTAAACTTATGACACCAAAGTTACTAATTCCAATGTGCAATGTAAACTAATCTTGTTTGTCACTCCAAAACTCGCGCGAGAAATTTGTACACGCTCCCCAAGATACACTCATTTTCTTATTACTTATTTGCGATGGTGTACATGCAGACCGGTTTGTATCCTCAAATGAAGATGTAATAATGATGTTATCCTCTTTCGTTTCCTAAATTCAATAATTATGAATCTAAGATCACTTACGTAATAATTATTTGAACACCAATTGTTATACTCAATAGTTTGGACTTGCAATTGTTTCTCGGGGCTCTCTGTACAAGTAACGGGTCTTAGGAGGTCATACTGACGTTTTCAGAAGTAGTAAGAAAATAGTGGGGCAACCACTATACTTCATCCGCATAATCGCGTAAAATGAATTGTTAAAAATACCAATAAATACGTATTGATGATATGACCAATTTCATCAGAATTATTTCTGTCAATTTTCAGGCGTTCGAAGAAGCAATCGAATTTGGTGTATAGTGTTATAGATCTTTTGTCTTTACTTTTACTTGCGTTATATTTGGGGTTTCTAAGGTTTTGGAGTATCAATATCTCGCGCGAGTAAACTCATCCAAACTAGTTATGTGAGTAGCCTTGTCTTCACAATTTCCAATATCAATTAATCAGATGAATTGAATACCGTTGTAGTTTTATTAGTCAGGGGGAATCAATTGCAAAATGTTGTATTGTCGAGGTCTGATAAGCGATTACGATCTTTTAACATATTATTCATGCCCTATTTCAGCAAAGATGGAGTGCGCATTTTATGTATATTCTCATCAAACACCTTGTGTACGGGAATCTCACAATCATCCCAGTTCCGGTGAAAAGGGGGGAATGGCCGAGTCCCATCTTCGAGGCAATTCAGGCGACTTGGCAGTCTCCCAATCTACATTCGTCGGTCCCGCCGGGCGGCGCGGCTGCCGATCGCTGGTTGCCGCTCCGCTGCGCGTGTTCGGCGCGCGCGTGTGGGCGGTGCGTGGCGGCGCGTGGCGGCGTACGCGCTGGCGTGGCGCGTGTGGCGGCGAGGGGGGGGGGCGCTGGCGGGAGCGGCGCCGTCGGCCGCTGCGCCGCTTCTCCTCGTGCGGGGGCGCCCGCAAGAGAGGGTGCGCGCACGCGCAGCGCCTGCAGCTGGCGGTGGCATTACTCGCCTCGGCGGTCGTCATCGCCGCTCTCTACCAGGTTACTGAGACTACTACAGGCTGCGAACACACGAGCGTTGCGTAAGTGACGTAAGAACATGCGTATATTCACGGACGTCAGTACTCCGGGCACACAAGCGGAGGACAACGGACAATATTGCAACGGCGCTCTTATGCCATACCCCATTAATGTCCGTTAAACTCTGCAACGGACGTCTGTTTAACGTCTGTTACAATGCGCACGTGAATGTCGGACCTTAACTGTACCAAAAACTGCTGTCTCATCTCATTATGAAAGGAAATGATAGATCCCGCTTGAATCCTGAATCAATTCCCTCTTCCTTTCTAAGTAGAAGTTGGTTTTTGCATGTTGTACTTCACATTCGTTCAGTTTGTGGCGTTTAATGTATTGGATAAAATGGATAAAATAAAAATAGAATAAAAAACATTTTCTATCATTTATGAACTTTAATGTCTTTAAAATATTCAGCCAAAATGTTTTCTGCTGATTTCAATATATATATACGAGTTCAATTTCTTCTTTAAATGTTGGAAACAGAGTAGGAAATGGCCCGCAACCTTCTACTTCCATTCTCCCTTACTTAACCTGAACAAGAAATAAATGTTTGCGTTTTTTGTTTCTTTTTTTTTTAAATTTTAGAGTTTAGGAGATATATTCGCTTTGTACATTAGGGCCGCCTACTGACGCTGACAGTCCAACCAGAGAAGCTTCCGGAGATTGACACGTTCGATCAGCTTGCCGACTCAGGGTTGCCTATCATCAGCTCGACCCCAAACTTGCTGCAAGGCGTAGCGAATCTCGCCCTGACGCTCACTCCCAACACCACCGAGCTGGCTTCACACCTGAGGCTGAGCAAGCTCAAGCAGCAACTCGTCACTCATGGCGACCTCATGCGCCTGATGGAGGAGCGAGTGGCCCTCGCGTCGCCCGTCCTCGACGTCATCTGGATGGTCTCCTGCACCAACTTCTACTTCACCAGACGCATCCACGTGGTGAAGGAGACCGCGGATTCGGATTACTCGTTCTGGCATCTGGAAAGGTAAGATTTACAGGACGAATAAGAAAATTTTATCTATCTATTTATATTTATTTATTTATTTATTTATTTATTTATTTATTTATTTATTTATTTATTTATTTATTTAATTTGCTTTCACGAGCGCGTCATTTGCTATGGTTGTTATTCCCGCTAGTCTAGTTCATGTTTGTTCACGAGATGTGTAGAGTTGGAGGCCGAGGTCCGGCGCTTACCTATATGTCGGCTGGAGATGTTTACCAAAATCAGCTACCTCCAACTAGCAGGCACCGCCCCAGCCGGGACAAGCTAAAAGCTCTCAACTTTTCTCTCAGCATAAGTTAATCACAGAAACGATCATACAAACTACGAGTCATTTACAATATTGGAAGATCTTATCAGTGTAATGGGTGAACAAGTTCGGGGAGAAATTATTTCTCGAGCTAAAAATTCAAAATACTACTCCATCTCTTTGGACTCCATACCCGATGCAGACCACGTTGATCCACCAACCTTTATTCTAAGTTGCGTTCCTGACATTAAAAATGACATTAAAATCTCACTCATTACATTAGGATGATATAAAGAGTTGCTGTTATATTCCAAACCAAGGTCCATGTACGTATGTGTAATGATCTTGGTAAATATAATACATATGTATATTCACGGACACGCAGTTTTTTTGTCGTAACTTTTCTACAGCTCTTCCTTGTGCACGATGTAATTGCACGGGTTCAACTAGTTTAATCATCAATGTGTCTCTACCACATGTTTCCAGAAACTTCCCGTGGGTGGACACCATAAACCTGGAGGTGCTGCAAATGGACGCCACCGGGCTGCGCTTGGCGTGGCTGCAGGAGCACATTCGCGAATACCTGCCCATTGCGGAGAGCGTGCGAAAGTACGTCGTCGACCGCGAGCTGCCACGCCCCCTGGGCCTGGATGACGTCACGGTCTTCCTCGTCCTGTTCGGGGCCGGGCTCGCGGCCGCGATTGCCGCCTTCCTGCTTGAGCTCTGTGCCGGACGGTTCTTCAGCCGAGGGCGGGGAAGAGCGCTGGCTCACCCTCGGAGGTAGAGGTTTATTCGCGGGTAGGGGTTGGAACGGGTTTACCCGAATGATATAGGTGTTGTGGTAAGATATCTTTGGCATTTTTAAAATAATTAAAGATGTTGTCATTGCCAACAATGTTTTTTTAATTCAAAAGCAGCTTTCGATGGCTTAGCCATCATCATCAGTTGTCTGCTAGATGGAAGCCACAAAACGACTACCCGAATGAGAGCTTACCCGAATGAGTTTGCGCGTGCTTAAACGTGTTTCCAAAGTGGGCACAGACACTCGGTTGTATTCCTCTGGTTTCACGCGCTTCTTGCTTAACTGATATCTCTGTTGTGCCTCTGGCCGGGAGGTTCCAAAGGTAATTTTCTATAAAGCTAGGTCGAGTTCAACCGCTGTCTGAAGGAGAATTCTAGCGACCGGCTGCACTGATCGGTACACGAAAAAACAGTTGCAGTATACCAGATCCATGATTCTGTAACAAGGTAACTTGTTATATCAACATGGATCTGGTATACTGCAACTGTTCTTTTTTTCATGTAGTTTTCCGTACTTTTTCCGACTAATACCAGACGAATACCGGAGCAGTACCCTAACGAACGGGCTGCGTACCGCATGCTATCTTTCCTTTCTCTTGTTCTGTCCTCTCCGTTTACTTACACTTACACTAACATGCTCCACGCTACTACACATTCAGAGAGCTTTGAGTTTTTCTTCGCTAGGACGAATCCTCACTAATGGGAGATACCTTGAAGAGTAAAAACCCCGAAAGTCGACGTGTAGGTCGGCGCCTGATCTCACCATCCAACGATTTCGGAAGTATTAGCAACTGCGCGTTTGGGCATAGCGGCTGTTCTGCCCCAGGAGGCACCCAGCGCAAACGCGTGTCAGCTTAAACTCCCGAAATCGTTCGTAAAAAGAAAACGTGTAAATTTGGTATAATGTGCTATAGATAATATATTTTACTCGTACGCCCTTTTAGTTAATCGAATCGCGAAGATGGGAACTTTTATCCGTGTAGGTCCACGCGATTCGTCTTTTGCCTCGTGAAGACGATCAGTTTCCCTGTCCACAGACGAAAAGTTTCACCCGCCCGTGTTTATGCATCTTGGGCTTAATCGTGTGCTGAAGACGTTCAGACACCCATGTTTGTGTGAGTCGTGCTTAAATGTCCCGAAAGTGGCCACTAATGCCCATTTTTAGGGGTGCGAAACTTGTGTTCAACCGTTTCTGAAATGCTTTCCTAAAGGCGAACACTGACGTTTATTTTTACACATACAGTGAGCTGAGTTTTAAGAGTACTTCAAATCAGTACAAGATTTATTTTCGTAGGTGTATGAAAGTTGTAGCGTGTACAGGTTTATGAAAACCTATTTTCAACTACCAGCGAAAGAAGGAAGCAAAGTGGAGGCTTTTTATGACTATTATTGTGACTATTATAACTATTTTACCCGGGTGTTCGTGGAAAAATACCCGTTTTTATTTAAATTGTCACGTATAGGAAACGTAAAAATCCTCTTTGTGGCTTCTTCACACTATTAGCTCCTGACGGGTCTCCCGGCACGTGTGGTAGTGAATTGCGTGTTAGTGTGTGTATGTGTGTAAGGGGTGAGGATAGGACAAGGATTAGGAAGGTGAGGTTGCGCGCGGTCTGTGGCACTTTTGTTAGGGTACTGCTCCAGTGATCTGGTGATGATCGCAGAAACCACGGAAAATTACCAATCAGAGCAGCCGGCAGCTAGAAGCATTTGTCAAATCAAGATGAGAAATGAGACATGTGTTTACATCATTATAAAAAATAAATACAAGGTTACAATTATTATCTAGGACATTGCACATCAAATAGTGATCAAAATAAGGATGCTAATAACAAGAGATGGATATTTAACTGTGTTTTGATAAGGATGTATATTGAATGTATTACATGCACAATCATAGAGGATTAAAATAAGACAATGTAATTTGTATAGAACTGTTAACAATAAATGTTACTAAAAAAACTGAACATTTATTTTTGTGCGTTCTTCACGGTGTATCAAATAATGCTCTGAGTTTCCATCTCATTCCCAAAATGAGATCGTACAATGCAGATTTTTTTAACGATGTAGATTTACATGTATGTTTTGTCTATTTTACCTGCCATCCTTTTTTCATGTACACGTAAGGTTCCGCGGCTCGAGTTCATGACTTCTTGACTGTCCGGGTACCGCCGCGTCATTGGCTGAGAGGCCGATGTGCCACTGTCTTGAGGATGCCTACGACATGACAGGCGAGGCGTCGACCTATCGACCAACGACGCGGCGTCACCCGGACAGCCAAGAAGTGATCCATTTATCATATTAATCTTGTCTATCTCTTAAAATAAAAATCAAGATTTAATAAGAAAATACATATTAATAAATAATCTGGGATGGGGTAATTCAACAAGTCAGAGACCACTGATAGTCAACATTCCTAGTTCTGAACAAAGAACCTCGTTTCCTGCAAGCTCATGGTCTAAAACGCAAGACAACGGGCAACTATTTCTTTCGATCACCAGCATTTTAAGGTGAATATTGCAACAATTCCTTAGATTTCTGAATTAAAATGTTCCAGATTTTTTCATCTCGTTCATCAGCTTTCCACCATTTTCCTTTAATTTGACTTATATTCCGGTACATGACCAAGTAGCTTGTCACTTTCTCTTATTCTCTATTACCCTCTCTTTCTCTCCCTGCTCTTTATCCCCCTCTCTCTATCTCTGTTTTTTCTCTCTCTCTCTCTTTCTCTCTCTCTTTCTCTCTCTCTCCCTCCCTCTCATATTTCTTCATTATTTTATCTCTTTTTGTCTACATCTCATATTTTGTTTTATAAAATCCCTCTAATAATTTTATGACTCATGCTACTAATTTACTGTAATACTCCTCGACTATACGATTTCAAGACGAGACATGAAATAATAGTTTATGAGAACTATTGAACGATGAATCACCGTAAGTCATCTCGTAATTTTAGTAATGAAGGCAATACCATTTTAAAATCACAAGCGGTAAACCAGAGAGAAAAATCCTAAAAATCACGAGTTTAAGGAAGGTAGGTATATTTTTAGGTTTCACCGTATTATCGCTGCCTAGGTAATTTACACACTTTTTGACAATTTTCATCTAAAAGGGATTGCCCAGAATATCGTGTAATATTAATAATTCGCTTGACTATAATGAACAAGACGGATATGCTGAGTTATAACTGTTAGGGAAAATACTTTATTTAGGCCATTAAATACTTTTTCAGCAAAGTATAATATTTGTATCGGTTGTTTAGCATAGGCAGATGACATGAGGTTTGACAGACAACACTGGTAAAGTATTAAATTCTCCCAATATTACTTTCATGTAAAAAAAGTCACTGTAGTTGTTGCATTACACGCATTGTTTTATTGGCAGAGTCAACCTACTGGTGTCTTGGTGAGTACAATTTTTTTGAATTTCGAGACATTAAATGTTTCACCAAATTTTAGTGAATAAAAATACAATATTCCATGTAGTTCCCTCGGATATCACGATTTCCGTGTGAGGGTGTCCAATATGTAAGGTTGTCCATATCGCTCACTTTCACTCATGTGTGAATGCGATTTTTTTTTTTTAATTTGAAGAGTGGACATTTTGACTGCGCAGAGAGTGACAAGCAGCGAGTTTGACCGACGCGACGGCGAGCAGCTGTGCCCCAGCGCGCCCTACACCATTTCCCTTCTCGTCCACATTACTCACTTTCCCAGGGACGAAACGCTGGAGTGCTGTAATGCAAAGTTCAAGCCGGGTTGACCTTGGACGGTGCAGGGTAGACGTTCATGTCATTAACTACCATTAAAGTATTTAATAAATAATGGTAATTTATATGACAAGTTGCTAAAACGGACGTCGCAAATGTCGTAATTTCTCACGAGCAAATAATGGTGTTTTAGCCACGTATGATATATAGGATTTTATCTTGTACCATTGACTTTGCAAATATTTTCGTTTTAATTGATCATAATGAATATCGGACACAATTTGATAACTACAATCCTTTACCATGTTTGTTGGTTGCTATGATACCGAACGTAAACAAATTAAGGGAATTTCGCACCTGAGAAATGGCAGATACAGCAAAGGAAGGTATTAAATTCCAGTGAAAATACGAGTCAAAGCTGATGATTGTGGTCGTGAGCTTACTTCCTAAGAAATCGAAATATATAATGAGAAAGAATATGAATATTGTTCAAAGCATAGTGTTAGCGAAGATGTCTATAGAAGAAATAACTAGTGTTTGCGAAGATGTTTTTATGGCGTATTTTAGCAAGAATTGACAGCTCGCTTGACTTTGGATGGTGCGAGGTCAACTTCTATATCATCTACTTTCACATGGTGAAATAAGTATTCAATAAATAATAGTAATTTATATGAGAATGTCTAAAATTTACCATTAATTGTGAATGTCATAATTTCTCGCGAGCAAATAATGCCCTTTTAGCGACATCCAAGACAAATGAAATCATATGGTTGATAGCATTCCAGATTCAAAAACCAATACGAAGCGAGCTTTTATAGTTTAAGAGGAAGAAAGTATGAATGGAATAAGTTTACATCGATATAATTTAGCATTGAGGTCACTGAAGATACGACATCGGCAATTGTTTGTATGTATGGGAGGGGAAAAATATTCTATAACATCGTTTGAATAAATAATACAAACCTATATAACACACTATAACAACACTATAATACATTTGATACCTAGAATCATTGCTGAATATTTAATCTTGAACATTCAGTGAAGTACGCAGGTCATTCTTTGCGTCATACTTCTGCAACTCTCTTGGTAGATTTCCGATTTCCAATATGTTAAATTTAGTTTACACGGTAGATAACATTGCGAAGAGTTGCTTGGACGAGTTAATAGGTATAAATATAAATATTCGTAGGAATATTTTCGAATGCACTTAGCAACCATTATTTCATCGTATGAAATAATGATTGCCAGGCAACCATTATGTATCTGTAAATAAGATTATTTCATTCTCTGTGGTAAGTGACGATTTTAGCATGTGAAAACTATTCGCTAAACAATGCAAAATATCAATGGTATAAGATAAAATATTTCAAACCCACAATAACACTTACTAAAATATTGATCTTGACTAAAAACAACATTATTTATTACAGACGTAAGACGTTTTAAAAAGTAGAAGTACGTGTATCCTTGTTAAGTTTCTGAATTGTCTTTTGAGTAATAATTTTGCTTTTGTCGGCAACCTTGAAGTCATAATACAAGTCACAATGACATCACCAAACTGTCACGTCGCCACAGATGGAAACCCTAGATCTAAAATGAAATTAATTTAAATTGGCGCTTCATCATTCTTTTACCCCTTTTAATGACAAGTATCTAGAGTACAATATCACAAAATACAGTATTCCGAAACGAAACATGGTTAGACTCGGGTACATCGCCATCAATGGCAGCAGACAAACAAAGAGACTGAGGGAACGCAAGATACAATTTCGGCTGTTGGCTTTTCTGTGGCTTCAAAACGGGAATTTTCTTAATTTAGACTGGGAAAATACCTATAAGTAAAATGGCTCCATTTGCAATTTTGACGTATACTAATTATCCTCCAGACTTTTGAAAATCTCCCCAATAAAATTTCCTTTTAGTTGGAGATAACCTTGTCATTCTGATGCCTTGCTTTGAAATTTGATTTAATTCATGTCAAAGAAAACATTACTCTATGTTACTTATGAAGAACAAGTATAATCTTCGTACATTTTTTGAGCTTGAGAATCCCTACCCCACCCTTTTACTGAAGACGCACACGCACACAGTTGTATGATGAATTAACATACAAAGAATTGTTAGCAACATTTGAAAACAAAATTTGTCGCTCCCAAGTTTTAGAAAACATGTACAAACAAACAAGTTTTAGAAAACATGTTTTGTATCGCTAACGAATTACACATCTGATTTTATAGTATTGCTGAAACAAAATAAATCTCCCCCTCTCCCGCATTCTTCTGCTGGCTAACGTTGTTCTCTACTCCATCCGTGAATCCTCTCCCTCCGCCAGCAGATGGTACCTCCAAGGTCGCTGGCTGTCTCGGTGAACTTCGGCGCGAGAAATTCTGTGTACAGCGGGTACTGACGCACGGTAGGGCCTGACGTCACGGCCGACGTCACATCTGAGGACGGAAACGGCTACGCTGAATATCGTTGGATAGTTTTTCGAAAGCCAGCGTCGGCGCAAAATAATTACGTGCGCATTTCGTGTGAAAAAGCACACAAGGAAACCAATAAAACAAATTAGGTACTGCCGCAGCCCAAACACATTTCTGAACGGTAAAATACCTAACTCGCATCCAGCTACTCCATGTTTTCGGAAGAGCGATAATATGCGTAGATGGCTGTACTGCGCATGCGCAATGTGTCCCTTCACATGTGTCTCGCTCGCGCTTTAACGGTCTTCCAATGGACAGATATCTCGAGCGAACTTTCATTGACACAATCACCTAACTGGCGTAATTTCTGCCTTCATTAACGTTCGAACTCTTCAAACTTGTAAATGCAAATTTCTTTCTGCAAAATTTCGAACTATTAGTTTCAGACGTACTAAAGTTATCAGACAGTATTTTATTTTTCAAAATTTTGTAACGCTCGTAAAGCAAGTTCAAAAGTTTGTAAATTAAATTTCAAGTCAACGCAAGACCGGAAGTATTCCGGTCTTAGTGTGCGTGTTTTCAAAGTATTGAAAGGTAAATCAAGGAGATAATATGACGTCTGATCTTGAGTTCATGCTCATAATAACTTTGCACCTGTTTCTGACACATCATTGAAGCCTACCTCGCAACCTCACGAATATTGTCGTGAATGACAAGCGGTATTAGGTCAAAGTCAGCCAACAACCCAACGTCCAGTTTCACATGGGTATTGTTTCGATTGTGAGTTGCGTCTTAGTGCATTAGTTCCAGTCAATCAAATATGCCATGCCCTAAATGCTGTTTGTCGAAATGTCTTTACCTCATTTCTGTTGTCAAGACTTAAAAACCGTCTTATAATTAATTTGCAGGCTAGTTTGAAAGGAGTTCCGTCATCACAGCCGATTTTTGCGTTTTCTAACGTCAATCATATACGTCAATCCCACACGTCTGCTTCGAGGAGCTCCTTCTGTCTTTCTAGTTACCGCCTGCTCTGATCGCTAGTTTCCCGTGGCTTCTCTAATTAATGCCAGACCAATGACGGAGGAGTACCCTAACAAACTGACCAAGAAGTGGCGAGCTATCTGTCGCGTTCCTCGTCCTATTCTGACTCCTTGAGTCTCATTTCGATGAAACTTGGGTAATAAGGAAAACCGATTTTATTTGTTACCATTACTTGTAAAGAAACTGTTTATAGCACGGAATATGGAATGAACGCCACCTTCAACTATTTTCAATTAAATATTTGATTTAAAAATTTAAAAACAAACTGTTTTCATAGCAATAATTTTGTTTTGTTTTTAACATTTGGATGGTAATATGAAATAGTCAGGTAAAATGGAATAGGATTTCAATATGACACAAAGGTGATACAAATTGTGTAATGATAATCTGACATCAAAAAAATTCGTTTGTTTTTCATAGTTTACGTACAAAAACCACACATGTAATGTTCATGTTCTGCTCCAGAACAGTCAAGGTGGACCCTCAGGGAAAGGTACGAACAGTTTACCCAAACCTCTCCCCTCTATATTCACAAAACGTCCCATTACAGATACAGAACATGGTATGAACTCCAATACAAATGATACTCTGGAATTGAAAAAACGTAGTATTCCATCTTACCGGCCATAAATAATCTAAATTACCACTTTGCAATCAATAGTGTCTAACCTAAATGTGAGGAACTGCAAGCTACAAAATAAGCACAAATTAATATCAACAACTCTTGTGGTGCGCATTGAACTTAATTAGAGAGAAAATAAACTTATATTATTGGTTTCCAAAACCTACCAACGTAAATGTTTGGGAACTGAAAAACATTCTTCTTCGGTATTAGGCGCGATGCACGTGACAACAGGTGACACAGACAGCAGAGCATCATACGAGCGTTCTGAAGTAGTTAACCGCTGTTCATTTTGACAGAGCAATAAGTTCGGTTCCATATTTCATATTACCCGACTATTCCATAATACCCCAACTTCCACCGCGTTTTGATGTTTAGAAAAATGCGTGTAAAGTTAACATATGTAAAAAATTACATCACAATAATTACGTGGGTTATATTTCCTCACCATAAAATTGTACTGTAAAATAATGGTCATAACTGTTTCTCGTTCAAAATAATTTAAATAAATTGGTAGGAAGAATATAAAATTGCCCCATGAAGAGATATCTTATAAACGTTTAAACATTAGTGTGACAAACGTATGCCACAAATTATAGCAGCGAATATTCTTCCTCTTCCTACAATTTTTAAGAACCCTCGATCGCTGACACTCTCTGAAGATACGTAACTCATGGGAAATGTTGAAAAAATGGATTTCCCACGAATGTAAATATTGTTCTTATTTCTTTAATTTTTTTCATTTATTATTGAAAAGGAAAAAATAAATTTTCCTTCTATACTTCCTGTCTATAAGAACAGTTGTACGTCACGTTCATAGCGAGCTTGTTATGTGAATGAGACAAGCATTATTTTTCTACGGACTTGACTTAAAAACATCTACAATTAATTTCATTTTCAATTATTAATTTTTTAAACACTTATTGATGAAAATCTACAATTTGATATAAGTACCTAACGAATCTTAAATATTATTACCGAAAAAAATATAAAAAATGTTAATAAGCAGGAAACGTCATGTGGATCTATACACAAGCTTCTCCTATATGACGACCTTTCATTCAAACAACCGCATCCAATATTACTTTCGTACTAGTGTTTTAGAGTTCAACTGAAAGGCATAATTGACGTAAGACGTGTATAAATTTCAAAATTATACCCATGTTAAAACGTAGTCCGAGGGTGGTAATAACCGTGCCTTATGGATATTATTTTCCATAAATTATATTGCAGAATAGACTGGTGTAATGTGGTATGTTTCGCTTACGATAGAGCACATTCGTTCATTACAAATTCGTCAGTATATCTTACATTTCAGCTGCTGGACGTTTTGATCCAAGAGTGCCTTATTTGAGTTTCAATTTTCTTTCTTGGGTTTTGTGTGGTCCCACAAACTAAAACACGCAACCTAAAGAACAAATAATTATGATTCTTGAGGTAAGAGTAACTAAATTTCATTCACATTGGTAAATTAAGGCGTCATTTAAACTCATGATCAGAGGCTTATCTACGGTACGGCTGACATTGCACGTGCCATAGGCGCCACTCACAAGGAGCACTGTTTGGTGTATACACGCTAAAGCAGATAACAACAACCCTAATTTGAAGACTCCTGACACGGGCGCTTATTCTATACTTGCCACGGGCGCCTGAATATCGAGATACGTCTCTGCTCATGACTGGCTTCAATATTCATATTTTACATTTCTTCATCTTAATTCTGAGACGATTAATTTATTCTGTGAAATTTTTAATGACATAATTCGCGGAAATGCATCTTTCAAGTTCTTGGAACACAAAGATGGTGCATTAAAAGGATATTTTTGATTTATTTAATTCAGCACCAATATTAAATCTCAAATGGCATATCAAATAACACGAAATATATTAAACTAATATAAATAATATAATCCAAACTGTATCACGCTCCTCCAAATGTTTTAATACATTAGAATTACCTGGATCTTTCAAGCCTTAATAAACCAATGTTAAAATAGTCACAACACATTTGTTTTCGTTTTGACAACTGACCGATCTTTGTAATAGCGTGTGTTACATTAAAAACATATTAACTAATATTTTGAACGCTCTTAGCATGGAACAAATTATAGTGTGACCACTACAATACAAACATTATTGCATATTGACTATAAATATGTTGTTAATAACTAATAAGATAATATAATTAGACCCGATTTGCACGAGTTTATTTGAGGAGTATTGAAAAGTTTGCTTAAACTCGTTCGCCTGTGGAGAAAGGCTTTTGGAGCGGTATAGCCGCTATACGAGCATATACGAGCTATAACTAAAATGCCTGAAATTGTTCGTCAAAATGAAGCGTATACTTCGAGTCTAAGATTTTGTAAATCAATTTGCATTAAACTTCTTAGTGACAAATAATATGAAATAGATATTAAATAAATATATTTTGTGTTGTTTAATCCCACCATTCAATTAACAACTCTACCCCGTTCCTTCTTTAGATGGTGTATCGAGTTCTACTAGTAATTACTCTTTCGGCCCCTTCCGAAAGAACATTACCTTCTCAAATGCAGTCCTCCACCCGTCCTTCTGTTTCATTTTCTATGCCTGTCTCTACCGCCACTACTTTCGCGCCAATGCTCGCCGGCTTCCCCGCCACTGCCACTTGCAGCGCCCTTCATCCCCGCTTCCGACTCTGCCTCCTCCACTTGCATCGCAGCCACATTTTGCTGCCACCGCCGACACCAGAAGCCCTGACCTCCCACCCGCTCGCCGACCCTGGTACCCTGCCGGAAAACCCCACTTCAATGGCCGCCACCCTGCCAGCACGATAAGTAGCTGCCTTCCTCGCCACCGCCACCACTTCCAGCGAGAACGGCCTCGCCAGCCCCGAACCCCATCTCCGGCCCCCTACTCTTACCTCCGCCTCTGGCCACACGCCGTGCCATAAACCTCGCCCCGCACCGCCAGCCCGCCCCTCTGGAGCTAGTTGCCACCCTCCGTCCCCATCACGCTTTCGAACTCCCAGAACTGCCCGTTCATCTCTGTCTGCTCCTAACTCCTAACCTCTGCCGCATCCAGGACCCGCCCGCGCCATCGACATTCCAAACCGTCCTTCCCGTCCCCCTTCCTCCGGCCACCCGCCACCCCCAAGCCCTAACTTCCCATCGCATCCGTCCCCCCGCGTCCCCCGTCTCTCTATCCGTATCCAAATCACCAGCCCTACCTGCTGGACCTCGCCGATTCCTACCCCTTACACACCTCCGGCTCCATTCCGTCCACCGCCATTGCTGACTACCCGCTCCCGCCCCGACCGCGTCCTCTCGCGCCCAGCGACTGGCAAGCTCCCTCCACCTCCGCCCGCCGCCCCGGGACCCGGGCCCGGTCTCGCGGATGGCGCTGAGGGATCCCGTGGGCGGGGTTCGGGCGGATTGGCAAGTGTGGCTGCGATAACTGGCGAGCGGCCGCTTGGGCTCCCCCTCCCTGCCGCGTGCGCTCAGGGCGCTCTGTGCTGTGGCCGCCGCGCCCCGCCACGCTCGTGCGACGGGCGCCCGCCCCGCACTGGGCTGGAGCGACAGCGCGGGATACGTGGCGTGGGCCGCGCGTTATCCTACCCCCGCCTCCACGACTTCATTTCCAAGGACACGGATATGGCCGTTTACAGCGATGGTTTGAAGGTAATATGACTGGAGAAGCATTGTACAGGTTTTGGGAACCCGGTCTCATCGCGATTTCTATCAGCTGCGGCGCGAAATATCGGTTTCCTTTGCCAAGTGAGGCGTTATTTTAAATTTGTGATAAGAGCGGTGGTCTGAAGCTGCAGATCTGGTGATAGATTCGGTTATATAATTCAGACTGTGTACTAGACACGGAGTCATTCGTCAGTACCACCGGGAGGTGCTGGGGACCTTCACACGCAGACGGCGATCAGCGCAACTGAGCGTGGGAAAGGAAGGGGAAAGTCATCACTATCAGCACTGGCGGCCGAATCATGCTCAACAAGTTAACTAATAAGCTCAGTGAAGCCTCTGTATGGTGTAGTGTGAAGGCTGCCATTTAGATCTGTAGCGATGGTGCTAGGCGCGTCCGTACCGGAGGTAGCGGGAGGACGCCACTGACTGCTACAGCAGCGCCACTTGTGCGAATACCTCCATTAAAACCAATACTTTGCCAGCCGCAGCGCGTCTTGACAGCTCTGTTTAGTGGCTAATTGTAGTAGCCTCTGAGGGTAAATTTGGTAGATGCACTACTCACTCCCTTGGTATTCTAACAATCCTCAGTGTTTTAAAAGCGCAAAATGTCTTCTTAGAGATATATTTCAAAGTAATTCAATTTCAAATAAAGCTCAATACGTAGTTACTAATACCATTAAAGCGTGACAAGTAGTGTCCTGTATTTGGCACCATTTTTAATCAGTTTTCTATGTGTGTCTTACGCAGAATGCGACGGACGGCCTTGTGCAGAGACGCAGGCTGCAAATGAGTTCCCGAGCCTCCATTGTCCTCTCTGTTCTTGAGGAACAGCCGAGGACCCAGTGGAAGCGTCACGTTCCTGCGTGCTTCTCCCAACTACAACGTTACCATCAATCTCTACGTGGCTTCCTCTTTCGACAACAACTCTCTGGTGAATATTTTGGGATATTTCTCGTTGCCGATGAAAGCAAATTGGTTTCTGTAAATGCTGGAGAAATATTCCGAGCTTCTCGGGACACTATAAGGCGATTGGATTACCATATGGGGAATATGCCTGTTGTGACGTACGTGCCATTGAGAGGTCGATATCAAGTTTTAAAACGAAACGGCAAGCATCACCAACTACTCTACGGAGATCAAATAAGGCTTTTGCATGAGCTTATGAAAAGGCTACATTTTATCTTCTTTATCCCGGAAGACTTTAAAAACATTGACATCAGCGTAGTAAGTGTAATTTTCAAAATCTCAGGAAGTCTATTTCATACTTTACAGAACAAAAGGAATCAAACTTAAACACATTAAAGCCATTTATTACAAATTACATAAATTTGCAATTTTTTTAGAATTTAAACTCACATATGTAAATTATTTGTAATTTTATTATAATTTAACGCAGTTTCAATATAAAATTTTAATTTCGTGAAAAAATGCTCATATAATCAATAATCAAAACTTGCTGACACGTGTGACAAGCAGACCTTTTCGCGAAAAACTTCTAAGAAAAGTTCTCTACCAACAATGATAATGGAAAACTGTGGCATGAATGAGAATATTTAAAGTAAATTTCGAAAGCATGAAATAGGCTTTCTTGAAAGGTATTTTAATAAAAAACAGTAATAATCAACTCTCTCAGAGGAAACTTGTTCGTTCCAGGCACGACGAATATGACGAAACGTTAGATGGGATCTTGACCAACCACACTGCAGTAGGCTCCATTGACTTAAATGTAGTGGAGAGCGAGCAACGCAGCTGGCTATCGGAAACCGTTGAGTGTATCCAGGCCACTTCGTCAATGTTCAAATTGATCATCGTTGTTCCCAACGCGCTTCTCCCGCGCTCGGCCGTGTCGCGTGCACGCTGCGACGTGTTCGAGCGCGCCAGGCGAGCGTGTTGGTCCTGCGTTGGCGAATAGTCAAAGCTGGGCGGCGTTAAAGACGGACGCTCAGAACTGAAGATTTTTCGACTGGCGCGTGTTCCGGCGGGCCGAGGCGCTGGCGGCGAGCCGCGCCGCGGCCGCAACTGCCGCCCTTCTCCTCTGTGCGGGGGCGCCGCCGCAAGAGAGGGTGCGCGCCACGCCGCAGCGCCTGCAGCTGGCCGCCGCGCTGCTCGCCTCCGCGGTCGTCCTAGCATCTGCGTATCAGGTAAACTAGGGTACATCGCGTTTCGCTTGCTGCAGGACGGGCCGGTTGCTCTTGGCTCTCAGAAAATGGGAAATGAAAAATGTTGGCAACTGCTGCAGAGGTATGAGAACTGCTAAGTCCAAAATTACTGATACTGTTGAATCGGCAGCGCTCTGCGACATGAATGGCTTCTTTTAACCCTATTTCCTCGGGCCTACCAATTTTATTATGATTCTGAACAACCAAATTCAATGTGGTGATTGTACCTCCAACGTCTTCACAGATATATGGATTCTATTACTTCTAGGCTGTCCGGGTGACGCCGCGTCGTTGGCAGATAGGCCAACATAGGATTTGGCCACCCCCACCATTTGACAGCCTAGAAGTAATGGACTCGAGCCGCGGAAGCCTACGTGTACATGGATTCTATTGCTGAGGTCTCTCGGAATAAATAGTGCAGACTTTTAAAGCATTAAAAGACGCAAAGTTGACCATATTCTGCAAATGATCATAAGATGGTAAATTTTATTTAACAAAGTTGAAATGTTATTATTTATATTATATGATCCCGTGATTATTATCCAAGTCCTCGCGCTCTAGTGTTCGCCACATACTAGAAATCTGAGTCAAATTGCGACCTGCTAAACAGCAGTGCATGATGAGTTCCTAACAATTAGAGAGAAATGTAACAAGTGAAAATACTTAAATATGAAATATTCCACGCCACATTCCTTGACAAAGAGTGATCATCTTCAAATTTCTTCAATCCCTCGACAGAAAAATACGTTAGTAGCAATTATTCTGAGACAATGTATTTTTACACCCGGTTTTTCGTTATTATCGCTACTATTAAAAACTAAGAAGTAAATATTATTTAATATTTTAACAAATTTTTGGCTGAAGTGGTGCCCACTATATTTTCTAAACTTATACGTTCCTACGTTCAACTTGGGGAATCATTTACAGTTCTATTTATGTCGAATTAGATTTTTTGCATTAACTTAAAATAAATATTAAAACTTCATAAATATGCGAAAAAAATATTTTTGATTCTTCTGTACAACGACAATTTTTAATTTCAGGGCCGCCTCTATTCCTTTACCATTGTATCAGAACGACCCGCGAAGATAAACACATTTCAACAGCTGCAGAAGTCATCTATCCCCGTTGTCAGCTTACATGAGAGTTGGATTCTTGCTATGAATAACATAGATACGGATTCACTCTCTGAGGAGGAGAGCCAAGCCCTTCAAACTCTTCTCCGAAGGAATCCTCGGACCGTTGGCTATATGGAACGTCTCAGAATGAGGGAAAACCGCCAGGCAGTTGCGGACTTAGTTGATGAAGGATCTTGGTCTTCTTTCTACAGTTCAGTGTTTTACCAAAAATCAGCACACGCCATGGCCAGAAGTATTGATGTCTACTATACAAGCTGGACTGCAAGAATGTAAGTTATTCTAACAATTTATGAGGCACAGTCAGAAAGCCTTACAGTGTTACAACAGCTAGTTTTTATTGACAAAAATAGTGTATATAAAAACTAAATATTATTCAGAGTATTACACTTATTTTTCTTCGTAATTTATTTTTTATTTTATTTAATAGGTAATTATTACAAACAAATTAGCTTACTTGATCCTATGTGGCTAGTCCGAAGGCCCTTAAGCCATTACAATACCTACATCCTTTCGCGTTCTAATCTTTCGAATTCTGGTATTCACCCCAAATGGTCTCTCCATCGCATCAAAGCCGCGGAAAAGAGAACATAAGGTACGGCTGAGGAAAAAAACCCTGAAGGGGGAAAACCTGCCGTCAAAAGCCGAGTACATACTAATCTATCCGACGTTTATTTTAACTATCTTTCGTAATTTACACCATTGGAGTGACACTTATTATGTTCGGGAAAATGGTTGCGAGACTCACAATCATAGAATTCTGACGACTGAGTTTGCATACATATTTCATCTTCGTCTTTGATCTCTTGAGTATCGTCAGTTTTTCATCCAAATAGATACACCTTTAGGTAAAGAAACAAGTGAATCACAGACCACAGGTGGCTCATCGCGCACGTATTGTCAAGGGTACTGTTTTTACATAAAGAGAATTGATGGCCCACTTTGTTACATGTTGCCTCAATATTTCCATAAACGTGAATAATTATTTTGTGGGTATCTGATGATATGTTTTGGTATACCTTTTAGATAGAAACAAAATATGACAGAGCGTATTTCCAGGAATCGATGTTGCATATTGTTTTACTCGAAGGCTCTAATTAGCAGTGCAGAACTACCGAGAGGGGAAAAGGTAAATATGATGGCTAAATCTGGTCTTAACATCAAATACTAAACCATTATGTTTCACATAACCTAGTATGTAATCTTATTTTCCGAATATGTCTTGTACGTTCTTGTATACGTGTATTCATCATATGTTTGTGCGTTATTCGTTCGTACGTGTATAATTGTCGGTCATTTATCTGTTCGTTTTCTATCGTTCATAATTTTATATTCTTACAATTTTTTTCTGAGAGAGTGGGAAACAATAAGTTTACCGTACCATTAATAGTACTCGTCGGTAAAAAATAATGATACTATACATCAAAGCAATTGGGAGTGGTGGATCAGGGCATCAACTGATATAACTGCAGTACCTCTGAGAGGGAGGTCCTAGGTTCGAGTCCCAACAGTGGCTGAATGGCTAGATGGCTAGGGCGAATTTGATAGCTGTCTGGAGGAGAATTCTAGCGGCCGGCTGCTCTGATCGGCAGAGTAGTAGCCAAACAAACGGGCCACGGACCTCGCACGACCTTTCCTTCCTCTTCATTGTCCTATCCTCAATCCCTACTTACACATACAGATGCACTAAACTAACCCACATGTCGGGAGACCGGTCGGGAGCTCTGAGCTTGTCCCGGCTGGGGCGGTGCCGCGCTGGTGGGTGATACACGGTTGGGGGAAACCCCGCTGTAAAATGGTAGGTCACCGCCGGATCTCACCATCCAAGGGAGACGATCACCGCGAGACCTCAAGGAAAATGCGCGTACTACAGTTACATTCTGTCTGTTTCAGAAACTGGCCATGGGTAGATGTAGTTAACAACTTCATTTTGTGCCTGGACCAAGCGGGATTGCGAAAGGTATGGTTCGATTGGTATACAGAAGCCAGCATAATACTGAGCCGCCAATTTTATCCACGCAACGTCGCCCCAGTGGAAGAGAAACATATTTATCGTTCACTCACCCTACGAGATATGGCGCCGTACCTCCTGCTCTTGGGAGAAGGGTTGATTGCATCTACTCTCATCTTCGCAGGAGAGCTATGGCGCGGTCGGCTCTGCCGCTGCAGAAAACCTGCTTTGATTCAGAGGAGGAGCCCATAACAACCTGTTCAATCTCGAGTTAAACAATTTAAGATTTTTCACTCATAATAAACCTCTACAAATACACGTGAGTATTTTTCCCAAATGCTGAAGACGAATTTCCTGTAATTCTTGGAATACTTCGCATCCTTTATTCCGAATACCTCAGAAGAACTGTTAAAGACGTCCATGATATGGGGAAGGCGTTCAGATAGATCTCTTTCTGCCAATGAGCATTCAGGAAATTTCATGTAATGAAGGGACTACACAGATTCGTCACTGGTAGGGAACTCAATATCCACTAGTGTTTTTCAGGTCATATTCTAATGCCGGATGTACATTTTATCGTTCGCCGAAGATTCGAACTGCGTCGACATTGGAATCGAGGGCTCGTTCGCTCAGCGAAGCGATGACTTAACTCCCGTGCTGACACACGGGGACTATCGCTGCACTTCACGTACCATTAAGAAGATGCCGAATGAAGTGATGTCTTCGGCTCGAAGACATTCTTGGCATGCTTCCGGGATCACGGTCTGCGAATCTTTTTTCTGATGAAGCGTGGTTCCATCGAGTGCGTTACGTACAACATGCAAAACAACTGCTATTGGGGATGCAGACCCCACTTGCACCTCTCACGAAAACCATTTCCTACATTAGAACGAGTTGGTTTGCGTATAGTTCCACAAGAATTATAAGGTAATTTTTTCCAGTACCACCATTACATCTGTTAATCAGACATTTGACATAATTTTCTTCCAACCATCGACAGCAGAAAAGAGCTCAATGGGTAACTTTAATGAGGATACGCGGAACAACTGTGTTTGATCCAGAACTTTTTAAATAGTTAATTTTTATATTTGAAAAATATATTAAATAATAATAAGTATGAATATTTATTACATTTATAATAAATATTATAAATATTATAAAAGCTATAATAAATATTATAATAAATATTAATTAAATATTTTATAAAACTGATTTAATAATTAGGTCGTGAATTATGGCCTCCTTGATCACCTGATTGCCCCTGATTCAAACCTTTGTGACTTTTTCCTTTAGGCGCTTACTTGAAGATCAGCGTTTATGCAAAAAACAAAGCATCGGAAGAAGAGGTCGCAGCGTTCTATTGAAGAGAAAAAGTAACAAATCTTTCAGAGCTTACCCCGAAGGTAAATCAGATTATTTTCAGCTGTGCAAGAATGCAGTCGAGCCAAAGAATACCAGTTTCAGTATCTTCTTTTCGGTGCGTTAAGCGCAGCGGTAGTTCCCATATGTCAGCAGGGAGATGAGTAACCACTTCGTGCGGCGAAGGAAACCCTCGGACTCCCCAGACGACGCGGCCCGAATATCTTCGGCAAACGAGAAAATGTACACCCGGATTTCGTATTCCTGCTCCTAAAAACTAATTTTGATGAGTTTCTTCACTCTGAGAGGCAAATGTCTTCGATACAATAACTTCTATAAATAAAATATTCCAACACATGTTCATTGGCAGGTATTAGTGTGAAAAACACTAATAGTTGTACTTCCGCGCCCGTAATTCACGTAAAATTGCACATCAACTTTCTTTCAAAGTCCATCTTTAAGGAAAACAAATTATCGTAAGGAAAAACTCTACATTCACAATTGTAGTTGTAGAATGATGCCGAAAAAAAAAATTGCCAAATTTTGAAAAATATGAGTTTTAGCCCAAACATGAGACGTGCACCATTCTCATTAATTCTCATAAATCTTCAAAAACTATCAACAACAAAATTTAATCAAAAACGTGTGCAGCCATTTTTTTTGGTTTTTTGTTCTTCAATTATTTCGGTACTAAGGACCCACAAAAACCAATGGATTACTGGCTTCATCATCGTTAAAAGGAATTGTTTCAAAATTTTAGCAAATCGATTTATTACCCATTTTGGTGATATCAGGGCCCTGTAATAAGAGTTTTTTCTGCCCGGAAAATTCGTTTCTTTTTCGCGCAGGCAACACATAACTTTCTATTTCGCAAGCGCGTTTAGCGAGAAACTAAAAGGGGTCATCTCTGACCCCTCTAAGATGTCCTGGAACATTAATTTGACACTATAGTGATGATTGATGTTACCAAATAATAATTTTAGGAAATACAGCAGTGAGGATAAATCGCGCCCGTAATGATGTGCCTGCGTTACCTTGGTAGTTGGCGCTAGTTGGCGCCGAATGCATATTGCCATAGCCTTTACCCAGCATCGTGTCCAGAAACAATAACAGAAGATGTTTAGCGAGTATGTGTTTTAGTTAGGTGTACAAGTATGTTAATGCTATAGCCAAATACACGTTTTTCTGTTACACTCACTTCCGCACTATCTTCAACGTCAGTGTATATATTCAAGAACAAATACAAAGATCAACCATCAGCCAATAAGAAGTTTGTAAATTAGTCACTTTAAAGGCAGTGGAGTAATTATTAAGTTGTGTTTTTAGTTTAGTGAGCACGTAAGATTGAACCTGTTAGTTGATAGGAACAGAGTTTTAAGAAAAAAATATATCCCATATTCATAGCCAATACATTATACGAAAAAGTACTCTTACTATTCATACCTAAATTATTCTTCTGTGTAAAAGGCCCAATGTCCATGTACAATGTGTTTTTGCATAAAGTATATCTCTTAGAGAATGAAGCAATTCAAGCCCATCATCCCATTTAGTCAAATAATTTTATTGCAAGTATCAACTTACCATAAAACAGGTTAATTAAGTACGGAAACTAAGAAATGTATCTTTTTCATGTGACTGCTGCATTACTTGCTGTTTCCCAAAATAAAAAAAAACCGCTAACTTCTACAGAAATAAAAATAAAAGTGGAATGTTATTTTTAGTCTAACATTGCTGCTTAGGCATAATTTCAGTCTACTCACATTATTCTTCTTTAATCGTAATTCTTCTACAACTCAAAAAGTTGGGAGAATGGTCACGGGAGTAATAAAGAATTAACAGGCACTTCAGACCCGTTGGTCAAGGTTCTGCTCAAAAACCTGCCAAGAATTGAAGGATTGGAGCAGAAGCAAGAAAACACCATCCTTACAGCGAAAAAACGAGGAAACGTTGCGATAATACGTACCAGAGATCCATGATACTGTAACAAGGAAACTTGTTACAGTATTATGTTTTAAGTAGTATTTAAAGTTTATTAATTGTAAACGATGTTAAGAGTAATTGTAAGTTATTAGTTAATATTGTTTCAAACACGGAGGAATAGAAAGGTCCCTTGACACAAAGATCTGAAACTGATGATGCTGCTATGTCTCCGTGGAGCATAATTTGTGGAAGTCCTGGAATATGGAATCTCAAAAAGATATTTAGAGGAGGAAATTACAATTCTACTATGTTTCGTTTCAGATAGCTGTGCGAGAGAAGACAAACGGAAAACCACACACTGATAGCGAGACTTACGGCTGCTCTTCGCATCCTGAAGACTAAGTAATGTCAGGGAAAAGTAGACTCGGGTCAAACAAATCAATGAGGAGTTTAAATCTCTCTACATACTATATTTATGGATAATTATGTTTAAAAATAGGATGAAAAATTGAGTAATTATTTAGACACTTTATTAGGCAATATTTTGATTGCCAAAATAGAGAATTTCTGTCTTATAGAAAAGTTTTCTAGATAGGAAATAAAGTATTTGGTTTTGAATATAATGTTTACATTTTATTATTCACTTTGAAAGTATTTTCAAAATGTCCATTATATTATTCCAAACCAAGAGTGAGGTAAGCATAAAGTGAATGTTGATGCATATAACTCAGATTACACATTTGTTACGAGGATTGGGGCATAAGTAATGGCTATTATTTTTTGTGACCAATACGAGCACTGATAAAATGTGGAATATACTCTTTTTGGCAAAGGCCAAGGTATGAACTATGTGCACGTATATTTAACGACAGATCAAAATGTGTTTTGTCAAACTGACATTGGTGTGATCAGTATTTATTAAGATTTGAAATGACAGTACTGCTTTCATCCTTCCAAGCATTTTTAGCATACACGAAGTTCATAAAATTTCCGAAAATTAATTACATATCCGTTCTAAACACCCTGTTAGACAGACCCTAGTTAGGACTATATTAGCTCACGTCCACATAGTCTACAGACTCACAGTTCAGCGCGTACGTCATCACTGGTTGCTACGCGTTCTTGCAGAAAACTTCGTGCCCATTCCCGACTGTCGGTAGTGGAAGCCATTACTCCCAATAGCTACCATCAATTCACTGTGACATGCTCGGGCAAATTTCTCCCATAGAAAATTGCCCTACCTTGGTGAGTGATCGCAGCTCTGAAACGGGTTACAATTCATGCTGGGCAAACCGATAGGTCAGGCAACTGATTTTCACATTCTCTCTGTGCCAATAGAAACACTCACCAAGAACCATTGTTGTGTGAACACACATTAGCACATCATTTCTTTCACGCGAGTAAATAAAATTGCTGCCATCCATTTGTTTATGTATGTGTAACAATTACATTTTTGGTGGTCAGCGAGGATGATGTCAGAATTAAATCATGCCAGGTACTCGTACATGATGAAGCTTTTTTTTTCTTGATGGATATGGTTTTTGCAGACTTTACAACAAGATGAGTATTTACAAAACTGTAGGAGGTAAACTTAAGACATATAACAGAAGGCCCGGGATCTTCTGCATATTGTATGTTAATGAAATCAACTGTTGTCTCGTAACTCGATTCTTATAGCTCAGAAAAGGTTTTTGTCCATAGTCTGGAAACGAGAGACCGCGTTGATTGACTCTGAGCAATAAATTTTAGCTCCACTGTGCTCTGCCCGGGATTCCTATGTTTCGAGTCTTCTACGCGGGCCGCGTTTCTACATAGCTAGGTCGAATTCAGCTGCCTGGCGCCTGGACGAAATAGCTTGCGACCAGCTTTGATATCGTAGTTTTTCCGTAGTTTCACCGATCAGTTCCAGTTGAATGCTCGAAGCAGTACCTTCCAACAAACGCGCCAATGGACCACTTGTGATCTTTCCTTCCCCGCACTTCATTCCCACCCTTCCCCTTTATACACGCCACATGCACTCCCATGTGGAACTACGTTTCTACATACTGTGAAGCTTAGGAACTTGACCCGCCCTAGCGGTGGTGATTAATTGTCGGTGATTCCCAGTGGCTGGAACCCCGGCCCAATCTACGGTGTTATATCTCGTATTCTGCAGTGGTAGAACACCGCCACCTCCTGCGATGTAACATTCAACAACACCTTCGCGAACTAATAACAATTGCGGTTGACGCCTCCACAAACAAAATCAATCTATCGGAAATTAAAAAACGTCTGTACATCTAAAATATCTCTAGCAACCTGCCAGTAGAATCTCTGCCAAGGAGAAACTGGGACAACTAGGTTCGCAAGCGTCCTGCCGAAGTGATCAGTAGGCCAGTAACAACAATGCTTCTGAATCGACTAAAATCGGGATGTGAACGCGTTACATGTACTCGGGGAAGATAGTTTAGGACTGCCTAATTACCTTAAATAATCTTTTCAAAGCGCTGTAAAATTGCTATTAAGCTCGACAATAGTTCTAGCGCTTATGTTTTCGCAGTGCTTATTATGAAGTTAATTAGAACCATCAGAATCATACCTAAAATACTAATTTGCGTTTACAAAAAGCTTAAATAATACATTTCAATATTATAAGTTCAATTTAGCATTATAAAAACCAATTTAATGTGATACTATAACGTGTCACAACTTGCCTTTCCAATTTTTTCATGATTTTTATTACGACACGATACCTAGGACGAAATCATCAAACTCAATTAGCCATAATATAGTGCTCTATATTCCTAAACTGTCATTTTTGTGATTTATTTGCTATAGAACTTTAAACATTTCTGATTCAAATATCATGTTATCATATTTATCGTTATTGCGAAAGACAGGAGAGTTGCACAAAGATTGCCCGTTCGCAGACGGAGTTTTAACGCGTTACCAACCATCGCATTCTACGTCACAAGCATTAATGTCAGATACAAATTCATCATTTCATTCAGTTATCATTCAGATGATAGTAAACAATCAGAAGAAAGCAGATTTGCACCATAAAACGACAAAATATTAGTATTATTTGACGTTTTTAGTCTGATTTATCCGATTTATGTCAGCTAGTGTTATTTTCAATCCTGCGAAATAACCTCCTATATAATTTTTTTTATTTATTTCATCCACCGCCTTGCCGGGTAAGAAACTCATGTAGCCAAACATAAGGTATTCCCCCTCACCAAACCTTACTTACAAAGCTGCATGAACTTTTCCTTTCTTCACACAGCTGTAGAAAAACGCTACATTAAAATTAAAAAAGAAAAATATAAAAAAGGAAATCATATATTTTTTATAATCTTAACTTTGAGTGTGGCGTTTTATACTCTATCCAGAGATACAGGAGATGCCAGAAAGGAGGAAAAAAAAACCTCAACTATGCTTCCTTACAAATGACCGCATCCCAGCACTTCTGGGTGACTTGATTTCTCAGCTCTAACTTTAAAAATCCCCCTAGACAACAGGATACCAATACAAATCTAGGATACCTCTCCCGAATGGACAAGTACCTTCAGTCCTTGTCATCCTTTACCCGGTATCCCTTCAATAATTTAAAAAATCCTAAGACAAACTATATTTATTGAAATAAAAACTTAAAATATAGTACCTTTATTCATACGATTCTATACATGTTACTACAGAGTTCTTCAAGAAGTTGCCGTATTCATCATTCTTTAACAATTATTTTTTTAGTAATAATTTCTGTTTTCATACATCCAAAAACTCAGTACATACCATAAATTAGTATTGTATCGAGATACGAACGAAATTTTATGAATAGGAAATTATATGTATTTAATTTAAACTATTTTGAGACACGATTCTAAATAAATAATGTAATGTAAACATCAACCTAATCGCGTGCGTATCGACGGTAGTTTCTGTGCTGGAAATTGATTAGTGCACCAAGAGGTAAATCCAGTGCGTCAGCATTGCGTTATGGGTTGCTCTTTCAAAAGTTTCAAGCTTGCCATACTACCAATAAACGTAACGTTATTTATAAATCAAATGGGAGGAAACAAAGTGCGCCCTAGGATCCCCGTCTTATCACGCCGTATTCCGCTTCCGGAGCCTGCGAAGCGGCCAACTCGAGCCGCGCTGACACGACCTTGTTCTTCCGGAATACCCGTCGCCACGCCCCGCAGTATCGTACGCTCCTCAACAGAGTACCGGGACGCCCTGCTGTTCTGTGCTCAAATTCTGCTGAGCGCACTCTGCTATAAACTACACGCGATCGCCATGGATGCCACAGTTGCTTCGTCGACTCGCCGCACACAGATCATTGCCTTCTAGCAATCGGATCTGTCGCTCTACAGCAGGTTCAGACGCACCGCGTGATTTGCATTTGCGAGTGACATTGTGTGGTTTTCAGTTTACGCCGAAGTTATTTTGCCGTAAAACTACAAGGCTGAGATTTACCATCCTTGGTACTTCACCATCGTTTTGGAAGCTGCAGAGCTACTCCGCGGAATCAACCATGAAGTGGAAGTCTATCGCGTTTTTCTGTGTGTGGGATGTTCTGCCTGAGCGCTTCTCCCCGCTGGTCGTCAGTTTCCCTGCAGGCTCTGAAGGCACGCCGCCAGAGGACACCGGTGGACGCGCGCCCCGCGGACGCCCTGCAGGCCCGGGCGGTGTGCGCGTACCACGCGTGCAGAGCGAACCTGCAGCTGCAGGACGGCTGTGACCGAAGGTTGCAGCGAGGTGGTTGCGCGGGGCAGCGGCCGGCGCCTGCGCCTGGGGCTGCCGAACGCGTCTGCAGGCGACTATAGGGCCGCGCGCCTGTCTTAGCCTGCAGGCCGCAGGTGCGGCATTGGGAGAGCACGTGTTGCCTCGGGTGCGTGTTGGTGCGCGACAGCTTGCAGGAGGCTTAGGCGACCCCGGCGACCGAGATTCTCCCCTTTAGGCTCCACAACTTTCGAGCGACTCCATTGAAGGCAATCTCTTAACGGCAGGGCGAGCTATTTCCTCAGATCTCAACCCCGGTTTATCGTATATGGATGGAAGTATTCTTTGAATTTCCTCTTGTGGTAACTTTGTCACATTCTCAAATTACCATATTGAAGAATGATCTTAGTAAATGATTGGTTCAACTATGGACAATTACAATTACAATAATGCTTAGAGTGATAATCACCACTTTCTGTTGTGCCAATCAGTATTGTTAAATATAATGTATGTGATAATGCATATTTTTTGAATATGAAATATGATACTGGTTCAGATATATAATAACCCTTCAGGGAATTTGTATTTATTGAATGTTATTGTATTATATCTTAAATGTATTTCGTAAAACTTTAATTATGTCGAGTTCCTCTTCTAGTCAAAAGATATATCCCAATTTACGCTTCGAATAGCTATTAAGTCTTTTGTTTGAATGTTGTTACAGATTATTTATTATATTATTTTATTATTATTATTATTTATTATTATTTATATAACATACAATGATTAACGTTTCTTAAGTGTGTGACTTGTGTTTCTTCTAGTCAATAAACAATGCTTTAATGAAAATAATGATGCATTTGTAATTGTAAAACTCATAACGCTTACTACAAATGTGTCCGTCATTCAAATTCATTTTCCAACAGTACGTACTATCAAATTAAATAGTCCATAACATGACTGAAGTACAAAGGGGTTCTTCTTAGAAAAAAGTTTTAAATGGAAAAACATTTAAATCTTATACGAATAGGCATAACGGTGTTCAAAATAAAGTTACTTACACTAAGTAAAAAGTCCATATTAAGAAATATATTTGAAGGTATGACATTGTGTAGCATAGAAATGTGAGAAAACGCTATACCAAATCAGTAGTATTACGATATTTGATGTGATTTAAGTCTTTTGATTGTATTAGAGAATGCTTTTAAATCAAATTTTTGTTTAGTATTTTTAATGCCCAGTAATAGTTGTACATATCTTTGATATAAATGAACATATCTTTGATATATTTGCAATAAATATTTATATAGTCTCTGTTTTTATATCCTTCAGAATTATATGTATACTTTATAAATTGATGTTTATAATAATATAGACGAACTACACAAACATACGGAAATATTATGAATTGACTTGATCCTTTTCACACATTTCCCAATCTACACAATTCTTAAAAAAACTAAATCAAACATAAAACTTAAAGTAAAGTATCCTCTATACGTGTTACCGAAAATTAAAACATTACAAAATTATCATGGAATTTTGTTTATAATTTACTATAATTTACTATGTATTTCATAAAAACAAAAAAGCTACTTGGCGTTTAGTCAAGTTAAAGTTGCTTTTATTTCCGTGAGAAAGCTCTATGTATTCTCAAAAAAGTCTCACAATAAGAATTCATTTTGTCGTTAATTTTCCTAATTTTTTATCCACAGTTCAATCTAACGCCGGTCCACTCTTCTCAACTTTGATATTGGTTTATTCAAAATATTGCCGAACATGCTGAAATAATTGATTATGTAAACAATATTACGGTTGATGCAAGCGCTTAAACATCAAGAAATCCAAAAGTAATACGTGAACATCCTGAAGAAAACTCTACGCAAACAAGCTGCGGCCAAAAAATAAACCGGAAAACTTGGAGATAAATTAAAATAGTAAAAATAATTGAAACAAGATTACATTTATTCCTAGATTGTTCTCTGCTGTACTGGAAGAAATATTGATAGTTTAGATTGGCATGAAATAAATTTGCAATCACGTATTATGGTTTTATGTCAATATCAATAGGAAAAACGTTATTACACCCTGCGTTTTGCAGATGATTATTGTATTATTCAAAAGAACTAGAAACAATTATGAAAGACTTATGCAACCGCCAGATATATCAGCGGTTCTAACCAAGAACGAAAAATAAAAACTGTACTGATTACAAATGGACTCACCTCAACGGCAACATAATTTTCTATTAATACGTTGTCTATAACTTAACACTGGACGTAGTTAATCATATTCGTAAGCGTGTCAGTATCACAATAGCTCACTACAAAAATCTACATACATTTACATGAAGTACATTATTTTAGAAACACATTGCCTATTATGACACTAAAATTATTCAATTCGATGCATAAAGTTATAGTGCCAAGTAAAAAATTTCTTCTGCAAACTGTCTACAATAGATTCATCAAAAATGTAAGTAAATTATTAATTTTAACAATGATATTGAATGTGTTAATGACTTTTTGGGCTGAATTAATCAAAACAAAACTGTAACCAGCCAATTGTTCTCAGCTTCTGGGTCCCAGATGACCACCCAATTTTGTCCCGGTTCAGGTTTGTCGTCCAGTTTACCCAATCCTTCCAGCGAATGGCCTCAGATGATTCCTTCTTTTGCTTCTTGTACGTAAAATTTAACTTCATTATCTGTGGCAGTTTATTAGAGTTCTGTGAGTAATATAGTTTTCAAACAAATCGTTCTCCGATGTTCTTCACCGGCAGGAAGTCCCGAAATTCCTTCACAAAGAGTACCAGGTCCTTTAGGTTATTTGTCTTTTACCTTCCTTTTTGATGCTGTACGTAAATGTAACTTCATTATTGTGCGTGTTTATTGAGTTCTGGGCGGTAATAAGTTTTTCAAATAATAATTCTACATGTTTCTCACGGCAGGAAGTCAATTCTCACAAAGAGTGCAGGTATTTAGGTCATTTGCCTTTTCAAATAGTTTTATTTACACTTAGCACGATTTGTTTCAAATAAATTCTTGCCCAAATGCTCATTACATTGTATTCAGAAATCGAACTTGTATATAGGTTGGGGTAAGGAATTAAGCAAAAAAAATCACAGAATACAACTTCTCCCCTTTAGTACGATTACACACAATTTTTAACATTTTTTGGCTTGAAATAAAAAGATTAATAAATAATCACGAAGATATAAATTAACAATGCAGACAAGTAAAATAAATCATATCAATAAATGTGTTTATTCTAGGTCAAACATTTTTTTTTCTTCAAAATACAACTGACAAGAAAATAGAAAGAGAATTACCATTGTTCTGAATAAGTTTTGTCGCTTTTATTCTTACTTTCCGACCATAACCACAAAAACCTGACCGTGAAAAAGTCCTGTCATGGAAATTTGTTGTTTTTCTGTATTGTTATACCGGGGCACGAAGCATGATCTCTGTAAGAAAAACAAAAGAAGAAGCTCCTTGAAATGGAGTTTTTGCTCCAGACTTTTGACAGCAAAAGGGTAAATTTTTTAAAAGCTGCTGACACAATACATTTGAGACTCGTCCCTTTCTCTTACAGACAAAAAACAAAATCTCAATTGAGAAAGCGAAATTTACATTAGAATATGTCCTCTAATTTTGCGTCATAGTATGCCTATTGTAACAAATTGATATCACAAAAAAAAGTATACTTTGGTTCTATTTTGCTTCCAGGACGAGTTTTGCTCCCACCTGTTAAACACTTGTTAACTAGGACACACATATTTAAAAATGCGGAAAACACATTATGCTATATTCGTTTGTCCCCCTGTTCTCGATTGGGCTTTATTTAACAAATGTTCATTACACTTCTGTCATCATGAAAATGTGTACAAAGCGTTGTAACACGCGACAGCTGGCGTGATTAGAACATCTGTGGTGTGCCAAAGTTGGCGCAACAGCCAGAAAACTTTACTGAAGGTCCCCTTGGCGATGACATTACTCCTTTGAATTTGGAGCGCAGGAATTTCTGTAAAAGTCTATATTCATTTCTGATCTCGTTTTATCTGCTTTCAAGTAGTGAGTTTTCAATTTTTCTAGGCAAATATATTTATGTTGGATTCCACAGCTACTATAATTTCAGTTGAATAAACGATCAGCGGCAATATCAGATCTCAGAAAAAATTCCTTTTAAAAATATTGCTAATAAAAAGTTATTACAAGTCTGTTTCCTATTAGGAAACTCTATATAATTTATATAACCTTACTAAAATTAAAAATCAACGCTAAGATAATTTTATTTCGGATCAGATTTCTTTCGTGCATAGTGATCACCTCACGTTGTATGCGTAATCATGTGGCAAGACAACAAGAGTTTCGTCTTCAAGAATGTAATCATCCTGTTTTTCTATTGTTCCTTTTTCCAAAGAATGGAATTACCTGTCATTTTCAATTCCACATAAACCTTGCAGCGTCATAGATACAAAGAGCGAAAATTTTCACGGAAGTTTGCCTGCATAACTTGGACGAGTTCCGCCCACGCCTATTTTCTGCACTCTGTAAATGCACCTGTATGCCGCATTTACTTTTAATCAATTATTGTACCATCTTGGCACCTTACAAATAGAATTTACGGATGTGAGTTTCTAGTAATTTAATTAGTATGCTTAAGCCACTATTTACTTTGTACAGATCTTATAACGTATGATTAATTTACAAATAAGATGTTAAGATTTTACACAAATATTTATATTTGCAGCCTCAAAAGTTGCCTTCGGCGTTTCTTCAGTAGTAAACCATCTGCCTCTGATTTTATCCGTTCAGTCTTTCTCCTTCATTCGCAACCTTCCCATTTGGCATCAGATCCATTTCTTCACCTTTCCCATTGTCGTTTTGCGTATGTTAAAAATCACTATCCTCAGACTTTCTACAAAAAAGTCACAATAAGAGCAGCAAGTGAACCACACCATTCAAAGCTGCCCAAATTACTTAATGCACGTGACTTTACTTACCTATTTCACAATTGGAAGTTTTATGGGATTAAGTAAGCTTCAGTTGTATTCCAGCTTTAGCAGGTCTCAATAATTATGAAATATTTCTAATTCAATTATTTTCATTTTTTGTTTTCAAAGTATGTAAATTATTTTTTTACTATAAACTTTCGGTATTAGAGTTAGAATCAATTAATAAAAACTAGCATATTATTTGAAAACCAAAGAAAAAGATATGAAGAGTAAGGCATTAGTCTCCTTAGGCAATATTTTTTTTATTCAGGGAAGAAATATTACTCCACAAAATGTTCAATTTAAGTCAAAAACATACAACATCAATGTAGAGTTTTGTAAAACATTTTTAATTGTCAGTAAAGATAGAAAAATTGGTGTATTAAATATAAAAATTCAATAAAAATGCAGTAAATGCATTTAAAAATGTATCTACTATTCTTTAGTCTTTAAAACCGAAAGACTTGCAATAAATCAATCATTATTTCTGCTCCCTTACAGAACCCACAAATTGCAAATAAATAATTAACGCAGTATGTTAAGCTATTAAGACAACGTTTTAGAAGAAACAGCACCTATCCAAGAATTCTTCTCATTAGTTGTTAACATGTTTTGCTTAAACGTAGAAAATTCAATTTATCGTAAGTAATAAATTTACTTCTTTGTAATAATTATTCAATTTCATATTAATGAAATCCACTTTCGACCACTGCATTCTTCTAGTAAAATACTGAATGTATTGCACTTGATTAGATAAGGATAAATAAAAAAATAAATAAAAGTTTGCCTCTAAAAATCGAGGCGGTTCGTAAAGAATACCATGTTTAGTAGTTTTAATGGTTTCTGCTAAGTTCAAATAACGTCGACTACATTAAGATAAAAATATGTTATGTCCTTGCGCCGTTATCAGGAGGTTGGTTTTCTGGTCGCACGAGATGCAGCTCCTAAAGGTGAGGGTTGCGGACGTGAATCGCCAGCAGCCTGCAAGTCGTCCTGCCACCCAATAACCACACCCAGTGCGTACCACGTGCATATCTACGAACGCCTGGCGCCTGCAGGCATGTCAGGCCGCAAGGTCCTAGCAGCGGTCACGTACACCCAGGCGAGGGCGCGGCCTTTTGCTGCGCGCAAACCACCCTCCTGCACTGTCACATACGCGCCCGCGCTGCAGCTGTAGTTTGCGCTCCTCAGCGAGAACTGCATTAGGAAAGCGCGTGGCTGAATCTACACTTGCAGTAGACGCAGGCGCTGACGACCCCCGGAGGAGAGCCAGGGGGGACCAGAGGTGCGTGCAGATTTCGAGGCACAGAAGCACAACTAGAGTCTGGAGTTGCAGTGATGAAACCAGTAGATCTTGAAAGATTGGTGGACGGGTCTTTCAAGATCTTTTTAGTATCCTGGCTGGATAACTTCTATAAAATATTCCGTTCTTGCGAAAATTATTCTGATTTAAGGCTGCCGACTGGGTAAATGTAGTTTCGCCGACTTTGCGAGTCTCTTTCGATCAACTGCTAAAGAAATGTCTATTGGAGTGGGAGACACGTTCTGCAAGAGTACCCAAACGTTGGGAGGAAAACCCTGTTCTTTTATATACCAAGCAGGGAGTATCACAACGCGGTGGAGAAGAATGCGGTTCTCTTCGTCTTAAGATGAATACGAAACCTTGAATGATAGCCAGAGTAATTGCGCTGACGCGTAACGGAAGTTAAGCAGTTCCAGACCATGGACCCATGGAAACGGTCTGCAAACGCGTTACATTGGATTTCGCCTGTAATTGTATTTAAAAAATAACGGCTTTAAAACTGTGGCAGGCGGAGCACATATATTTTATATAAAACTAAAACTAACTACTTTTTCGTGAAAAATATAACGGACTGATGGCGCCACTTTTAATTTACTTTCATGTAAGAATTTTTCAGCCAACAATTCGTCCATCAAAAAACATAGTCTAAATGGTAAAATGGGCTTAAATTTTCCAAAATTTAAATTATTCTTAAATGAAAAACGAAAAAAATAGGAACGTAAACACGTTGGTAAGAGCGAGGTATCATTGCACTCGTGGTAAATAAGAAAAATTCGCTATCGCTGCTCGTTTTCTTGAACATACACCCGCGTGCCATTATACCCTTCTTTATCCACTCGAGAAATTTCTTTCGTCAAATAAGAATAGTAGCAGAGTACGCTTGTGATTTTAGGTACAGATTGATTTCACTCCTTCAAAATTTCGTGTATTACCCAAAAATAGTTTGGGACGCTTTCCTTTTGCAACGAACGTCATTGAAGGCAGATATGCCCTGTTTCAATGACATTATGCTTGAAAATAAATTTTAAAATAATGTTTGCACATTTTTTCAAGATAAGAGAGAGTTTGCATAACTTTTAATGAGATCGGGGCAACAAAAATAATATATATAAAAAATTCGCAAAGAAAAGATTTCGCGTAATTTTATTTTCTCTTTCCGTACAATATTACATAATGCATATAACATAAGGAGAAAGACAATAATATGTCTGGGTCAGTGAAATTTGTATGTGATTGAGGGCCCAGTGTGGTCAGTGTGTGTGTGCTGGTGTATGGTTTGTGTGGATTGTGTGCTAGTGTTGTGTGTTGTAAATGAGGAACTTGATCTCTACATTCCTCCAGAAGACTCTACAATCCTTGAAAAGTTGCTTCTTCATTGAGAATGTCCCCAGAACGTTAAAGGAATTGCAAGACAACCGTAGCAGACTTCTTGGCTCCGAGCAGTTACCAACTAGGAAGAAGGAAGGGCGAAAACCATAAACTTATATTCATTTGGCAGAGAAAAGGAACTAACTTACATGAGAAAGATTTTGCCATTATATAGTTAAAAATATCTCTCACCGGTCTTGCGATTTACATGACAGAATATGAAAATTTACCAACTGTAAATCAATTGTGAAAAGAATGGCTTCAAAAATGATATTAGAGATGAAGATGGTTAATACCACCACCGCCGCCACCGCCGTCACCACCGCCACCACCGCCACCACCGCCACCACCGCTACCGCCACCGAAAGCTGCGCCGCCCGCCGCTGCCGCCGCCGCCGCCGCCCCGCCGCCATGTATGTAATGGCCCCCTTAGTATCTGTTCATACATCGCAAACATTCTAGAAGAAAGTTTTGTGTTTTATTACATTGGGAATGAGGAAAGAGCACATACGTATAAAATCCTAACAATCGATGATTGAAATACCCGTTTCCGTTTAAGGAGGGCTTTGCTCTCTCTGGATTGAAATAAATTTTCTTAAAAGGGTGCATAGTTGCACCTTGGGTGGTGTTAGAAATGTTTTGATGATCGTTTAGAATTTGCGAAGATAGAAACCAGTTCGGTATTTTTTACAAAATTATTATTAGTATAAAAGAAGGAAAATAAATGTAACCTTTTCATGGGCTGGCCGACGTTGGAAGCGAAAAGGCCAAAATAATATCCAATATTTATTTATTTATGTTTATAATTAAGAAGGATTAAGGGAGACGTTTCATTTACAGACACTGCAATTTGGTATTCATAAAAAAAAATTGGAGTACCTAAGACCGTCGGATTCCTTAATGTTTCTCCAAACCAAATGGCTTACACTTCCCAAGGATTGTTCGTATTGACACAACCTCCGAAGAAGAAGTTTTACTACGTGTAGCGCAAGAACACCATTGGTACGAGCATGCAAAGGAGTCGAGTGTTGCTTGGGATCTCAACCAGACATGATTTTTCGCAGAGTAGCTTAACCACACTTTATAAATGAAATTGGTTTAAACATCTGTTCACAGAAGATGCCGCATAGAGTTGATTAGGGATATAAGGAACCGTTCTTAAGGCATGTTTTAGCTTCTAATGACTTGTATCTCATCATCTCCCGTTACAAGGAGATGCTGTATGTGGCTGGAAAAAAACCTTATTGCCTGCCCAATACTAAAAACGTTAACATGATAGGACATAAGCACAAACAGGCTGTAGAAAACCAAAACTGCACTATGAGGAGGTTTCAAACGGAAATGTCTTGAAGATGAGGAATCCAGAAGAGTGAGACAAACTTATTGATTCTGTAGTCTCTGTTTGGGAATCTGTAGTAGGGGTTAAAGGTCCAGTAATATTGGGGGGGGTGTAGCTTTACATGAAAGCCCATGGAGCATTGTTCAAATTTTCAAAAACAAGTTTCTCCATCGTTTTTTAAAAATGTTGTTTTTGGATATTGTGTAGAACACTTAAGAGAGGTAGTTGCAAGTCTAAATTTTCGTTTAAAAACACTTTGATTTTATTCGAAAATTGCCAAAATTCAATGTTTTGTTCGGCGGTCTTCCTACAAACTACCCAAGTATGAAGATAGATATTTGTTCCTTAATGCAAAATCGTTCATTAAACACAGAGTTTGAAGTACGGCTCATGTGTCGATTTTTCAAAAATTTGAGAACTCTTTCGCGTAAGTTTACAATGAACATACGGGCGAGAAAGGTTACGTAGAACATACGTTCTTTATTAGCACCATTAGCACCATGTTATTTGGTTGCAAGGGCCCGCTGCTCATGGCTTTCTGGAACACGGCACACAGATTAACGCACAGCGGTACACGTGGCCACTTGTCTAGAAGTCCAAGCCCATCGCGTATGCATCATTCTGTTTCAGGATAATGGCCGGCCAACTATTGCGAAAAGGTGTTTCAATTACGCGGCAGCAGTTCTCTGAGCGGCTTTTACACATCTCCATAATAGACCAGATCTCTCTTTGCAAGATTTCTAACTTTTTGACGCCTTGAAGAAGACATTCGTAGTTATTGGCTTTGCTTCGCGACGAAGAGGTTTACGCCCAGGTTAGTCATGGTTTCGCAGACTACGACAAACATTTTTTTATAGAAGTTATTGGGACCGTGTTATCTCACAGTGGGGTATATGTATTGTAGTTACGGGCAATTGCTTTTAAAATAATAAACAGTTTTTCTTATTTTTCCCATCTGTCACGTTTTCATTGACTGACACTTTATTACATAGATACAGTATACAAGGTTGCCATTTCCCACGTTACACATTAGTCTATGTTCGATGGAATATGTCAATTTCACTTTAATTACAATTATTTTATTAAATATTATTATTATTATTAGATAGTTAGTAGGGTAGTAGTAGTAGGGCAGTAGGAGTAGTAGTAGTAGTAGTAGTAGCAGTAGTGAGCTAGTATAGTAGTAGTATAGTAGCTAGCAGTAGTAAGTAGTTAGTAGTAGCTATAGTAGCTAGCAGTAGTAGTAGTAGTAGTAGTAGTAGTAGTAGCAGATAGTAAGTATAGTGAAGCCAGTAGTAGTAGTAGTAATGAGTAGTAGTAGTAGTAGCAGTAGTAGTAGTAGCGAGTAGTAGTATTAGTAGTAGTAGGTGATGTATCAGCAGTAGTATTAGTAGTAGTAGTAGTAGTAGTAGCAGTAGTAGTTAGTAGCAGTAGTAGAGCAGTAGTAGTATAGTAGTAAGTAGTAGTAGCTAGTAGTAGCAGTTAGTAGGAGTAGTAGTAAGCAGTAGTAGTAGTGTAATAGTAGTAGTATAGCTAGCCAGTAGTAGTAGTAGCAGTAGTAGTAGTTAGTAGTTATAGTAGCAAGTATAGTAGTATGTTATATAGTAGTAGCAGCAGTAGTAGTAGTATAGTAGTAGCAGTAGTAGTAGTAGTAGTGAGTTAGGTAGTAGGAGTAGTAGCTAGTAGTAGTATTAGACATAAGCGTATTAACGCTCACAAATGTACAATAGTCTCCGCCTTCGTTGCAGCAGGAGCTTCGGCAGTAACGGGCAGGTAGAGCTTTCGGCAGAGCTACCATGGGATTCTAGGGCTCGGTGGCGTTCCAAATCCGGTTAAAGCATGAATATTTTAACTGTGTTCTTTGGAATGGGGGATTTTCAAACCATCGTGTAGATTTTTCAAATACCATAATTCACTGCAAATTACTTTCTGGGCTGGATGTTCGTTGTCTATGGAAATCATATTGCCAGACGGTTTCGTTCGTAAGGACGAAAGTAATTTGAATGATGGAATCCTACCGTGAAAAAGCCTACCATTGCTTTTTTATTACCAGAATACTTCATCCTTTTTTGTGCACCGAACTCGGTGTGTACTATGTGTGCTCTCTATCTGCGCATAAATAATGGAAGTGACTTCCTAAACGATTAGATACAGTAGTAGCCGTACATGCCCCGAGTGGGGCCGTTGGGATCTAGGTCATACAAGGGAACGAGATGATCCTAAATAATTCTTGGTGTGGTGTGCAGGAGAGCACGAGGAGCTCTTCACTGGGGAGACGCTAGACCATTTGTTGGCTATTTAGGCGGCGATAGATAAAGCCTGAGGCCATGAGTCAACACTAAAAAACGTAGCCCTGACTGAAAAGAAAGGGATGTAGTGCGAGAAAGGTCTATGCCATTTTGTGGACACATTGTTTGATTACGTATTCAGAATTCTTTCACGGTCAGTGAGATTTTCTAAGCAGCGTTACTTTGAATATGGTAAGAAATATTCATAAAAATTCAGATCAGTAATCACATACGATAACATGTTGGAAAATATTAAAGAGAATTTTAAATCTTTTTGGTTACAGGAACAACATTGTTCGAATAGTAAAATTGTAAATGCATCTATGGGATTCCTTGTTAGTACATCGCAGAAACTGAATATTAAGAGTTTCTCTGGGAAGTATTGATTTTACGTCATGTACCTTGCAATGAAGCAAAATAATTATTTGTTTCCACGAAAAAGAAGACTTGTTTTTAAAAGCATTACAGAGTGAATATAAAATACATTAATGTTATTATTTTCCGAGCTTACCACAGACTGGTAGCCAGGGGGATTATAATTCGTAGTACCGTCAATTTTATTATAAGTCGAGGAGTAACTGGCATTCTTTCATTATTACGCCCATCAATTTTCAAAACCCATAAATGCTCGAAATACGAGTAATGGAAATACTATGCAATTGAAATACGAGGGGCACTCGAAAAGTACTATGAATGATGTGCAGCATGTTAATATATATTTAATCATGAGAGGTCCAATGATTTTTAAGGCAGACAATAACAAAACTTTATTAAACAATTGTTTACATTTATAGGGGGAAAAACCCCCCCCCCCAAAAAAAAAGTTGTAATAGCGAGCGGGTGGGGGTGCTGGTTTGTTTTTTTTGTTTTTTTTTTTTTTATTTTTTTTTTTTTTTTTTTTTCGCGGGGGACGAGAAGTTTGGGTGCGAGCGGCGGGTGCTGGGGGGGGCGGCCGGGTTGGGTTTTTTTATATTTTATAAAACCTAATGCTAACCTTAATCCCTCGTAGTAGGACCTTGACGCACACAAACGTGCCTCCATCGTCCTACCACTATCGGAAGCAACCGGCAGAAGGCGTCTTTCGGCCGATTGCAAAAAACGATCTCCCCATGAGGCATATTTCAGAATTAGAATAGAATCAGCCATTATTCTCACGGGAGCAGAATCAAAAGCGGGCGATGATCGAGGAAGCGACAGGAATGGTCAACTGTCCAGTAAATTCTGGCCACCAGAGGTGTGCGGATGGCCGCGTTCATCAGTAATGCAGTGGCCACTTTTCCTTATCCACTGGGCTCTCACGTCCGCCAAAACGCTATCGCGCGCACCGCCTTGCCAAAACTGTGCAACTACAAAATCGTCAACACGCGGAAAAATTACGAGTTGTTTCAGCCCATTAGTTTACCTTACTCGCACATACTTCATAAGAAGACGCAGTTTTTGTAATCCGTGGGGCCAGAAAAGGGTGAAATGTTTATTTTCTTGTTATGCGTGTACCCCGGCTTACGCAAATAATTTATTGCAGGCCCGGAAGTAAGAGATGGTAACGCTGAATATTACCCCAGTTTTGTGATAATTAACATTTTCGTGTGTTTCCAATCGCATTATACTGTATTTTTCAAATAGTTCAAATTAAAGGGCATAATTGCTGCTTAGTCAACTTTATTGCTACCTCACAAGCCCCTTCAGGAAAACATGTTCTCTTGTATCCATGTCACGCGTTTACCATGTTTTACACCCAAACACTTACCATATATTGATGCATAGTATTGGAAAAAAGTTACATAATGCCGGCAGAAAATGCTATTTGCTATTTCAACGGAAAATAGTTATGGGGTCCCCAAATACCGAAAAAATGTTGTTTTCTTCAAAACGTTCGTCCATATCATCTCTGTGCCGTATGCTGACTCTTTCGACTGTAACGGTAACCTATTTGTTAGGGATTGTTTCCAAAATTAATATTCCCTTTGTTATCTAGCACGGACTCAAAAGCTCTACGAGAATAAAAAAGAAAAATCCTTTAATTTTGGGGGGGTACTTTGCATGAAGCCTCTGGGACATTTTTTCAATTGGTTTTAAAAATGGCCTCCAAAGGTTTTCTTTAAATTGGTGTAGAGAACAGTGCTAAGTGTACTGTATACGATGTAGACGCTCGCAATGTTTTTACCTTTCTGTAACGCTACGTGCTTTACAAGAATAATATACGCTAGTATAGAGAAAGTTATATATTTCTGCAGCAAAAAATGACAATTTTTTACAGAAAAAAATCGTAATTGTGGGGACCCCGTATTACAAAATAACTGGGATATAATCCTGTTCTAACCACGTAGAAAATTACCTACTCTCTTGAACGTTATGTAAGCCAGATTTCACGAAGAGTTAGTCCTTGATAATGTAAACTCTCACTCTCCCTTATTAGTTTTTTCCTCCGAAACTGCGGGGAGGGGGCGTGAAATTGCTGGGTTGTGAAAACAGTCTACAAAACATAATTGTCAGAAAAAAGTTTGAAAAGAGAAAGACAAGAATGAAACCATTGTGTGCTAAAACAGTGTTTATCAGATAGCGTTTGTACGTATCGACAGAAAATCTATTTTCGAGTTCACGACACCACCTCATTTGCAGGAAGATCTTATTATAAAAATATGAAGAATCTGTAGTCGCCTCTAAGATGCCCTCCGACTGGATCACGAAATCTACACTGTCATCTGAGAATGCCCTCCGCACCTGTAGGGTGGACAGCTTCCTGAAAGCTTTGAGGTTGACCTCTCGATGCCATGTCATCTTAAGACGCCCTCCGACCAGTAGGACGATCATTTAACCAAAACGTTTCGAAACGCAAAGGGACTAGATTCGAGTCCTTCCGTGCAGAGTTTTCAGACACTAGCTAAATAGCTAGGTTCGAATTCAGCCGTTGTCTTAGGTGGAAATTCTTGAAGCCAGCAGCTCGATCCAGTTTCTTCGATCAAACACCCACCGAATGCTGAAAGCGCTATCAGCATACTGTGTAAGTTACACATCACTTTCAGATGGTTTCGACTAAAAGAAAATCTAGCTTTAATATTGAAAAGCGGGTTAGAATATGTTTTTTCACAAATTGTTTTAATTTTTGCAATTGTCAAAAATAACAGAACTTTTCTAATGAAAAATCAGCGAATATGCCATTTATTATGGGAGATTTATTCGAGCATAAAATTTTAAAGAAAAGGTAATGGCCTTTTTGCAGAAAATTGTTCATACATATTTTTACTTTCTCAATACTACGTAGTGTAGAGAAAGCATTATAGTACTGCCAAAAATGTTAATTCTTATCAGAAAAAAATCGTCTGTACGATCACTGATAGAAAAAAAAGTGAATTGTCTTCCTCCGTGTATTAAAAGCTGTGAGTAATTCATTCAGGAAAATGCCAAAGATTTTAATTACATCAGTGACATGTTTATACGCTGCATTCTTTCTTTATTAAGCCCAAAAAATTAAGAAAGAATTTTGTTTAGCGATTATTTTTGTAAATAAAGTTTTGGAAGGTGTCCTAGGAGTTTGCATGTCCCCAAAAATTAAAAGAATGGTTTCAAATCCTACAATCTCGGTGTGCGGCCAAATCTGTGGGGATTATATCTGTTTTCAAGAGGATTTTGTGAATGTTTGGGCACGAAGTGGTTGTTCACAGTAGGAAGGAGAACAATAGCAAGACATGCGATTTTGAGAAAAAATCTCTCTCAAAACTAAAAAAAAACAAAAAAAACATGACTATCCAATGTTTTGAAGCAATGTAAAAATGTATCTATACTACATGTGCCCGAAAAAACTAAAATTGCTAGGATGTATTAATAGTAAACAGTCAAAAGAACAGTTATAAGAAAATGAAAACAATGAAAATATAACAATTTTACATTAACACTTCTCTGCTTATTTAAGAAAGAAGCAAGAAATTCGACTAAAATTATATTATATTTTTTTTCATGTAGAAATACATAAAATATAAAAGAAACAAAATTAAAAAATGGGTTAAAAAAAATAAAAATAAAAAAAAACATTGTTTATTATTTATGAACAATATCTAACAGAAATCATTACGGAATGCAATAAACCTGATGTAGTGAAGTTTTAATCGGCATTTGGCTTTAATTCGAAGTCAACTTCGAATAGTTCCAACAATACTTTTCGTCTAGTCCTCGCATGTTTGATTTATAAACTACGGAAAATATTTTCCCTTGGGAAGCCTGAGGAAATAGTCTTGGAAAAAGTTTCGAAGTCAGCCATCGCCAAACCATCCTGTAAAAACAGAAAGATTCAATTAAAAATTAAAGTAATTATTCTAATAGGTATTCTTCATTTCAAATAACACATTAATATAGTATTCTCAAAAGTGTTTAAGGCAGCATGTAGAGAAACAACAAGCTTGTTGTGGGCTACATGCAAAAGGTATTATTCAAAGAAAAATATTGGTCACCATTATGCCATAAATTAAAATACCCATTTTACCCGAAGAGCTAGTGCATAGAAGAAGGAAAGCCGAGAAAGAGGAGAGAGAGAGAAGAGAGAGAGTAACGAGAGAGAGAGAGCGAAAAGAGACTTTCTGTGATATTAGGAACAGTCAGCTCTTAAAATTCTAGCATAAGGAAGGAAGACCGTTAGAAGACCCATACAGTTTTCTTAGAAAGAAATGTTTTGAGACAATACTATTTTATCAATACCAAACTACTTTCTTCACAAAAGTGCAGTGCAGTATTAGATGCAATGCAGTGATATTGATTTGAGAAAAATGAGATTACATACTCTTTAAAATCCAAACTATAATTAACGAAAAACAAAAAATTAATTTGTTGCCTTACCGCCACTATTGCCATGAAGCCCAGCTTCGGATTCAAAAGTAGCAGTTCATACAACGATGACAACATTAGGGAATTTTTCCAGCAAACCTTGCATTATTATCAAATCCGCCGCCTAAGCTTGGTACGTGGCCCCAGATTTAAATTCCAACTTGCTTATAATACCTAAAAGAAAGAAAAGTACAGGGAAATTATGTTAAACAGTTTAATCGCATCAGAATATTTCTCTTTTGTTTTGTTGTAAGTAATAGTAATAAACACGCAATTTAAGTTAGACAGATTGCAGGACAGAAGTGTAAATGAATTAAAGCGTTCGTTACTTAACAGGTAACTCAGCCGTCATCTCTCCTCCGTAATGAAAGGTTGCCCATTAAACACTCCATCTTCCACCAACCGACATCACTTTCTTTCAAAAATCCAGTCACGCACCGCAAAGCAGCCCAGGAATACCGAGAACTGAAATTGGGATAATGTATTATTATTATTCATTATTATTATTTATTATTATTATTATATTATTATTATTTATTATTATTTTTTACATTGTTATTATTATTACTAGTATTATTATTCAGCTCACTTGCTTGGGCAACAGCTTTGTTTTAACGGACAATATCTTAAGGTCAAAGAAGCTCATCTTCCACGAACTTATTAGAAGAAATGTTACGATTTCTGCATTTTTTACTTTCTCGAATACATACGGATATACGGAGTTAATATACTTAATAGCAGATAAATTTATGTGCGCAGCGCAAAAAAAACGGCCGATTTTCGAGAGAAAAAATTCATTGTCACCACCCTCATAACAAAACTAGTGGTGCCTACAAAATGGCCCCAGGGACTTTTCCGTGTTATTTTCTATTTCCTTTGTCTCGGCGAGCCAGTCGAACAACTTAACTCTTGACTGCTGCCACCTATCACCACCAATTCTCTCTTTTTTTGAAATGGTTCTTATTTTTGTCGGTGTCCTAATAGTTTAGAACGGTAAATTTTTTATGAATATTAAAGAATTATTAAAAACCGCGTCCAGAATCGCGCAATATATCTTTGAAAAAAAAATTGGGAGACGTTTTTAAAGCCAAATAGCCTTTAAGCACTACAGTAAATATGAAGTTTGAAGCACTTTTCATACAAAAGTTTTGAGTTTTTAAAAACTGAATTTCAGGTAAGTTGAAGCACTTTAACTCACAAATACAATTAGTGTTACAAATTGCTTGGTATGTGTTTATTACCAACGTGAAGATTTAAAAAAAAATTACATGTTGCTATAATTTTTGAAAGAAAAACAAACAAAACAAAAAATTACACCCGAAATTAAACTTTACGTCTTTATCGAAAGAGTGCAATTAGGCCACTATCCGTTCGAAAAAAATTTGTAGAAAAATTTTGGATCCATTTTGCGCTCTTGGAAAAAATGCGAAAAGTTTTGGTCTTGTTTAATAGGGAAAGGCGTTGAGGTTTCGAGAAAAGCTTCTTTTATGACATTGTTTAAAAAAATCAAGATTTTTTTTGGTACTTCATAATTCTCTCTTTCTTGG
>BOPP01000040.1:3640899-3682968 GCA_017312745.1 Gryllus bimaculatus | reverse complement strand
GGGGAACACTGGTGTTTGATCCATGAACTTTTTAAATAGTTAATTTTTATATTTGAAAAATATAATAAATAATAATAATTATTAATATTTATTACATTTATAATAAATATTATAAAAGTATAATAAATATTATAATAAATATTAATTAAATATTTATAAAACTGATTTAATAATTAGTCGTGAATTATGGCCTCCTTGATCACCTGATTGCCCCTGATCAACCTTTGTGACTTTTTCCTTTAGGGGTACTTGAAAGATCAGGTTTATGCAAAAAACAAAGCATTCGGAAGAAGAGTTCCAGCGTTCTATTGAAGAGAAAAAAGTAACAATTCTTCAAGACTTACTCCGAATGGTAAATCAGATTATGTTTCAGCTGTGCCAATAATGCATTCGAGCCAAAGAATACCAGTTTCAGTATCTTCTTTTCGGTGCGTTAAGCGCAGCGGTAGTTCCCATATGTCAGCAGGGAGATGAGTAACCACTTCGTGCGGCGAAGGAAACCCTCGACTCCCCAGACGACGCGGCCCGAATCTTCGGCAAACGAGAAAATGTACACCCGGAATTTCGTATTCCTGCTAAAAACTAATTTTTGATGAGTTTCTTCACTCTTGAGAGGCAAATGTCTCATACATAACTTCTATAAATAAAATATTCCAACACATGTTCATTGGCAGGATATTAGTGTTAAAACACTAATAGTTGTACTTTCGCGCCCGTACTTTCACGTAAAATTGCACATCAACTTCTTTCAAAGTCCATCTTTAAGGAACAAATTTCGTCAAGGAAAAATCTCTATATTCACAATTGTAGTTGTAGGAAGATGCCGAAAAAAAAAATTGCAATTTTTGAAAAATATGAGTTTTAGCCAACATGAGACGTGCACCATTCTCATAATTCTCATAAATCTTCAAACTATCAACAACAAAATTTAATCAAAAACGTTGCAGCCATTTTTTTTGGTTTTTTGTTCAATTATTCGGTACTAAGGACCCACAAACAATGGATTCTGGCTTCATCATGCGTTAAAGGATTTGTTTCAAAATTATAGCAAATCGATTTATTACCCATTTTTGTGATATCAGGGCCCTGTAATAAGAGTTTTTCTGTCGAAAATTCGTTTCTTTTCGCGCAGCAACACATAACTTTCTATTTCGCAAGCGGTAGCGAGAAACTAAAAGGGGTCATCTCTGACCCCTCTAGATGTCCTGGAACATTAATTTTGACACTATGTTGATGATGATGTTACAAATAATAATTTTAGGAAATACAGAGTGAGGAGTAAATCGGCCCGTAATGATGTGCTGGTTACCTGGTGTTGGCGCTAAGTTGGCGCGAATGCATATTGCCATAGCCTTTACCAGCATCTTGTCAGAAAACAATAAACAGAAAGATGTTTAGCGAGTATGTGTTTTAGTTTAGGTTGTACAAAGTATGTTAATGCTATAGCAAATACACGTTTTTCTGTTACACTCACTTCGCACTATCTTCAACGTCAGTGTATAAGCGTAGTATATATATTCAAGAACAATACAAAGATCAACCATCAGGCAATAAGAAGTTTGTAAATTAGTCACTTTAAAGGCAGTGAGAGTAATATTAAGTTGTGTTTTTAGTTTTAGTTAGCCGTAAGATTGACCTGTTAGTTGTGGAACAGAGTTTTTAAGAAAAAAATATATCCCCATATTCATAGCAATACATTATTACGAAAAAGTACTCTTACTTTCATACCTAAATTATTCTTCTGGTGTTAAAGGCAATGTCAAGTACAATGTGTTTTTGATAAATATATCTCTTAAAGAATGAAGCAATTCAAGCCCATCATCCCATTTAGTCAAATAATTTTATTGCAAGTATCAACTTACATAAAACAGGTAATTAAGTACGGAAACTAAGAAATGTATCTTTTCCATGTGACTGCTGCATTACTGCTGTTTCGCAAAATAAAAAAAACCGTAACTTCTACAGAAATAAAAATAAAAAGTGAATTTATTTTTATTCTTACATTGTGCTTAGGATAATTTCATCTACTCACATTATTCTTCTTTAATCGTAATTCTTCTACAACTCAAAAGTTGGGAGAATGGTCACGGTGAGGAATAAAGAATTACAGGCACTTCAGACCCGTTGGTCAAGGTTCTGCTCCAAAACCTGCCAAGAATTGAAGGATTGGAGCAGAAGCAAGAAACACCATCCTACAGCGAAAAAAGAGAAACGTTGGATAATACGTACCAGATCCATGATACTGTAACAAGGAAACTTGTTACAGTATTATGTTTTTAAGTAGTATTTAAAGTTTATTATGTTAACATGTTAAAGAGTAATTTGTAAGTTATTAGTAATATTGTTTCAAAACGAGGAATAGGAAAGGTCCCTTTGACACAAGATCTGAAACTGATGATGTGCTATGTCTCCGTGAGCATAATTTTTGGGAAGTCCTGGAATATTGGAATCTCAAAAAAGATATTTAGAGGAGGAAATTACAATTCTACTATGTTTCGTTTCAGGATAGCTGTGCGAGAGGACAAACGGAAACCACACACTGATAGGAGACTACGGCTGCTCTTCGCATCCTGAATGACTAAGTAATGTCAGGGAAAAGTAGACTCGGGTCAACTAAATCAATGAGGAGTTTTAAATCTCTCTACAATACTATATTTATGTATAATTATGTTTAAAAATAGATTGAAAATTGAGTAATTATTAGACACTTTATTAGGCAATATTTGATTGCAAATAGAGAATTTCTGTCTTATAGAAAAGTTTCTAGATAAGGAAATAAAGTATTGGTTTTGAATATAATTTTTACATTTTATTATTTCACTTTTGAAAGTATTTTCAAAATGTCCAGATATATTATTCAAAACAAGAGTGAGGTAAGCATAAAGTGAAATGTTGATGATATAACTCAGATTACACATTTGTTACGAGGATTGGGGCATAAGTAATGGCTATTATTTTTTGTGACAATACGAGCACTGATGAAAATGTGGAATATACTCTTGAAAGGCCAAGGTATGAACTATGTGCACGTATATTTAACGACAGATCAAAATTGTGTTTTTCAAACTGACATTGTGTGATTCATATTTATTAAGATTTTGAAATGACAGTACTGCTTACATCTTCCCACGCATTTTAGCATACACGAAGTCATAAAATTTCCGAAATAATTACATATCCGTTCTAAACACCCTGTTAGACAGACCCTATTAGACTCTATTAGCTCACGTGCCACATAGGTCTACCTACTCACAAGTCAGCGCGTACGTCATCACTGGTTGCTACGCGTTCTTGCAGAAACTCTCTTGCCCATGTCCCGACTGTCGGTATGGAAGGCCATTACTCCCAATAGCTACCATCAATTCACTGTGACATGCTCGGGCATTTCTCCCATAGAAAATGCCTACCTTGGTGAGTGATCGCAGCTTGAAACGGGTTACATTCATCTGGCAAAGCGATAGTCAGGCAACTGATTTCACATTCTCTCTGTGCCAATAGAAACACTCACAGAACCATGTGTTGTTGTGAACACACATTAGTACATCATTTCTTTCACGCGAGTAATAAAATTGTGCCATCCATTTGTTTATGTATGTGTAACAATTACATTTTTGGTGGTCAGCGTGATGATGTCAAGAATAAATCATGCCAGGTACTCGTACATGATGAAGCTTTTTTTTCTGATTGGATATGTTTTTGCAGACTTTACAACAAGATGAATATTTACAAAACTGTAGGGGAAACTTAAGACATATAACAGAAGGCGGGATTTTCTTGCATATTGTATGTTAGATGAAATCAACTGTGTCTTCGTACTCGATTCTTATAGCTCAGAAAAGGTTTTGTCCATAGTCTGGAAACGAGAGACCGGTTGAGTTGACTCTGAGCAATAAATTTTGTCTCACTGTGTCTCTGCCCGGGATATCCTATGTTTCGAGTCTCTACGGGGGCCGGTTTTCTACATTAGCTAGGTCGAATTCAGCTGCTGGGCTGCCTGGACGAGAATATCTTGCGACCAGCTGTTGATATCGGTAGTTTTCCGTAGTTTCTCCGATCAGTTCCAGGTGAATGTCGAAGCAGTACCTTAACAAACGGCCAATGGACCACTTGTGATCTTTCCTTCCGCAACTTCATTCCCACCCTTCCCCTTATACACGCACATGCACACCCAGTGAACTACATTTCTACATATGTGAGCTTAGAACTTGACCCCGCTAGGGTGGTGATTAATTGTCGGTGATTCCCAGTGGCTGGAAACCCCGCAATCTGACGTGTATGATCTCTTATTTCTGCAGTGGTAGAACACCGCCACCTCCTGCGATGTAACATTCACAACACCTTCGGAACTAATAACAATTGCGGTTGACGCCTCCACAAACAAAATCAATCTATCGAAATTAAAAACGTCTGTTACATCTAAAATATCTCTAGCATACCTGCCAGTAGAATCTCTGCAAGAGAACTGACAACTAGGTTCTCAAGGTCCTGCGAAGTGATTCAGTAGGCAGTAACAACAATTGCTTCTGAATCGACTAAAATCGGTGAACGGTTACAGTACTCGGGGAGATATTTTAGACTGCCTTAATTACCTTAAATAATCTTTTCAAAGCTGTGTAAAATTGCTATTAAGCTCGACAATAGTTCTAGCTTGTGTTTTCGGCAGTGCTTATTATGAAGTTAATTAGAACCATCAGAATATACTAAATACTAATTTGGTTTACAATGCTTAAATAATTACATTTCAATATTATAAGTTCATATTTAGCATTATAAAAACCATTTAATGTGATACATAACGTGTCACAAACTTGCCTTTCCAATTTTTCATGATTTTTATTACGACTCTTACCTAGGACGAAATCATCAAACTCAATTAGCATAATATAGTGCGCTATATTCCTAAACTGTCATTTTTGTGATTTATTTGTATAGAACTTTAAACATTTCTGATTCAAATATCATGTTATCATATTTATCGTATTGCGGAAAAGACAGAGAGTTGGCACAAAGATTGCCGTTTCGCAGACGGAGTTTTAACGCGACCACCATCGCATCTCTACGTCACAGCATTAATGTTCAGATACAATTCATCATTATCATTCAGTTATCATTCAGATGATGATAAACAATCAGAAGAAAGCAGATTTGCACATAAAACGACAAAATATTATTATTATTTGACGTTTTAGTCTGATTTATCCGATTTATGTCAGCTAGTGTTATTTTCAATCCTGGAAATAACCTCCTATATATTTTTTATTTATTTCATCCACGCCTTGGGGTAAGAAACTCATGTAGCAAACATAAGGTATTCCCCTCACCAAACCTTACTTACACGGGCTGCATGAACTTTTCCTTTCTTCACACAGCTGTAGAAAAATCGCTACATAAAGTTAAAAAAGAAAAATATAAAAAAGGAAATCATATATTTTTTATAATCTTAACTTTGAGTGTGGTTTTATACTCTATCCAGAGATACAGGAGATGCCAGAAAGTAGGAAAACCTCAACTATGTTCCTTACAAATGAACCGCATCCAGCACTTCTGGGTGACTAATTCTCAGCTCCTAACTTTAAAAATCCCCTAGACAACAGGATACCAATACAAATCTAGGATACCTCTCCCGTAATGGACAAGTACCTTCAGTCCTGTCATCCTTACCCGGATCCCTTCAATAATTAAAATCCTAAGACAAACTTATTTATTGAAATAAAAACTTAAAATATAGTACCTTTATCATACGGATTCATACATGTTACTACAGAGTTCTTTCAAGAAGTTGCCGTATTCATCATTTCTTTAACAATTATTTTTTTAGTAATAATTTCTGTTTTCATACATCAAAACTCAGTACATACCATACATTAGTATTGTATCGAGATACGAACAAATTTTATGAATAGGAAATTATTGTATTTAATTAACTATTTGAGACACGATTCTAAATAAATAATGTAATGTAAACATCAACCTAATCGGTTCGTATCGACGGTATGGTTTCTGTGCTGGAATTTGATTACGTGCACCAAGAGGTAAATCCAGTGCGTCCAGCATTGCGTTATGGGTTGCTCTTTCAAAGTTCAAGCTTGATACTACAATAAACGTGAACGTTATTTATAGAATCAAATGGGAGGAAACCAAATTGCGCCTAGGATCCCCGTCTTATCACGCCGTATTCCGCTTCCGGAGCCCGCGAGCCGGCCAACTCGGCCGCGCTACACGACCTTGTTCTTCCCGGAATACCCGTCGCCACGGGCAGTGTACGCTCCTCAACAGAGTACCGGGACGCCCTGTGTTCTGTGCTCCAAATGTCTGTCAGGACTCTGCTATAAAACTACACGGCGATCGCCATGGATGCACAGTTGTTCGTCGACTCGGCACAGAGATCATTGCCTTCTAGCAATCGGATCTGTCGTCTACAGCAGGTTCAGACGCACCGCGTGATTTGCATTGCGAGTGACATTGTTGTGGTTTTCAGTTTACGCGAAGTTATTTTTGCGTAAACTACAGGCTGAGATTTACCATCCTTGGTACTTCACCATCGTTTTTGGAAGCTGAGAGCTACTCGCGGATCAACCATGAAGTTGGAAGTCTTTCTCGTTTTTTTGTGTGTGGGAGTCTGCCTGAGCGCTTCTCCCCGCTGGTCGTCAGCTTCCCTGCAGGCCCTGAAGGCACGCCGCCGAGGGACACCGGTGGACGCGGCCCCCGCGGACGCCCTGCAGGGCCGGGCGGTGTGCGCGTACACGCTGCAGGAGCGAAGCCTGCAGCTGCAGGACGGTGTGGACGCGAAGGTGCAGGAGGTGGTGTGCGCGGGGCAGCGGCCGCGCCTGCGCCTGGGGCTGCGAGACGCTGCTGCAGGCGCTATAGGGCCGCTGCGCCTGTCTTGCCTGCAGGCGCAGGTGCGCATGGGAGAGCACGTGTTGCGCTCCGGGTGCGTGTTGGTGCGCGACAGCTTGCAGGAGGCTGGCGACCCGCGACCGGATCTCGCCCTTTAGGCTTCCACAACTTTCGAGCGACTCCATGAAGGCAATCTCTTAACGGCAGGCGAGTATTTCCTCAGATCTCAACCCGGTTTATCGTATATGGATGAAGTATTCTTGAATTTCTCTTGTGGTAACTTTGTCACATTCTCCAAATTACAATGAAGAATGATCTTAGTAAATGATTTTGTTCACTATGACAATTACAATTACAATTAATTGTTTAGAATTGATAATCACCACTTCTGTTGTGCCAATCAGTATTGTTAAAATATAATGTATTGTTATTAATGCATATTTTTGAATATGAAATATGATGCTGGTCAGATATATAATAACCCTTCAGGGGATTTGTATTTATTGAATGTTATTGTTATTATATCTTAAATGTATCGTAAAACTTTAATTATGTCGAGTTCCTCTTCTAGTCAAAAGATATATCCCAATTTACGCTTCGAATAGTATAAAGTCTTTTGTTTGAATTGTTTTTACAGATATTTATTTATATTATTATTATTATTATTATTATTTATATAACATACAATGTAACGTTTCTTAGAGTTGTACTTGTGTTTCTTCTAGTCAATAAACAATGCTTAATGAAAATAATGATGCATTGTAATTTTAAACTCATAACGCTTACTACAAATGTGTCGTCATTCAAATTCATTTTCCAACAGTACGTACTATCAAATTAAATAGTCCAGTAACATGACTGGAAGTACAAAGGGTTTTTCTTATAAAAAAGTTAAATGAAAACATTTAAATCTTATACAATAGCATAACGGTGTTCAAAATAAAGTTACTTACACTAGTAAATTCCATATTAAAGAAAATATTTTGAATTATGACATTTTGTAGCATAGAAATGTGAGAAAACGCTATACCAAATCAGTAGTATTACGAGTATTGATGTGATTTAAGTCTTTGATTGTATATAGAATGTTTTAATCAATTTTGTTTAGTATTTTAATGCAGTAATATTTGTACATATCTTTGATATAAATGAACATATCTTTGATATATTTGCAATAATATTTTATATAGTCTCTGTTTTTATATCCTTCAGAATTATATGTATCTTTATAATTGATGTTTTATAATAAATATATACGAACTACACAAACATACGAAATATTATGAATGACTTGATTCCTTTTCACCACATTTCCCAATCTACACAATTCTTAAAAACTAATCAAACATAAAACTAAAGTAAAGTATCCTCTATACGTGTTACCGAAAATAAAACATTACAAAGTTCAGTGTGAATTTTGTTTATAATTACTATAATTTACTATTTATTTCATTCTAAAAACAAAAAAGTACTTGGCGTTTAGTCAAGTTAAAGTTGCTTTTATTTTCCGTGAGAAAGCTCTATGTATCTCAAAAAAGTCTCACAAAAGATTCATTTTGTCGTTAATTTCTATTTTTTATCCAGTTCAATCTACGCGGTCCACTCTTCTCAACTTGATATTGGTTTATTCAAAATATTGAACATGTGAATAAATTGATTATGTTAAACAATATTACGTGATGCAAGCGCTTAAACATCAAGAAATCCAAAAGTAATACGTGAACATCCTGAAGAAACTCTACGCAAACAGCTGGGCCAAAAATAAACCGGAAAATCTTGGAGATAAATTTAAAATAGTAAAATAATTGAAACAAGATTACATTTATCCTAGATTGTTCTCTGCTGTACTGGAAGAAATATTGAGTAGTTTAGATTGGGATGAAAAATTTGCAATCACGTTATTATGGTTGTTATGTCAATATCAATGGAAAAACGTTATTACACCTGCGTTTTGCAGATGATATTGTATTATTCAAAAGAACTAGAAACAATTATGAAAGACTTATGCAACCGCAGTATATCAGCGGGTCTAACCAAGAACGAAAATAAAACTGTACTGATTACAAATGACTCACTCAACGGCAACATATTTTCTATTAATACCGTTGTCTATAACTATAACACTGGACGTAGTAATCATATTCGTCAGGTGTCAGTATCAATAGCTCACTACAAAAATCTACATACATTACATGAAGTACATTATTTTAGAACACATTGCTATATGACACTAAATTATTCAATTCGATGCATAAGTTTAAGTGCCAAGTAAAAAATTTTCTTCTGCATAACTGTCTACAAATAGATCATCAAAAATGTAAGTAATATTAATTTTAACAATGATATTGAATGTGTTAATGACTTTTTGGGCTGAATAATTCAAAACAAACTGTAACCAGCAATTGTTCATCAGCTTCTGGGTCAATGACCACCCATTTCGGTCAGGTTTGTCGTCCAGTTTACCCAATCCTTCCAGCGAATGCTCAGATGATTCCTTCTTTTGCTTCTGTACGTAAATTTAACTTCATTATCTGTGCATGTTTATTAGAGTTCTGTGAGTAATATAGTTTTTCAAACAATCGTTCTCCATGTTCTCACGGCAGGAAGTCGATTCCTTCACAAAGAGTACAGGTCTTTAGGTTATTTGTCTTTTCCTTCTTTTGATTCTGTACGTAAATGTAACTTTATTATCTGTGCGTGTTTATTAGAGTTCTGTGGGTAATATAGTTTTTCAAATAATAATTCTACATGTTCTCACGGCAGGAAGTCGATTCCTTCACAAAGAGTGCAGGTATTTAGGTCATTTGCCTTTTCAAATAGTTTTTATTACACTAGAGCGATTTGTTCAAATAAATTCTTGCCCAAATGCTCATTACATCTGTATTCAGAAATCAACTTGTATATAGGTTGGGGTAGGAATTTAAGAAAAAATGCACAGAATACACTTCTCCCCTTAGTACATTACACACAATTTTAACATTTTTTGGCTTTAAATAAATTAATAAATAAATCACGAAGATATAAATGTAACAATGAGACAAGTAAAAATAAATCATACCAATAAATGTGTTTATCTAGGTCAAACATTTTTTTTTCAAAATACAACTGACAAGAAAATAGAAAAGAGAATTACCATTGTCTGGAATAAGTTTTGGTCGCTTTTATTCTTACTTTCAGACATAACACAAAAACCTGACGTGAAAAAGTCTGTCATGGAAATTTGTGTTTTTCTGGTATTGTTATACGGGGCACGAACATGATCTCTGTAAGAAAAACAAAAGAAGAAGCTCCTTGAAATGAGTTTTTGCTCCAGGACTTTGACAGCAAAAGGGTAAATTTTTAAAGCTGCTGACACAATACATTTTGAGACTCGGTCCCTTTCTCTACAAGACAAAAAATCAAAATCTCAATTGAGAAAGGAAATTTAATTAGAATATGTCTCTAATTTGGTCATATATGCCTATTGTAACAAATTATATCCACAAAAAAAGTATACTTTGGTTCTATTTTGCTTCCAGGACGAGTTTTGCTCCCACCTGTTAAACACTTTTTAACTGGACACACATATTTAAAAATGCGGAAAACACATTATGCTATTTCGTTTGTCCCCCTGTTCGATTGGGCTTTATAACAAATGTTCATTACACTTCTGTCATCATGAAAATGTGTACAAAGGTTGTAAACGGACAGCTGGCGTGATTAGAACATCTGTGAGTGTGCCAAAGTTGGCAACAGCAGAACTTACTGAAGGTCCTTGGCGATGACATACTCCTTTGAATTGGAGCGCAGAATTTCTGTAAAGTCTATATTCATTTCTGATCTCGTTTTATCTGCTTTCAAGTAGTGGAGTTTCAATTTTTCTAGCAAATATATTTTATGTGGATTCACAGCTACTATAATTTCAGTTGAATAACGATCAGGGCAATATAAGATCTCAGAAAAATTCCTTTTAAAAATATTGTAATAAAAAGTATATTACAAGTCTGTTTCTGATTAGTGAACTCTATATAATTTATATAACCTACTAAAATTAAAATCAACGCTAAGATAATTTTATTTCTTATCAGATTTCTTTCGTGCATAGTGACTCACCTCACGTTGTATGGAATTCATGTGGCAAGACATAAGAGTTTCGTCTTCAAGAATGTACATCCTGTTTTTCTATTTGTTTCCTTTTTCCAAGAATGGAATTACCTGTCATTTTCAATTCCACTAAACCTTGCAGCGTCATAGATACAAAGAGGAAATTTCACGGAAAGTTTGCCTGCATACTTGGACGAGTTCGCCCACGCTATTCGGCACTCTGTAAATGGCACCTGTATGCCGCATACTTTTAGATCAATTATTGTACCATCCTTGCACCTACAAATAGAATTTACTGATGTGAGTCCTAGTAATTAATTATGTTGCTTAACCACTATTTACTTTGTACAGATCTTATAACGTATGATTAATTTACAAATAAGATAAGATTTTACACAAATATTTATATTTGCAGCTCAAAAGTTCCTTCGGCGTTTCTTCAGTAGTAACACTGCCTCTGATTTTACTCCGTAGTCTTCTCCTTCATTTCGCAACTTCCCATTTTCATCAGATGCCATTTTCTTCACCTTTCCCATGTCGTTTGCGTATGTTAAAATCACTATGCTCAGACATTGTACAAAAAGTCACAATAAGAGCAGCAGTGAACACACCATTCAAGCTGCCAAATTACTTAATGCACGTGACTTACTACCTATTTCACAATGAAGTTTTATGGATTAAGTAGCTTCATTGTATTCCCAGCTTTAGCAGGTCTCAATAATTATGAAATATTTCTAATTCAATTATTTCATTTTGTTGTTTTCAAAGTATGTAAATTATTTTTTACCTATAAACTTCGTATTAGGAGTTAGAATCATATTAATAAAAACTATCATATTAATTGAAAACCAAAGAAAAAGATATGAAGAGTAGATTAGTCTCCTTAGGAATATTTTTTTATTCAGGAAGAAATATTACTTCACAAAATGTTCAATTAAGTCAAAAACATACAACATCAATGTAGAGTTTTAAAACATTTTTAATTGTCAGTAAAGATAGAAAATTGTGTATAAATATAAATAATTCAATAAAAATGCAGTAAATGCATTAAAAATGTATGTACTTATTCTTTAGTCTTTAAAACCGAAGTACTTGGCAATAAATCAATCATTATTTCTGCTCCCTTACAGAACCCACAAATTGCAAATATATTACCGCATATGTTAAGCTATTAAGACAACGTTTAGAAGAAACAGACCTATCCAAGAATCTTCTCATTAGTTGTAACATGTTTTGCTTAACGTAGAAAATCAATTTATCGTAAGTAATAACTTACTCTTTGTATAATTATTCAATTTCATATTAATGAAATCACTTTCGACACTTGCATTTCTTTCTAGTAAAATACTGAATGTATTGCACTTGATTAGATAAGGATAAATAAAAAAATAAATAAAAGTTGCCTCTAAAAATCGAGGCGTTCCGTAAAGAATACCATGTTTAGTAGTCTTATAATGGTTTCTGCTATAGTTCAAATAACGTCGACTACATAAGATAAAATATGTATGTCCTTGCGCCGTTATCAGGAGGTTGGTTTTCTGGTCGCACGAGGATGCAGCTCCTAAACGGTGAGGTTGGGACGTGAATCGCCAGCAGCCTGCAAGTCGTCCTGCACCAATACACACCCAGTGCGTACCACGTGCATATCTACGAACGCCTGGGCCTGCAGGCATGTCAGGCGCAAGGGTCCTGCAGCGTCACGTACACCCAGGGCGAGGCGCGGCCTTTGCTGCGCGCAAACCACCTCCTGCACTGTCACATACGCGCCGCGCTGCAGCTGTAGTTTGCGCTCCTGCAGCGAGAACTTGCATAGAGCGCGTGGCTGAAGGACACTTGCGTAGACGGCAGGCGCTGACGACCCCCGGAGGAGAGCCAGGGGGGCCAGAGGTGCGGTGCAGATTTCGAGGCACAGAAGCACAACTAGAGTCTGGAGTTGCATGATGAAACAGTAGATCTTGAAAGATTGGTGGAGGTTCTTTCAGATCTCTTTTAGTATCCTGGCTGATAACTTCTATAAATATTCCGTTCTTGGAAATTATTCTGATTTAAGCTGCCGACTGGTAATGTAGTTCGGACTTTTGCGGTCTCTTTCGACCAACTGCTTAAGGAAATGTCTATTGGAGTGGGAGACACGTTCTGCAAGAGTACCCAACGTTGGAGGAAAACCCTGTTCTTTATATACCAGCAGGAGTATCACAACGCGTGGGAGAAGAATGCGGTTCTCTTCTTCTTAAGATGAATACGAAACTTGAATGATAGCCAGAGTAATTGCTGATGGTAACGGAAGTTAAGCAGTTCCAGACCCATGGACCCATGGAAACGGTCTGAAACGCGTACATTGGATTTCGCCTGTAATTGTATTAAAAATAACGCTTTAAACTGTGGAGGCGGGCTACATATATTTAATATAAGAACTAAAATAACTACTTTTTCGTGAAAAATTATAACGGACTGATGGCGCCACTTTAATTTTACTTTCATGTAAGAATTTTTCAGCAACAATTCGTCATCAAACATATGTCTTAAATGGTAAAGATGTGCTTAAATTTTCCAAAATTTAAATTATTCTTAAATGAAAACGAAAAAAATATTGAACGTAACACGTGGTAAGAGGGGTATCGTGGTAAATAAGAAAATTCTCTATCGCTGCTCGTTTTCTTGAACATACCCCGCGTGCAATTATAACCCTTCTTTATCCACTCGAGAATTACTTTCGTCAAATAAGAATAGAGCAGAGTACGCTTGTGATTTTATGGTACAGATTGATTTCACTCCTTCAAAATTTTCGTGTATTACAAAAATAGTTTGGACGCTTTCCTGCAACAACGTCATTGAAGGCAGATATGTTGTTGTCAATGACATTTATTCTTGAAAATTAAATTTTAAATAATGTTTGGCACATTTTTCAAGATAAGAGAGGGTTTTGCATAACTTTTAATGAGATCGGGGCAACAAAAATAATATATATAAAAAATTTCTCAAGAAAGATTTCGCGTAATTTTATTTTCTCGTTTCGTACATATATACATAATGCATATAACATAAGAGAAAGACAATAATATCTGGGAAATTATGTATGTGATTGAGGCCAGTGTGGGCAGTGTGTGTGTGTGTGTATGTGTGTGTGTGTGTGTGTAAATGAGGAACTTGATCTCTACATCCTGCAGAAGATCTCTACATCCTGAAGTTGCTCTTCATTGAGAATGTCCCCAGAACGTTAAAGGAATTGCAAGACACCGTAGCAGGACTTCTTGGCTCCGACAGATACCAACTAGGAAGAAGAAGGGGCGAAACCATAAACTTATATCATTTGGAGAGAAAAAGAAACTAACTTACATGAGAAAGATTTTGCCATTATATAGTTAAAATATCTCTCACGGTCTTGACATTTACATGACAGAATATGAAAATTTACAATGTAAATCAATTGTGAAAAGAATGGCTTCAAATGATATAGAGATGAAGATGGTAATACCACCACCGCCGCCACCGCCGTCACCACCGCCACCACCGCCACCACCGCCACCACCGCTACCGCCACCGAAGCTGCCGCCGCCGCCGCTGCCGCCGCCGCCGCCGCCACCGCCGCCATATATGTAATGGGCCCCCTTAGTATCTGTTCATACATCGCAAACATTCTAGAAGAAAGTTTTGTGTTTTATTACATTGGGAATGAGTAAAGAGCACATTACGTATAAAATCCTAACAATCGATGATAAATACCCGTTTCCTTTATAGGAGGGGCTTTGCTCTCTCTGGATGAAAATAAATTTCTTAAAGGGTGCATAGTTGCACCTTGGGTGTGTTAGAAATGTTGATGATCGTAGAATTTGCGAAGATAGAAACCAGTTCGGTATTTTTTACAATTATTATTAGTAAAGAAGGAAAATAAGTAACCTTTTCAGTGGCTGGCCGACGTTGGAAAGGAAAGGCAAAATAATATCAATATTATTTATTTATGTTTATAATTAAGAAGGATTAAGGATACGTTTCATTACAGACACTGCAATTTGTATTCATAAAAAAAATTGGAGTACCTAAGACGTCGGATTCCTTAATGTTTCTCCAACCAAGACTTACACTTCCAAGGATTGTTCGTGTTGACACACCTCCCGAAGAAGAAGTTTTACTACGTTAGGAAGAACACCTATTGGGTAACGAGCAGGAAAAGGAGTCGATTGTTTGCTTGTGATCTCACCAGACATGATTTTCGCAGAGTAGCCTACCAACTTTATAAATGAAATGGGATTAAACATCTGTTCACAGAAGATGCCGATAGAGTTTGATTAGGGATTATATGAACCGTCTTAAGCATGTTTTAGCTTCTAATGATGTTATCTCATCATCTCCTTACAAGGAGGATCTTATGGTGGCTGGAGAAAAACCTTATGCCTGCAGATACTTAAAAACGTTAACATGGATAGGACATAAGCACAAAACAGGCTGGTAGAAAACCAAAACTGCACATGAGGAAGGTTTCAAACGGAAATGTCTTGAAGATGAGGAATCAGAAGAGTGAGACAACTTATTGATTCTGTAGTCTCTGTTTGGGAATCTGTAGTAGGGGTTAAAGGTCCCAGTAATTTGGGGGGGGGTGTACTTTACATGAAGCCCATGGAGCATTTTCAAAATTTTCAAAACAATTTCTCCATCGTTTTTTAAAAATTTTGTTTTTGGATAGTGTGTAGAACACTTAAGAGAGTAGTGCAAGTCTAATTTTCGTTAAAAACACTGATTTTTCGAAAATTGCCAAAATTCAATTTTTTTTTCGGCGTCTTCCTACAACTACAATTATGAAGATAGATATTTTTCCCTTAATGAAATCTGTTCATTAAACACAGAGTTTGAAGTACGGTCATGTTTCGATTTTTCAAAAATTTGAGAACTCTTCGCGTAATTTTACATGAACATACGGGCGAGAAAGTACGTAGAACATACGTTCTGTATTAGCACCATTAGCACCATGTTATTTGGTTGCAAGGGCCCGCTGCTCATTGGCTTTCTGGAACACGGGCACACAATTAACGCACAGCGGTACGACGTGGCCACTTTCTAGAAGTCCAAGCCCATCGCGTATGCATCATTCTGTTTCAGGATAATGCCCGCCCACTTATTGGAAAAGGTGTTTCAATTACGCTGCAGCAGTTCCTCTGAGCGGCTTTTACACATCCTCCATATAGACCAGATCTCTCTTTGCAAGATTTCTAACTTTTTGACGCCTTGAAGGAAGACATTCGTAGTTATGGCTTTGCTTCGGACGAAGAGGTTTACGCCCAGGTAGTCATGGTTCCGCAGACTACTGCAAACATTTTTTTAAGAAGGTATTGACCGTGTTATCTCACAGTGGGGTATATGTATTGATAGTTACGGCAATTGCTTTTAAAATAATAAACAGTTTTCTTATTTTTCCCATCTGTCACGTTTTCATTTGACTGACACTTATACATAGATACAGTATACAATGTTGCATTGTTCCCACGTTACACATTAGTCTATGTTCGCATGAATATGTCAATTTCACTTTAATTACAATTATTTTTATTAAATATTATTATTATTATTAGTAGTAGTAGTAGTAGTAGTAGTAGTAGCAGTAGTAGTAGTAGTAGTAGTAGTAGTATTAGACATAAGCGTATTACGTTCACAAATGGTACAATAGTCTTCCGCCTTCGTTGCAGAGGAGCTTCGGGCAGGTACGGGCAGGTAGAGCTTCGGGCAGATGTACATGGATTCTAGGGCTGTGGGTTCCAAATCCGGTAAAGCATGAATATTTTAAGCTGTGTTCTTGGAATGGGGGATTTTCCAAACCATCGTGTAGATTTTTCAATACCATAATTATCACTGCAAATTACTTTCTGGGCTGGATGTCCGTTGTCTAGTGGAAATCATATTGCCAGACTTTTCGTCGTTAAGGACGAAAGGTAATTTGAATGATGGATCCTACCGTGAAAGCCTACATTGCTTTTTTATACCAGAATACTTCATCCTTTTTTGTGACCGAACTCTGTGTGTGACATGTGTGCTCTCTATCTGCGCATAAATAATGGAAGTGACTTCCTAAACGTAGAACAGTAGTAGCCTACATGCCCCGAGGTGGGGCCGTGGGATCTACTCATACAGGAACGAGATGACCTAAGTAATTCTTGGGTGTGGTGTGAGGAGAGCACGAGGGAGCTCTTCACTGGGGAGCGCTAGACCTTTGTTGGCCCTTTAGGCGGCGATAGATAAAAGCCTGGAAGGCCATGAGTCAACACCAAAAACGTAGCCCTGACTGAAAAGAAAGGGGATGTAGTGCGAGAAAGTCTATGCCATTTTGTGGACACATTGGTTTTATTACGTATTCAGAATTCTTTCACGTTCAGTGAGATTTTCTACAGGTTACTTTGAATATGGTAAGAAATATTCTAAAATATAGTATCAGTAATCATACGATAACTTGGTGGAAAATATTAAAGAGAATTTTAAATCTTTTTGGTTACAGACAACATTTGTTCGAATAGTAAATTGTAAATGGCATCTATGGGATTCCTTGTTAGTACATCGCAGAACTGATATTAAGAGTTTCTCTGGGAAGTATGTGATTTTACTATGTACCGTGCAATGAACGCAAAATAATTATTGTGTTTTCCACGAAAAGAAGACTTGTTTTTAAAGCTACAGAGTGAAATAAATACATTAATGTTATTATTTTCCGAGCTTACACAGACTTGTGCCAGGGGGATTATAATTCGTATTACCGTCAATTTTATTATAATGTCGAGGAGTACTTGGCATTCTTTCATATTACGCCATCAATTTCAAACCCATAAATCTCTAAATTACGAGTAATGGAAATCTATGAATTTGAAATACGAGGGGCACTCGAAAAGTACTAGGAATGATGTTTCAGCATGTTAATATTATATTTTTAATTCATGAGAGGTCCAATGATTTTTTAAGGCAGACAATAACAAACTTTATTAAACAATTTTTACATTTTATAGACCAAAAGTTGTAATGTTATAACCTAATGCTAACCTAATCCCTTCGTAGTAGGACCTTGACGCGCACACAAACGTGCTCCATCGTTCCTACCACTATCGGAAGCACCGGCAGAAGGCGTCTTCGCGATTGCAAAAACGTCTCCCCATGAGGCATATTTTCAGAATAGAATAGAATCAGCCATTATTCCACGGGAGCAGAATCAAAAGCGGGCGATGATCGAGGAGCGACAGGAATGGTCAACTTGTCAGTAAATTTCTGGCCCACCAGAGTGTGCGGATTGGCGCGTCATCGTAATGCAGTGGCCACTTTCCTTATCACTGGGCTCTCACGTCCGCCAAAACGTATCGCGCCACCGCTGCAAAACTTGCACCTACAAATCGTCAACACGCGAGAAAATACGAGTTGTTTCAGCCCCATTAGTTTACTTACTCGCACATACTTCATAAGAAGACGCAGTTTTGTAATCGTGGGCCAGAAAAGAGTGAATGTTTATTTTCTTGTGCGTGTACGCTTACGCAAATAATTTATTGCAGGGCTCGGAAGTAAGAGATGGTAACGCTGAATATTACAGTTTTGTGATATTAACATTTTCGTGTGTTTCAATCGGCCATATACTGTGATTTTCAAATAGTTCAAATTAAGGTGCATAATTGCTCTTGTCAACTTTATGTACCTCACGTAAGCCCCTTCAGGAAAACATGTTCTCTTGCATCCATGTCCACGCGTGTTACCATGTTTTACACCCAAACACTTACATATATTATGCATAGTATGGAAAAAGTTACATAATGCTGCAGAAAATCTATTTTGCTATTTCAACGGAAAATATGTTATGGGGTCCCCAAATACCGAAAAAATGTTGTTTTCTTTCAAAACGTTCGTCCATATCTCTCTGTCCGTACGCTTGACTCTTCGACTGTAACGGTTAACCTATTTGTAGGATTGTTTTCCAAAATTAATATTCCCTTGTTATCCTAGCACGACTCAAAGCTCTACGAGAATAAAAAAGAATCCTTTAAATTTTTGGGGGTACTTTGCATGAAGCCTCTGGGACATTTTCAATTGGTTTAAAAATGGCTCCAAAGGTTTTCTTTAAATTTTTGGTAGAGACAGTGCTAAGTGTACTGTATACGATGTCAGACGCTCCAATGTTTTTACTTTCTCGTATACGTACGTGTACAAGGAATAATATACGTAGTATAGAGAAAGTTATATATTTCTGCAGCAAAAAATGACAATTTTTTACAGAAAAACTCGTATTGTGGGACCCCGATACAAAATAACTGGATATATCCTGTTCTAACACGTAGAAAATTACCTACTCTCTCTGACACGTTATGTAGCCAGATTTCACGAAGAGTTAGTCCTTGATAATGTAACCCTCACTCCCCCGTTATTAGTTTTTCCTCCGAACTTGGGGGGGGGCGTGAAATTGCTGGGTGTGAAACAGCTCAAAAGTTTGAAAAGAGAAAGACAAGAATGAAACATTGTGTGGTAAAAACATTGTTTATCAGATAGCGTTTGTACGTATTTCGACAGAAAATCTATTTTCGATTCACGACACCACCTCATTGCAGGAAGATCTTATATAAAAATATGAAGAAAATCTGTAGTCGCCTCTAAGATGCCCTCCGACTGGATCACGAAATGTACACTGTCATCTGAGAGATGCCCTCCGACCTGTAGGGTGGGACAGCTTCCTGAAAGCTTTGAGTTGACCTCTCGATGCCATGTCATCTTAAAGACGCCCTCCGACATGTAGGACGATCATGTTACCAAACGTTTCCGAACGCAAAGGGCTAGGATTCGAGTCCCTTCGGTGGCAGAGTTTTCGACACTAGCTAAATAGCTAGGTCGAATTCAGCCGTTGTCTTGAGGTGAATTCTTGAAGCCAGCAGCTTCGATCCAGTTTCTTCGATCAACACCCACCGAATGCTGAAGTGCTATCAGCATACTGTGTAAGTGCACATCACTTTCAAGATGGTTTCGACTAAAAGAAATCTCTAGCTTTAATATTGAAGGAGTAGAATAGGTTTTTCACAAATTGTTTTAATTTTTGCAATTTTCAAAATAACAGACTTTTCTAATGAAAAATCAGGAATATGCCATATTATTATGGGAGATTTATTCGAGCATAAAATTTAAAGAAAAGGTTAATGGCTTTTTGAGAAAATTGTTCATACATATTTTTACTTTCTCAAATACTACGTAGTTTAGAGAAAGCATTATAGTACTGCAAAAATGTTAATTCTTACTCAGAAAAAAAATCGTTTTACGGATCACTGATAGAAAAAAGTGAATTTGTCTTCCTCCTGTATAAAGTGTAGTAATTCTTCAGGAAAATGCAAAGATTTTAATTACATCAGTGACATGTTTATACGTGCATTTTTCTTTATTGAAGCAAAAAAATTAAGAAAGAATTTGTAGCGATTTTTTTAAATAATTTTGGAGGTGTCCTAGGAGTTTGATGTGCCCCCAAAAATAAAAGAATGGTTTCAAATCCTACAATCTCGTGTGCGGCCAAATCTGTGGGGATATATCTGTTTTCAAGAGGATTTTGTGAATGGTTTGGGCACTATAGTGTTGTTCACAGAAGGAAGGAGAACAATAGCAAGACATCGATTTTGTAGAAAAAATCTCTCAAAACTAAAAAAAAACAAAAAAAACATGACATCAATGTTTTGAAGCAATGTAAAAATGTATCTATACTACATGTGCGAAAAACTAAAATTGCTAGATGTATTAATAGTAAACGTAAAGAACAGTTATAGAAAATGAAACAATGAAATATAACAATTTTACATTTAACACTTCTCTGTTTAAGAAAGAAGAGAATTCGACTAAATTATATATATTTTTTTTCATGTAGAAATACATACATTGTTTATGAACAATATCTAACAGAAATCATACGGAATGCAATAACTGATGTAGTGTAAGTTTAATCGGCATTTGGCTTTAATTCGAAGTCAACTCGAATAGTTCCACAATACTTTTCGTCTAGTCCCTCGCATGTTTGATTTATAACTACGAAATATTTTCCCTTGGGGAAGCCTTGAGGAAATAGTCTTGGAAAAAGTTCGAAGTCAGCCATCGCCAAACCATCCTGTAAAAACAAAGACAATTAAAAATTAAAGTAATTATTCTAATAGGTATCTTCATTTCAAATAACAACATTAAATATAGTATTCTCAAAAGTGTTAAGAGCATTTAAGAGAAACACAAGCTTGTTGTGGCTACATGCAAAAGGTATAATTCAAAGAAAATATTGGTCACCATTATGCATAAATTAAAATACCATGTTTACGAAGAGCTAGTGATAGAGAAGGAAAGCGAGAAAGAGAGAGAGAGAGAGAGAGAGAGAGAGAGAGAGAGAGAGGAAAAGAGACTTTCTGTGATATTAGAACAGTCAGCTCTTAAATTCTAGCGTAAGGAAGAAGACCGTTAGAGACCATACAGTTTTCTTAGAAAGAAATGTTTTGAGACAATACTATTTTATCAATACCAAACTACTTTTCTTCACAAAAGTGCATGCAGTGATTAATGCAATGCAGTGATATGATTTTGAGAAAATGAGATTACATACTCTTTAAATCCAACTATAATTAACGAAAAACAAAAATTAATTTGTGCCTTACCTCCACTATTGCCATTGGAAGCTCCAGCTTCGGATTCAAGTAGCAGTTCATACACATGACAACATTAGGGAATTTTTCCAGCAAACCTTGCATACTATCAAATCCGCCGCCTACAGCTTGGTACGTGTCCCCAGATTTAAATTCCAACTTGTATAATACCTAAAAGAAAGAAAGTACAAGAAATTATGTTAAACAGTAATCGCATCAGAATATTTCTCTTTGTTTGTTTTGTAAGTAATTTAAAAAACACGCAATTTACGTTAGACAGATTGCAGACAGAAGTGTAAATGAATTAAGGCGTTCGTACTTACAGGTAACTCAGCCGTCATCTCTCCTCCGTAATGAAAGTTCCCATTAAACACTCCATTTTCCACAACGACATCACTTTCTTCAAAAAATCCAGTCACGACGAAAGCAGCCAAGAATACCGAGAACTGAAATTGGGATAATGTATTATTATTATTATTATTATTATTATTATTATTATTATTATTATTATTATTATTAATATTATTATTAATATTTTTATTATTACCATTGTTATTATTATTACTATTATTATTATTATTATTATTTCAGCATCACTTGCTGGGCAACAGCTTTTGTTTCAACGGACAATATCTTAAGGTCAAAGAAGCTCATCTTCCACGAACTTATTAGAAGAAATATTACGAATTTCTGCATTTTTACTTTCTCGTATACATACGTATATACGGAGTAATATACTTAATACAGATAAATTTATGTTGCGCAGCGCGAAAAAACGGCGCATTTTCGAGAGAAAAAAATTCGTTGTCACACCCTCATAACAAACTAGTGGTGCTACAAATGGCCCAGACTTTTCCGTGTTAGTTTTCTGTTTCCTTTGGTCTCGGCTAGCTATTCGAACACTACTCTTGACTGCTGCCACCTATCACCACCCAATTCTCTCTTTTTTTGAAATGTTCTTATTTTGTCGGTTTCCTAATAGTAGAACGTAAATTTTTTTATGAATATTAAAGAATATTAAAACCGCGTCCTAAATGGCAATATTCTTTGAAAAAAATTGGAGACGTTTTTAAGCAAATAGCCTTTAAGCACTACAGTAAATATGAAGTTTGAAGCACTTTTTCATACAAAAGTTTTGAGTTTTTAAAAACTGAATTTCAGGTAAGTTGAAGCACTTTAACTCACAAATACAATAGTGTTTACAAATTGTTGGGTATGTGTTTATTACCAACGTGAAAGATTTAAAAAAATTACATTTGTATAATTTTTGAAGAAAAACAAACAAACAAAAAATTACCCCGAAATTAACTTTACGTCTTATCAAAGAGTGCAATTAGCACTATCCGTTCGAAAAATTTGTAGAAAATTTTGGATCCATTTTGCGCTTCTGAAATTGCGAAAGTTTGGTCTTGTTTTAATAGAAAGCGGTTGAGTTTTCGAGAAGCTTCTTTTATGACATTGTTTAAATCAGATGTACTCATAAATATGATAATGCGAACAAATTGCCGCTAGTGTAAATATTAACCACGTGAGAGACAAGTCAAAAAACTTACATTTTTGTAATTTTTAAAATACAAAAAATTACATTTTTGTAATTTTTAAAAACACAAGAGTACAGCAATATGGCGTTTATGTCATTTCATAGTGTACATTTAGCAGAATCCCTACCAAAAGTTTAAAGAAAAATATTGTAGCCCTTTTTTGACGAAATCTGGTTTTTGTATTTTTTAAAAAATTCACAAATCGCATGCAATATTGAGTGGAAACTACTAAAAATTTTTTAAACAATATTTTTTCGAGAACCAGATTTTTTCGAAATTAAAGAAACCCGTATCGATCTGGCTCGAGTCAGAGATATGAGATTTTGAAAAATATTCTTTCAAATATGGGGTATTTTAATGAAGGGCACTGGACATTTTTTCATATGCATAAATTCAAAGAACAAATTATATACAACAAATGTTATTTGTTCTTCCCCTACACTCCGTATATACGTAAGCACAGGGGAAAATAAAAATTTGATAAATCCAGTTGCGAAACTAAGAAAAATAATTCTCTAACACTTGGTGTAGCCAGAATCCCTGTTTTATATGACATTGATACTGAAAAACCAATTGATGGCAAAACGTCCGCCGGTCTGCGAACACTACTAACGTCTAAACCATTCGTAGATTTTTTCGAAATTAAAGAAACCCGTATCGATCTGGCTCGAGTCAGAGGTTTGAGATTTTGAAAAATATTCTTTCAAATATGGGGTATTTTAATGAAGGACACTGGACATTTTTAAATATTCTCAAAAACGACTCCAATTTTTTCTTTAGATTTCTTGTAACAATATAGTAAAATACACTTACGAAGGTGGCTAAGGTCTGATTTTCAAGATGTACTCTAATTTCCAATTTTTTTCGGATTCTTCCTACAACTACAAAATTAGAGATCAAGATTTTTCGTTAAATGAAATTTGTTGGACATAATCTGTTTTTTCAATAAGATCCTGTACATTTGTTTGAAATTTTTGTTGTTTTCGAGTAATATTGCCTGCAATATGTGCAATATTACAAAATAAAAAAAAACATTTTGTCAAGAACATTATCAAATTATTTCTTTAAACTGTTGGTAATGAGAGTGCTTATTGTACCCTAGCAGATGACATAAACGCAAATTATCTCTAAGGAAAGTTTTGGAAAGTTTGAAAAAAAATTGGAGTGTTTTTTGAGAAAATGACGTTTGAGATGTTCGAAAAATGAGGATTTTTGAGCTACTTTTCACAGAAAATGGTTGAGTTTTCGAGAAAATTTATATAACTTTATTTAAGGCACATGTACACATAAATTTAATGTAAAAAAATTGCCGTTAATGTAAATATTAACGCCGTTAGTGACAAGACAAAAAAAATAATTTCTGTAATTTTAGAAAAAACAAATTAGTGAACTGATGTTTATGTTACCTAATTGGGCACTATCCCTACCAAAAGTTTAAAGAAATAGTTTAGAGGCATTTTTGAAAAAATATTGTTTTTGATAATTTTTAAAATATATTGTTTTTTTAATTTCTGTATTATATTTTATATGATTTTTTTAATATTACACACAATATTGCTCGAAAACTACAAACATAATCGAGAAAGAGTACATAACATTAATGAAAGAATTTACTGAATGGAAATATTTAAAGTAATTGAAGAGCAAGGTTTTTATACTAATATGTGGCTAGCAAAATCATGAAATTCAATAAGAAGTTTACCATGTTATTTCAAATAAAGAATTACAGTGCACCATAGCATGCACTTGAAACTTTAGGTGTTGTGGTGCGTTATTGTTGGCATTTTTCATGAGATAATTATAAACGTTGTCATTGCCAACAATATTATTTATTATAAGAGCAGCTTTCGATGGCTGAGCCATCATCAAGTCGTCGTTTTAGTCAAGTCATCGTCAAGTCAAAGTAGTCGTTTTTGTGGCTTCCATTCAGCAGACAACTGATGATGATGGCTAAGCCATGGAAAGCTGCTCTTATAATTGGCAATGTCAACGCAATCTAATTGCTGGCAATGACAACGTTTATAATTATTTCCCTTGAAACTTTGCGTGAATTCGCGACTAACAAGTAACGTTTTTTCCCCCACAGCTTTTTTCTTTCTATTTTTCATCTATCTTACCCATATTCAAATCTTTGACTATGCAACGCTGTTGCAAGAGGACTAATTTGTGTTCTGGAAAACGAAATATGCGATGCGACCTCACTGCAACGGAATGCGCCGGACAGCAAGATCGAGTTCTTTCTCTGCGACTCGGCAGGAAACCTCGACCGCCCGACCTTGGTTGCGGAGGGCGTCTGTATTCCAGAAGACTGCGTGCATATTTAAAACATTTCTACCGAAACAAATTGCAAAATAAAATATTATTATAAAAAATATATTTAAAACAACCAGTGGCATCGTGAGTTGTAACATTATGCTGCGAACTGCTTTTCTGTTTTTCTCTATTTGCGTATCTGGCGTAATTTAGCTAGGAGTTACTTTTGCGAGCAAAATGAAAAGAAACTAGTTACTTTTGGTAGCGTACAAGATTGGAGTCACTACAATAGAAAGTGTAATTCATTCAACGACAGTTGTAACTGAAAACTGATAATTTTAAAGATATAGTAAATTTCACGTTATAGAATTCTTAGAAATTAACGAATTATTTCAAGGCCAAAGAAAGTGTTAACTTAATGTTACATTTTTATTTCATTGAAAGAATGCATTCTTTTTATTTATTCACTGGCGTAATATTTGTGAAGTTTCTTTGCAAAAGATATTAAATTCATGTTACAACTGAAACTTTGTTTTAACTCGATTATAGTAATAGTAAATAAGTTGTGGAAGTTAATTCCAAAGTTTACCAGAGTTGCCACGTTCTATGTAGGAATTATTTGAGACGATTATTTCCCGATTCTTTTCTTTTTATCTATGTTGTGATTTTTTATACATAAGGATATATGTGTATGTACATTCTTTTTCAGATAGTGTTCAGTAGTTCAGTAGTTTTCTTTGTTACTGTGCTTATAGTACAATAATTTGTGTTTATGTCTCAAGTGCTATTGTATGATGTAATGCAATTCAACGATTACTGCCATTTCTCTCAATTTTTCTCGCAAAGGGAATCTAATTCCCCTATTTTGGGCAGTAAAACTTGCCCAAATCCAGCCCCATGACTCACGACCCCCCCCAATTTTCTTCTCGCAAACGGAATCTAATTCCCCTATTTTGGGCAGTAAAAATTGCCCAAATCCAGCCCCATGACTCACGACCCCCCCCCAATTTTCTTCTCCCAAACGGAATACAATTTCCTTTATTTGGGCAGTAAAACTTTCCCAAATCCAGCCGCATGACTCACGGTTCCCCCCACCCCCCACTGCCACTTACGTCCCTCTCGTCGGCTTCACTGTTGACCCTCTTGCAGCGCGGGTCTTCGGGCGGGCCGGGCTCCTCCGGTTCGGCTGGCTCTTTCGGCTCGGACGCCCCCTCGTCCTTGGGGGGCGGGTCGGCTGGCGGCGGCCCGCCCATGGGCGTAGCCCCGCACACCCCGCAGAGCGCGCACACCAACACAAGCAGCAGACGCGACTCCATCCCGAACGCAGTGGCCGTCGGTAGCGCCCCACCGGTCATATATATAGAAGTCTCGCCCCTCGTCCACCCACCCACCAAGTCGCTCAATGCTTCCCAGTTGTTGTTTTTTTTTATTATTTTTTTAAATTTATTTTTTAACAACCCCGCTGAAACATTCACAATTCCGAGTATAACGATCGAAATGAATGATTAAATTCCCTACATGGCAACCAACTAGTCATATCGCGGAATGAAATCGAGTTCGCGAAATGCGATTTCGAATGGATGCTTGCATGATAGCAAGAACATCGAGAACTGAAATCGGAAGTTGGGTTGTAGATAAAAAGAGAGCGAAAAAACATGCTTTGTCTTAAGCGTTCAGTTCGTTGGGCATGAAATGAAAGGGGGCGTTTCCGATTCTTATCGTATCTGGTGCACCAATTCGCATGATAGACCATTCTCCGAAATAAAAATTGTTTGTTTGTGATTTATTATCAATTTCTTTTCTGAATTCAGTAACAGGTAAATCTCCAATGTACTTTTCTCTTTATAACTTACGTGCATTCTGTAATGGTTCAGTTATCTTATGTGTTTTGGCTCTGTGTGTATTCTGGGCCGTTAGCCGCTCTCGTAACTGTGGTTTACCTGAGTGTACCTAAGTGTACCTGAGTGTACTCAGTGACTTAAGGCCTATGTCTCGATGGTCCATTGCCTGTAGTTTAAAATGTTGGCTTATAGATGAAGCACCCTGAATCACGTTTTCAAGTTTTGAATACTTTAAACTCTTGTAAAACCCGCCATGAGTTGAAACTTTGCTAAGTTTTACTGCCTTAAACGTTTTTTTAAATATTAAATTATTACTATTATTATTATCATTATTATTATTGTGAAGAATCATTTACTATACTTTTCGATGTATTGCATTACGTTTTTCTCAAAACGTGACTTCGTGACTTGGTATGTTTTCATTTCTTAGCCGACGAAATGCCCTCTCATTGTAATGTTTAAAAAAATACGTTCTCAATATTTTATTTTTTGTACCACTGTCATATATTTAATAACTTATAAACTTGCCAGATCCCTCTGAGATTAATGATCCTAATCAATTCCGTTCTCACTTTCTACTTGCTCAGTTATACAAAAGTGATTTCACTAAAGCTGGATAGAATCTTATAAAATTTTGTCTCACAAAAATTTCAATTTTAATCATCAGCTATATTTTTGATTCATTTTAACATTAGTTACTCATTTGACGTTAATAATTTAATAACAAAATAATGTAAAAACATTCATTTTCTATCAGTTTGTTCCTTTACGTTCTTGTATTTAGTTTCTTAAGCCAGAGTTAGGCAAATGACCCGTTTCTCTCCACCAATAAAGATATTTATTTAAACTTTTATTTATTTACTTGTAGAAATGTCAATGAAGTAAATTATTTCGTATTTTGACTAAAATCTTCTCAATGCTCTCTTCACTAATTCACCTCTTTGACTCGTGTGTAGTACATTCCGTGAATTTCAAGGTATCTGAAAGACCTTTTGACGAATAGGTATTTATAATTCAATTCAAAATTTATTTTGCGAATAGGAAAGTTTGTGATACCAGTCCGGTAGGCTGAGTGACGCAATCTACGAACTAAATAAAATCAATTTACCACGAGGACCATACGCTATTTTTAGGCAGTCTTACTTATTTTCGTCTAATTGAAGTATACAAATCACTTAATTGGGTGTCATGTTACATTAAAATCAGTTGTAACTGTTCAGAGGAAAGTGTTTTGTTTTCTTTGTTGTATTCACAGTTTTCACAGTCTTGAAACTTGAGCATCGTCTCACTTGTAGAACGCTGTTTATTCTCTTAAAGTAAACGTTTTTAATAGTATCAGTCCAAAAGAAATATTATTGAGATGCCTCACGTGTTAACTGTTTCCTATACTCAGAGCAAAGGGTTAAAGTAAATATGGAGGTATGATTTGACAAATTTCACTTAATATCCTCTTGAAAAAGTACCAAGAAGGGAATTATCATTAATAACATTTGAGGAGCGTTCGTGTAAAAACAAACAGGTCCATCGCAAAAAAAATTGAGTTAACATGCAATAATGCTAATGACTGCCAACTGCATCTTCTGTCCTGATGTGCAGGAGCAAAAGTGAATATAGCCCTAATAATTTTACTTGTGAACGTACGTGGTTCGGGCAAAATCCAATATGTTCACTCTTTCTTGCAAGTGTAAACCAATAAGACATCAAGATTTGCGATCACGTGACTGCTCCTGCCACGTGGTTCATTCCGAGTGTGAAGCCAAATCACAACAGCATCCCATTTTATTTATTAGAAGATTGGGATCTCAAAGACACAAGAACGTCTCAGTAGTATGTGCTAGAACGTACTGAACATCAGAAATGTGAAGCGAAGCATTATTCAGAAAACAATGGAAGGGAAGAAGATTCGAACAGTCGAAGATTAACCACAGCAATATTTTAGATTTGATGAAGTTCCTGCTTTGATCCTTTGGAAACGTGTTTTTTCATTAACAAATATGGTACAATATAGCCTTCAGCAGTTGGCAGAGATAAATGGAGAGAATTCTTCAGATACTTCTTGTCTGGAATGGTATTCTTTTGTTCTTGTTGGAACAATTCCTGAAAATAAAAGTGTATTGGAAAGCCAAGAAATGAATTATAATTGTGATTGTTCTAAAGGTGATCATGGCTGGCACATACAGATTTCGATGTCTTTTGTTCTTTTAAGTTCTTTCGAAACCAAAAAATTGTTATATTAGCAACATAAATTATTGTAGTAGTTTTGCCTGTTTGGAAAAATAAAATATTTGCGTACACACTGCAGTAAAATAATTTATCCCAACCAAAAGTGATGATAATAGTAGCCCTATTTTATGCAAAAGGAAGCATGACCACAGGTGCTTCGGAAAAAAGCAAACATGTCCAAATTTTCCAAAACAAAAGCAAATGTGTCCAATTTGTAACCTGAAATATCGTCATAAATATAAATAACTGATTTGTTAGCAATGTACGTAGACTATTGTACCTATACTGGTAAGCAGTACAGCGTATTACATCGATTGAAAAGATAAGTTGTCAACAATCAGTTTTTCGCCGTTTCTGAAAAATCTGATTTGATGAACACGTTATCTGCATGAGCACTCCTCATTTCATATTCAGATCGGAAATAAGTCGCAGCGAAGGTTAAATCATCAGCAGAATTTATTTTCACAACTATTTGTCTGCATAATCACTCTGGTTAAGCGAGTACAGCTCTAAACCATCATGAGCGGTAAATTCGAAATAAAAATCTAGTACAGCAGTAAAAACGTTTTGAGTAAGAAACATATTCGAAAATTCTATCGAGTACGCATCCTTCTTTAGTAAGGCGCGTAAAACGTTTTGTTCGTCTTGCGGAGAGTGTGTGGTGTGTGGACACGAAGTAACCAAACACGTATTCAAAACTTGCAAATTTACATACTGAATTTATGTTAAGGTCAGTGAGAACTTACGGTCAAATCGCAGATTTGACCACTTCCACTCGCATGTACAGACGTACTACTGCCGCGATTCGTCTCTGTGAATGCAGTGCGGGACCTTTCATCTGACTTCGAAAGCGTCACCATCTGCGCGAGAGACGTTTGCATGATCGAGTAAAACAGCGCGACAGGAAAGTCTGTCCGCAACAATACCTCGATGATTTGAGTGCTAGCAACAGAAATTATGTTGGTATTACTCGCGCAACTTTCCTTAAACGATGGATTGAGGAAATGAGGGTAGTGTGGGAGTATTAGTTACGAAATATGCCACTACAATTTTTTGAAGCAATGCCAATCTCTAGAGAATCAGTCATGCCTTCGCAACTTACTCAATAATTTGCATTCTAACTTTCTCAGGAGTTCGAGGTGTCTCCTCTGATAGATCTTCCTCTGCTTCGGGTACTTTTTAGATTTGGAGGGGGGGGGAATAATGGATAGTTCTCGCCCCCAAAAGAAAATTGCTTCTATTTCGCGCCAGTGAAGATTTGTTTGGAATGTTGTCATCAGTGCTCGCTGCGAGCTGTTGCCTTCAACTGTTTATTGTGCCAGAGAGGGGGAAGCAAGGTCATCGTTCAAAGAAAAGTTACGCCAGTAATAGTACGAGCTAAAGCTTGTAAAGTGGGTATTCGCCACAAACACAACGGATGCTGAAAGTGTTGTACCCTTCACTTGTTTCCCAGTGATCTGGTTGCAAACAACATCAATGCACTTTTTAATACGAGGCTCTGCCTCGGCACCGAGAAAAAAGCTTTCCTGGCGCCCTGTATCTTCTTTCCTCCCTTCCTTACAAAATAGTAGGCCGAGCAAGTACTAAGGGTTAGAAGATATAAGTAATACAACAATATTTTTACATTTATTTTTTAACGAATTGGAATCACCCCAACAAGATGATTTCGAATATTGGTTTTAAATTTCCCGTTAATGGTTGTTTTCAGCTGTAACCTCTCACACACGTCATAACTAAGGTCTGCTGTTCCCAAGATTTTCAAGATTGATGCAAGACAGTAAATACACGTAATTTTGTATCTGAAAAATCGTATCAAGGGTCAAGCATAACTGTCAAATTGCTTTTGACCTGAAACTTAGTAAATACGTGAGGAGTAAGATCTAGTCCCTCCGTTCCAAAACTCATTAAGTAATTTAAATTTTGGGGTTACTTTACATGAGGAGCCTGTGACATTTTCAACATTCGGAGGAAAATGTTTGATTTTTTCTCTGAAATACAAAAAGGGGATTTGTAAGAATGGTATATTTCCGAATTTCATTAAAACCTGTGACATTTGAAACATCTTTATATTTAAAGTATCAGGAATTATCCTTTAAAAAAGTTAAAGCTTTGTGCTCAACCAAATGTCATGATTTTTGCTTTAAATGAAAGGTAGGTTTCAGATGTTTTATCGCTTGCTATTAATAACCGGTTTTATATTATAAAAAGTAAATTTTAATAATATCATAAAATTAATAGAATTCTTAACTATTAGTAATTATTCTGAATGTAAATAAAAAATATTGAACATTACATGTGGTTAAAGGGGTGTATCTGCACTCGTGGTAAATTAAACACCTCCTGTCGACGCTTTTCTTGAACACACCACTCATAAAAGTATACCCCTCTTTATTTACTTATTTTGTTAATTACTATAAATGCCAAAATTAGTGAGAGTATATAAATGCAATGTCTCGCAATTGTATGACACACATATTCGTTCACAAAAACGTCTCAGTATCTTTTTTAATAATGTACACCGTTACGTTTTGAAATTATTGTGGATAGTAGGATTTTCTGCAATAGTATAGTGTAACGTACTTGTTCAGATCATGGTAAGTATAAATAATTTCAAATCACGTTTTCAGAAATCATGTTAAACTCCTGTGTTTTACAGTGATTAGTGGTGTACTGTTTCAGAATTTGTAAATATCCTTCATTTCACTAGTCAATAGCGACTTAATACCTGAACAACATTTTGGATTCTCGCCAGTTCGAGTGACGTCTGCAAAAAATTCAATTGTATATTTTTCAAATGATGTAATGCACTTTTTTTTTAAAAATTTAAATAAATGTTGAGTAAGAGGGGAAAGGTTTCGCTATGCGCGTGCATTCCCACTCGGTCGTTACATGTGAGGATGTCTAGCTGGACTTGCGTGGCAACTGTGATATCTTTACGAGCGTGGCATATGCCGTGATCGGGTAAATGCTTTCTTCCCCTGTACAAACGATACAAAGATAAAGCGAGCAGTGACTCATAGTGGCAAAAATATAAGCTAAAATAGTTCAGCTTGCTTGTTTACATGTTAACAATTTACAAGTGAGCCCTCCTACTAACGACGTTTAAACACATTCACGTCAAAAATAAAAAAAATTAACAATCTTCAAAAAGTATTGTTTTTCCTCACATTTTTTAATGAAAAGACAAGTAATTTAAAATGCTCAAGTTAAGTTCTGGAACAATGATCTTAATCCATAGGAAACTCAAACGAGATTTTGTTAAGTGACCAATCATAAATTGGAGATTTGGGTAATGCCGATCGTCTGATCATCTAATTCCCTGCAGTCCTGGAAGGCTGAGCTGAAATCCCCCTCTTAAAGAATATATGGAAAGTTGTACAAAAAAGAAGGAAACCCAGAATTTAACAAATATGAGTGTTTATTTTTAAACTAAAACAAAAAAAATATATTTACAAAAAATTGTAAAAATAATCGATATAAATAATAACATAATTGTATAAAATACAATAAAATATATAAAATACAAAACGGCTAAAACGTGAGTACTCCCTGCCACAAACGTAACAACAAATGAATTTAACAACAACAATTATAAATAATAATTTTATCACAGTTTCTTTTATTTCTGATTAGATAGTTAATATCATATTAACAGAATTTAGGAATTCACGAGAAGTTAACAATATTGAATAAAAATATTCAATGAAGAATACTTCTACATATATCATGACTTGATCTTACAATAAATAAATATTAAATAAATAAACAAGCAATATACTAATAAATATATAAATAAATTGCTCTTATGAAAAAATTGCCCTTGCAAAATTACATACAAAACCTCAATGTTTGGCTATTCCCTAAGATTAAGTTTCTGTTGGTAGAAAAATACAAAATAACAAGTATTATCATGCCGTCGAACGAAAACAAACGAGTTCCGTCATCAGTCGCTGAGAGGTTGGTCGTCTCCGCAGGCGGAGGCCAGGTCGTCTAACTGGCGAGTTGGGCCGCGGATTCGCCGGCCGGCCTGCAGGTCGTCTTGCACCAGCACGCAATCAGACCGCACGCACGTGCTCCCCCCCGCCCATCGCGCCTGGATGCACGACAGGAGGCGCAGGGGGACCGCGGCGGTGCCTGGCCGCCGCGTCGCGGCAGACCACCCAGGCGGCAGGCGCGGTCTTCTGCCTGCTTCGCACACCAACCTCCTGCACCTGGACTCGACGGCCGCCCTGCAGCTGCAGGCTGCGCTTTCCCTGGCCGCGTGAACGCGCACAAAACGCCTGGCCCTGGAGCGCCGCCGCGGAGACGGTGACGGTGGGTGCAGATAAACCGCGGCGGCGAGCCTGCAGCGCGCGCAGGTTGGGCAGGAAGCCGACGCCCACGCATATGCACAGAGCAACAAATAGACCCTGCAGTTGCATGGTGGTTGATGTATTACAGTAGATTTGACCTCTGACGGGAATTAAAATGTAGCTCTTCAAGTCTCCTTCCGCTGGAGTCGATATTCGCGTTTGTACGCTACTTTGCCTTCACCCTCGCGGCCAGTCAGTTACTAAATCGTCGTCGCCTCTAAGTGGTATCTCGCCAAAAGTGTTAATTTAACAAACACCACGACTTAAGAATAATTGCCTCGCTGAAACTAGCAGACAAAAATATCTGACCTCAACACAAGGATCAAGACCCCACGAACGCTGATTCAACACAACTGACAGCACCGCCGGGCACGGCTCCTTTATATCCAACGACTTTCCAGGAATGGTTTTTAGGGCATCCCGGTTTAAAATTAAATTCGCACCGCTACGAGTACTCTCTCGGGAAGCACGAGGCTTTGCGGCTTCTACGCGCTGCTGTTTGTGCAGAAAGAGGAAGAGTTGCCCAGCTGACTGATAGTGAGTACGGTGGTCCACTTCCGGGGACCCTCTCGCGAGAGATCTACACAATGACGCGATCCTGACGTAGTTGATAACAGTCGGGATCTAAATGCTTCTGAAGAGGTTATTTTTAAAGCCAGCTATGTATCAGAAACGGTTTATTTAGCTTATAAGTTTACGACAAAGAATGCAAAGTTGTCTGTTTCTTTTTTTTTATTTTTTTTATAATATATCTTTATTAGTGAACGAATCTGTTTCGTTTGTGTAGTGAAAAGCTTTTTCCACTTATCTGAAGAAATGTAATGACACAATATAACGAATTTGCACTACAATTCAAATTTACCGCGGCTTACCAGCTCCGAAGAAACCATTAATATTATTAAATATATAAATAAATCAATATAATGTAACAATTTTTAATAACAGAATAATCTACATCAAATCAGGTGCTACATATTTTTAATGATAAGATTTCAGACAGAGTTTTGAAAATATGATTCATTATGTGAGAGTTTCGGTAAGAAAAGAAATATCCGTAAATCATTTCTCAATAAATGAACGATACATCGAAATGGTCCAATTGTGGGGGCCCTTTGAGTTGATGCGACAGTATAGATTAGAAAATCCTGGAATTCTTTCAATACCAAAACTTATCTTATCTCCAAACGTTTTTCAAACGAAGTTGATTGTTATATGAATGATTATGCATAATTTTGCGTTTAATTAGTTACACGCATTTAAAATTGTTAGGAATTTACGTTAAATAATCATACCGTTAGTCAACAATAGATAGTATCTATGCAATTCCTTTTGGTAACCAGCAACTGAAAATTACAAAATATTCGACATATTTCCGTCTTGAATAATTTATTTTTTCTTTTAGATTTTTTGTATGTCCAACTTATCTTTTACTTCTCTTTAAGATTTCTCGAGCGTATTTCGTAAGAAAAGAAATCATGCGCCGGAATATACGGCGATATTTTATCAGAATGATTATTGTTTGGCCCTAGAAACAAAAAAGTGAAATAATCTTGTTCCAAAAACGTGTAAATTAGTGCCTCTAAAGCGCTGTGAAGTCATAGTTCATGTTCTGTGGATCCTTGATATCGAAAAATCAATTGACGGCAAAACGACTACCCGTCTGACGCCAATGCTAGCGTCTAAACCTTCGGCCAATTTTCTCCAAAATTGATATTCTACAATTGATGTAATGGAACTCGAGGCCCTGTGAGTCTGAAACGAAATTTTATTTTTGGGGGGTACTTGATATAAAGACTCAAAAACATTTTAAAACTTTTCTCAAAATTTGCTCTAAATTTTTTTATTAAACCTTGTCCTCGGATAGCGTAAAGGACGCATTTTAGAACGGTGCAGATCTAATTTTCGTTGAAATCCCTGATCTCTTGAAAATTGCAAAAGTTTGAAGCTTTTTTTCAGGGTCGTCTTACAACTACAATATTAAAGACTTTTCCTTAATGAAATCTGATCTTCAAAAACAGATCTTGAAATAAAGTCATATACAATTTTTAATACAATACAAAAGTATGAATAGTTTTGCGAAATTTTGAATTACATGCCGGCAGTTTTTAAACTTCTTCTTCTCAAAAACGGGTCTAAAGCGTTTCATAGAAATTTCTTCAGCGCGGTGGCCCGGCGTCGTGCGGCCAGCCCCGACGGACGGACGGAGGAGGCGGTACTTGCGGGACCCGCTAGCCACACACTCGGTTTATGCGTTCGTCACTTTGCATCTCAATCTATTTTTCCACAGATACCAAATTAGATATGCTATACTACTATTACAGACCGAGGTAAACGGTCTGTAATAGTAGTACATAACTAGCTTTTTCACATCTTTCCGTCTTCCTTCGAAATCATTTTTAAATTTTTTGATGCATTTCTCAAAATATTGATTCCTATTTTTAACTATTTTTTTAAAAAAGGAACTAATTGTGTAAATATCCGCATTATTCCATATCTTCACATCTTATTTTAGATATATTTTACTTCTAGGGTCTTCTGTTATCACTCCACCTTGGTCTAGGATCTTCCGTTGTCAAATACCGTAAAAAATGAGCGGAGTATACGCACGAGTTCTTTTATCCTCCAACTCATTTTTGATCTCAAAACGACGTTTATCTGCCTTTATGAGTTCATCATGGTGAAATCTCTTTTCCCAAGTAAAATAGTCGAAAGCTAATTTAAAATTTTTTCGTACTTTCGCCGAAATTTTAAAAAATGCATTATCTTGCCTGTCCGGGTGACGTCAAACCGAGGATGTATTGCTGACGTTTCGACCATTTTGTCGAGGTCTTCCTCAGGGCTGGTATGCCCATACATCTGATGGTATGGACAAGGTAAGACCACGACAAGATGGTCGAAACGTCGACAACAATCTTCGACACGGCGTCATCTGGACAGCCAAGATCATGCACATGACTCAGGCCGAGGAAGCCTACGACTTCAAATTTTAAAAACGTGGTATAATAGCGGTCTGGCGAGCTGTATCCTGACTCCAACGCCGTAACAAGCATCGAAATAAGATAGTATGAATCATGACTTATCCCAGCGTACTTGGTAAGTTATTTTGATATAAAATAAATTTGTTATATTTGTATAATTGTGAAGGGAATAAATAAATCCTGATGAGTCATTTCATGCAAACTACGTAAATGAATAAAGGGTAATGATGCAATTGGATAACTCCTAGACGTTTGCTTGCATTTGGAGCGTGTTTTCCCTTCCATTTTCTTTGTTTTATAAAAAGTTGATTTTCTAGAAAAAGTTATCTGTAGAAATGCATCATGCAAAACCAGTTAGACGTGACTCTTTCGTGACATATCGGACACAATGATATAAATAATATGGAACATTCAAACGAGTTTAAAAACGAAAGAAATCTTTTTCTGTGAGTATGATCTTAGGATATGATTTACTCTAACGCTTACGCAAATGCAATTTACACACATTCCAGAGTAGATAAAAAATGAGGTTTCTTTCAATGTGAATTATTTTCGAAAAGCTTAAAGTATATGCTTACAGTAACAACATTTTTAAAATCCTTTTTTTTTCTTTTTCTGAGGGATGACTTTTGCCCATTGACTGAATCACACGGTATTCATGCAATTGTGCTGTTATTTGCACAACTCAGCTGTCTCCTTTCTGTGGTAATGGAATAATTATAGTGTGTTGCAAATCTGTTGTTCACTGTTTTTTTTTCCAGATCACATTGCATAATTGCTGTTTAGTTTCGCCAAGATTTTTTCCCTGTATCTTTGAATAGTTCGATTGGAATATTATATACGGGCCGGGGGACTTCCCATTTTTCAGTGTTTTGTCGCCCAATTAATTTCTTCGTTCTCAGGTTCTTATTCTAACATTCTTATTTTATGTATTACCACTACTCTATTGTAAGCCTTCTTATCATATAACTCTTCGCCTAATTCTTCCGATCTTTTCGTGAATCTCTTCTTTTGTTGTATTTATTTTGTCGTTCTCGTTCTTAACATTCGCCATTGTTGGTTTACAGTCCGTGCACAGACCACGGCCGTGGTCATATTTCGGATGATCTGGAAAATTTCTTACGATCTCCATTTGTTGTATGTTCTTTCACTTCTTCGCTTTTTTCTTGAATAAACTTTTCTTTATCTTCTCTTGGTCAGGACTGGAATCCCCGTAGAGTTTTCTGACTTTCGTCTGGTCATTTGCTTTCTTTGCAGAAAAAATATAATGTTTGAAAGAACAGAAATAATAACAATAATTATATATATATTATAAGAATAAATATATTATAATAATAATAATAATAATAATAATAATAATAAATATGTACAACGGAGTCGTCTATATTAATATTATCCTCATTCTTATTGTTGGGCAGCTGACTCGATTGCGACGCGCCCATGGAATGCGGCTTCAATGTTCTTGAATAGCTTGCCCCCCCCCGCCTAATCCTGCAACTACACTTCCAAAACTTTATTTACGCCCAGTATCCATAGGCAAGAATTTAAAACATCATACGAGAATAAGGGAAAAACAATAAGCAATAAGTGGGATGTCATCAATGTGTAATTTTGTTATTTTTTCACAATATGGCCTTTTTCTTACGGAGTACTTAAGCTGGCCCCACCATGGCTTCAAATCCTTATTAAATTGATGTCACAGTTCGAAGAGAATACTTCAGTGTAGTTTACTACCGGAAAATTGCTGTTATGCAGCGTGGTTGAATAAACGCCCCCCAATTCTTCTTTCCTGTCCACATTTCTTTATAACGAGTACGTTATATTTTCCCTAGCTCTTAACTTTGTGTATTGTTTGGCCTTTACTCCTGTACACAAAGCCATTACCGTTCCAACAAAAGTCACAACAAAATAAAATTGAAATGACGCTATGACACTTGTGTATATCGAACAAGAAGCAACAACATGTCACTCATTGAGTTCATGTCTTCTCAGAACAAGACCATTCTATATTATATGAAGTGATAATTGAACCTCATACAATGCTGTCAAAGTAGATATACATTTCGCTCACAACTGCTGGCGTAGGCACAAATTATTAAACACGTCCAATATGCTGAATACTTACACTGTATACTTCGGCGAATTCTTAGTTCCCTCGTATGTACGACAGCAATGACAGTAATATTTAAATATGTGGGTTTCATTTAAAGGTTTGAAATATATTTATATGTGCAATGTAATTGTTGTTTTCCTCCTATTCAAGAGATGATTATTGTCAAATTGCCGCCTTGCGAAAGATGAGGCGTCAAAAATATTATACTCGCGCAAAATAATATTCAACTATTTGAGTTAACATTTACAACGTCAGAATGTCAGAAGTAGTAAATGTACGACATTTTTCTACTGTTTTTATTTAAGTTCGGTTTTGCGTCCTACATTTCTTTGCACATCTATTTGCTTAGAGTTTACGAATTTAAAATCAAACATGTTCTTAAAGGTATTCCACTCACACTTCTAAAAAGTTCATTTAATAGACAGTACGTTCCGAGCCGCCGAGCGAACGCTTGTGCCCGAGTAGCTCTGCCTTATCGCTCTCTGACAGTGGTCAACCCGCAGCGATTCAGTGCGATAACACTCAGTGCCAGTTCGTTCGTGTGAGCCGGTGCGAACAGTCCACGTTCAAAAAAGTGTTATTTTAGTTCTAGTAAAAGCACACAAATTTTTTTTTTTTAAACCAAGTGAATGGCCACAAATAGTTGCTCCGTTACGGGGCAACTAATTTCCGAAGCGCAATGGACGCTACTATGTGAAAATGGTGGTGACAACGCGCTTATCAGTGAACCGGTGCAACCCATCCCAGATCAAGGCCATACTTCAAACAGCAAGACCTTCTCCACAAACAACTACAACACCTCCAACATCAGCAACAAATGGTGGAATGCAACTCGCTCAACTTCTAACTCAATATCATATGCCTCCACAACCGCATCTGCAACAGCAACCACAACAACAACTGCCACAACAACCGCAAGCTTCCACGGTACGCAGGAACCTGGTAGTGAGGCATAAACGAAAGAGGTCACGCTTCGCCAGAAGAGGATAATCAGGTTAATAATATTCCTGTTTCAAATAGGTATAAGCTGCTAGGAACATTAAAAAACTAATGAAGAACCTGAAAACGATCCAATTATTAACATTCCCAATTTAGTGCACCAATGCGCAAGTAACTTTCAACTTTTTGTTAAATGATATTAAAACGAACGTTAAGGACGACTTCACAACAAACAAGAAAAAGACGCTATTAAAATTTCATTCACTTTCCATAAGTGATATAGAAGTTTTAGAAATTTTGTGAAAGCAGAAAAAATTGAGTTCCATTCTTATAAAGCACCCTTCTATAAAAAACCGTTAGCCGTTGTAATGAAGGACATCCACTACCTACTCGGAAAGTGGAAATACACAGGAACTGAATAAGATTAAAATTCCCAAGCAATTAAAGTAGCAAGACTTTATAATAAAAACAAGTTTCCCATACTATTTGTGCAATCGACTTAGCAATACTTATCAAAAGTAAAGAAATTTCAGGAAACTAACCGCTTTTTGTACAGTGTTATCATACAATTCAGAAAAGAATCAAGTCTCATGTAATCCAATGTAAACGTTGTCAGAGATTTGGGCATTCGCAGGCAAATTGTGGCCTCAGCCTCGTTGTGTCAAATGTACTGGCCAGCATCACTACTCCGCGTGTAACAAAATTAAATCTGCCCCCCCCCTAAGTACGTAAACTGTGGTGCCAAACATACTGCTCACTATATAAGGCTGCAGCATATAAAAAAGGCAGCCAGATCCAATGAAAATTTCAAAAAACATACACCCACCTTCTAACGTGTCCCATCAAACCATTACTCATCCTAACAATGTATCCGCTAGACAAGTACCATCAACATCCTACCCTCATCCTAATCCAACCAATAAATACAACGAGGTCATATTCAATCATTATTCAAACAGGATCAATCTAATCTAAATCTCAAACATCGGTATCACAAGTCATGTTAGCGCTCACTCCCATAATTGAAAATACAGTAAATCCCTGTTCTGACAATTTGATTATGGCAAATAATATAACTAATATTAACTTTTTAAACTGGAACGCCCAACGGACTGAACACGCCAAGAAAATGAATTTAGATATTTTTTAAAGAAAAATGAAATTGAAATAGCTTGTGTAAACCGAAACCCATCTCATTCGGAGAAAAGTTTTACATTCAGGATTTTAGAATTTTCAGAGAGGACCGAATTGCAACCAAGGCATCAAGTGGCGTAGCAAACTAATAAGTAGCAAAAAACATCGAGTGCATTCAAGTATCTACGCCTTCAATCTCCGAACTTAGAATCATAGGAATAGAAGTAAAGAGTACGTTATAGTAATAAATCCCATAACACTACTGGTCCACTGCCGCTGCTACTGCTGCTGCTGCTGCTACTACTACTACTCCTGGTGCTGGTGCTAGTATAGTACTGGTAGTGGTGGTGATGGAATGTGGTAGTAAATAATAATAGAATAATAGCTTAACAATGACAACAAAGTAATAATCATTGGCAAGCTTTACAAGCCGCTCCAATAAGAGATTCCCTGAAAGACTTATAGAAAAATAATTTAGCTCATATAATCGTATTATTCTCTTTGAGATTTGAACAGCAAACACAGAGCGTGGGGCTGCAACTCAATAACTATACAAGGCCGAAAGTTTAACTGGAATTTGTAAAATAATAATAGTCCCTTAATATTCATGCCCAACAGATCCTACACATTTTTTCCCCTACAATGTTAATATTATCCCGAACGTTCCTCGATATAGTCATACCAAAAATATTAATTTTCCCACTGCATCAAAAAGTCGTAGCTGAAATTTTGATTCAGATCTAATCCGATCCTATATCTTACGAAGAAAATTTTAAAGAAATTAACACCAGGAAATAACCCTTTAGGAAAACATATCAAATTGGACTAAGTTCGCTTACCTAATGGAAATACTATAAATACCCACTACCTATTAGGTCGATTACAAATATCGACTCCGAACTAGAAAAGTTAAATGCGGCTATTTTTAAATCTCTAGACACTCAGTAAACAACAAAGATATCACCCCCATTATTACAATACAAAAATAAACTATTTTCTTCCCCTATTCATGGGAAAATTATTAATTTAATTACATCGAAACATAATTTAAGAAGATTTTTGGCAAACACTCGAAGACGCAGATATAAAAGCAAAACTACATAAATTATCAAGAGTGTAAATTGGCTAATCACCGCTAACATCTCTTTCGGCAGTTTATAAACCA
>BOPP01000040.1:3601559-3623866 GCA_017312745.1 Gryllus bimaculatus | reverse complement strand
ACGTCCTTGTGTTGTGAATCTCAGCAAGAAAGGGAAAGAGTAACAGCAACTAAATGGATACTACGTCACATGTACGTATATGGAACAGAGTGGAAGAGATGTATATCAAAGAGAGGAAAGAGAATATAGTAAGAGAAAAAAGGATAAGATGATGGAGAAGCACATTTTAATCACTAAAGAATCTTCAGAAGTTGTCTAAATAATTACAGTGACCTGCTATCAGAGATTTGTATCTACATTTGTCATCAGTGGCAGGCGCTAATGTGGAAATGATAAGGATGACAGCAATGGCGAAGAACAAAACGTTGGTCAATAATATTCTAAATTGTTTAATTGTATTGTCATCTTGCATTATTCCTTCAAATGTTGTAATTTTCCTACCCCAAATAGATAATTTGGTATACAAATTTCTCACTTTATTTGAAAAAAATACTATTAACCCTTCTTACCACAATTACACCTAGTTTTTCCAATAATTTCCACAATACAGTTCGTGCTTCTAACTCAAGCGTTCATCAGTATTTACAATGAGAGATATTGATAAAGTGCACAACAATTTTCATGACTCAGATGTCTACCGATTTCGCTCTCCTGAAAAATTGTGCTTTTGGACTGTAGTTGTTTGTTTTAAGACCCTTCAATTATTCTCAAAGCAGAAAAACAACACAACTCCCATACTTTGTTAACTTTGTGAACAAGATTAAACAAACCATTAAAGTAATTGATAGTATTTCAAAAACTAATACATTCCCTTAATTTTGAGCCAAAGTAGATAAGCAAATAGTGCTTCCTTCCGTAACACGCACGCAACAAACACGTCTATATTTTGTAAATATTTACCAGTCAACCCGCCCCTCAATTACTCGCGCACTGCTCGCTTTATGCGAACATAAATTTTTCAGTATGGTGGGCCCAAATCGTTGCTTGCGTCGAATCATCGTTCATATACCAGTGTAAACGCATTGAAAACGCAATAGCGTTCACAAGCAGCGATTAACATAATGTTTGAACCAATACCATTAGGAAATTTCGCGGACCGGGTAAACAAATTAATAACGAGCGCGGGGCCATAAGTACCGCAAAGTCATAAAAGCCCTAGAAACACTGCGGTTGGGGACACGATTCCCGTGGAGAGGGGGAGGGAGAGAGGGGGGGTTGTGTTAGAATAGTGAAGGACATTCCGTAAGTAGCACCTGGAATGTAAAGGTAAGAAAAGAAATGACGTCCCTTTCAAAGGATAATTTCCTCTCGAAAGATCTTTGTTTTAAATTGAACTTATTTTGAACTTGTTCTGGCCGAGGTGATTGATTTTTTGGCATTATTATTAGTTCGTGGTGTAATTACGGTTTTAATTAATGTAGTATTTTAAGTAAATATAATTAAAGAATATACAAAATGCATAATTAAAGAAACTGCATTATTAAATGTTTTAATCATAAATAACGTACTTCTTTTAATATTTTAAAATATTAAAGGAACATAAAATAGAACTACATTAATTAGATCGTTGGTGAGGCAGATACCTTCTTATAATTAAATATGGTAAATTAAGAACTTTGTTTTCGTCCCGGAAGTTGCAAGCTATGTGGATGATCTCTACGCGATCGTAACGTTCATTAGCAAAATTATTTTTTGATACCAGACAACACTATTAATTTATCATATTTAATACAACTACATTTTTACTGTACTAAAAGAACCTTTTACTGTTTCAGAATAATACGTTGTGATGGATTAATTTCCTGCAGTTAATCGTCATCCTTTATTTGAAAGGAGTACTTTTAAGTTCTAGGGAATCATAAAACTGTAATTGGATAGAGGGTGATAGTGCGCCTGCACGGCGATCGAAGGTCAATGTAGAAATCGACAGCTGAGAACTGAGGCACATTTAGGGCAGTCTGCTACGAGCAGTTGTGTAGAACGAAGCTCTGGCATTTTCTGCAGCCTCATCATTATTTAAAAGAACAATGTTTCTCTTTTTAAAGGTAAGATTGAAATACATATTTCTGAAATATTACGTGAAATGATTGGATTAAAATATAATGAATAATATTTAAATTCTAGTTACGAACGACTAACGTACGGTACCCGTAGTATTCGCTACACGTAGGAGAATTTCTATTTAAGGCCAACATAATAATTAACATGATTCTTTTCAGCTGCCGTCTTCAGAATTTGTGAATTTGATTCTGATAAAATGGAAATGGTAACTTGCGGATTTCCATTAACAGGAACCATCGGAAAGCACCGCAACTAAAATCCTACAAGACTCGATCAAGGAGCCTCCAGGCGTCATTCCCGAAGGGGGCCGGGTTTTCCAGCAGTTACTGTAAGTACATTTTTTATGATTTTCGCAGAAAAATAGACAGTATTGTCGAACGAACTGTTGTGAAGCTGACACGCCGGGGACACCTCAGGGTTTGTTTTAGGGCGAGCGCTGTGCATCTGGTCTCAAGGTTACTCAAATAACGCTTCAGATATCGATCTCTAAGATAGCGGAGGCTATGTAGAACAATACGATGAAGACATAACATTTTGTTCAGTTTTATACAGTACGTGCGTAAAGAAAGTCTCTACGCACAGAGCCCAGTCAGAGCCTCCTATTAAAAATTACACGTATGTTAGTTGCATCCATATTACTGTGAAACAAGAGTAGGAGACACCATTTTCCGCATCGATTATGACTGTGAGGAGTACGAAATTTAGGTTTTCTTTTGTTACAATCTGCAGCTCGTTCTACCAAAATAATTTATATTTGTAAGCTTTCGTGGCGCGCTATATAAAAAAGGAGTCACGTGTTATAAAAAGGTTACAGTGGAAACTATCAGTACAGGAAGAAAGTTTAGTTGTTGAGTATGATGAATTGTTGAGTATTGTTCGAGTAATTAATCGAGTGAGGAAATTATTTTCTCTCATGATGATGTAAAATCTACAAAATTCACCTATTCATGTAACTGTGAATTAATGATATGTATTATTGATCGAATATCGAAGAATTGTATAGTTCTGGGTAAAGATGAGGGATTTTATTACTTTCCTGCTACTGCTTACGCAGTAGAGAGAAATTTAGGTAACGCTGCGCGAATAAAACGCCGGTTTTATTGTTTTAGGACAGTAGCAGAGGGACTTTCAATATTTGGAATTCTTATGGGTCAACTATTATTGCTGAAACACTTTGTATCTAGGTTAGAATTATATTAGATAATTGAAAGTAAAGTTTACTCATTGTAGATAGGACAATGAAGCATGGAAGAGACGTAGTTTCTATTAAGTGTGTTTCAGAAACAATGATTGTGCATGTTGGATGTTTAGTGGTGATTTCATATTTCAGTTCAAAATTATTATAGATTGTAATTTGTTCCAGAGTATATTTTCAGTACAATTATTGTAACAGAAATATATTTCTCACTGGTCGAAACATATGGAATTATTATTTTGAATTGTTTTCTAGTGTAATTTTTTTGCTCTAGAGTCCTTATAATTTAATACCTTACCCAATCAGTGACTATTAAGTTATATTTATTAACGAGTTTTGTTATCTTTATAAATAGAGCAATTTGTTCCAATAGTTGATATTTTATTGCGAAATAAAAATATGAAATTCGACGCTGTGCTTGCTATATTCTGTCTTAAAGTCAGAACCGTAGGAACTATATCTATTTTACGAATCACTAGAATACGAAAATATTTCATAGCAAGGGATTTGCACCTCAATTTGTTTGTGCAATGCCCTCACTAACACATATGCCAACCGGAATAACAACTTTCGTCAAAACCCCTCTCGACTACCTTTCCACGGAAGATCAGAACATCAGCGCAGTTTCGGCAAACAACCTTATGAACCCTAGAAAATGTCCAAAAAATGTAAAGGATTATCATCCTTATCAACGTGGAGGCGATATATCGTCATCAGTAAGAAATATCGGCCCTGCACTTTTTGTAGGGTTCCGCTACTAAATATGTCTCCAATATTAACAATTCACGAATCTTCAGTGATATAACGGCTAGCTAATCTTTCTATATATACGAAACTATACATACGCCCTTGTGCTCCTTCCTGTAAGATTATGACATTTACCATGATGCTCTAACGGCCGAGAAAGTACTCTCCGCAATAGACTCTGGAGAAGTGTTATGGCCAGTTCTTGTAGAGCACTATACATTTTCTAACCTTTATTTTTCGATAATTGAAAAGAAAACAAGAAATATTTTTAAGAATATTGAGATAAGAAATTATTTTTAAGGTATTTATATGCAATTATTTTTTATGGATGCTTCATACTATGGGGAAAATTAAAGGGAGTCGATGGACCCAAATATCCCTTTCAAAATGGTCGATGCTGGAAGGGTGGGAAATCCTGGTCTAAGCTAGTGTCAGCGGCGTTCACAGGAACTTGCGGAATGCCGTTGTTCAGGCGTTACAAGTTAATGTCTCCAATATCCGGCTTCTACGCCACTCGGACAGGTCAGGAAACAAGGGATGAGTTAGAAAGATGACACCAGGTGGATGCGAGTGCCCACCATACACCATCACAAGAGTAAATAACATTTTCCAAGCACGATTTGAAAACGCAATTCTTCTGTCCGAGATTGCCACGGCACTGACGCTTTCGAGATATCTGTTGTTCTGACCGAGGTACTTTGCGAAAGGAGTGCGCGACTGAAATGGAGATATCTATATCTTTGGTGAAAAACTGCTTCGACTTTTATAAGCAGAAACAGAACTTACGAACCCGTATGATTTCATCTGTCGGGGCAGGGGCGCGTCGTAGGCAGTTTTGCTGTCAGTCATAATACGTTTACCTTCCTCAGAGCAAAAATGAGGACGTTAAGAGTATTTAAATGACTCTGACTTCTTATAAAATGGCAACCCCTCTCTTTCATTTGCTATCAACACCGCCCCCGCTCGTCGTAAATATTGCCGCAACTGTTTGGGTTGCAAGGTGTCATCAGTAGCGTGGAACTGCTGCTGGTTTGGAGGAGTCAACTCTAGTGTGAACATGTTACAGGTTGGGTAGGGACACCTATTGCGTGCATCTGTTGTAGGTTGAGAGGTGTCAAGTGAAATATGCAAAAGTTGCAGAATGGGGCAACTGCAACGTGCAATTGTTGCTGATTTAGAAGGTGGCAACTGCAGCATGCAACTGGTTCATAGTGGCCAAGTACAATGCAGGCTGCTGGCTGAGAGGGGCCAACTGCAGCTTGCAACTGTTGGTGATTGTGCGGAGGCCAACTGTAGCATGCAACTGTTGCTAGTTGATATTGGTCGACTGTAGCGTGCAACTCACTGTTGCAGGTTGCGAAAGGGGGTCAACTGTAGTGGGCAGCAGCAGCAGCAGCAGCTGTTGCAGGAGGGAAGGGAAACTGGGAAATCCCCGCCAGCGCCTCTTGCGGCTCCGGGCGGAAGCTGCCCTCCTCTGTTCACACAGGCGGCTTTGCCTTCGTCACACGGGATTCCCGAAGCTGCTCTCGTCGGTCGCCCCCACGGCCCGCTGCACGCGGGCATTAGGCGGGCTAATTATTACATATGGATTTCTGATACCGCGAGCGCCACCGTGCTGCCAACCGTACCTTGCAACGCCGCAGCAGCCCGGCCCAACTTTTAAGCTCTTCTTTTCGAACAGTCAGTCAAACTGTTAGGATTATTCGGGCAATTAACTGCGATCGGGTAGTCATTCGAATTATCGTGACGCGTTTATTGACGGCCCATTGACTGCGAGCAATTGCACGCGCGTTATTGAGTTACTGAGAACCGGTAATGTGTCACCGAATGGTGCTGGTCCTCGGTTTTATTCGCGCTAGGGTAAAGCGAAACATTTTGTACGAAATACTCTTGTAAAGCTCTTTCGGTCTTCGATGAATGAAAAAAACTGTTAAAATTAATTCCCTGGAAACTCATCAAAAGTTTTACATTTTCATCATTTTACGAATTAGTAATTTTGATTTCATATGAATGAGGTGGAACCTATTGGGGATGGACGAGTAGGAATTCTGATATTAGTTTCATATTTTTTCAACAAGTTGCTTCTCACGTTTTTTAAGCTTTCCGCCATTTTTTATTGTTGTCATTGGTAAGCTTTTTATTAAATATAATATTTCTATTTAGCTTTAGGCGCAACAAACAAACCCAACAAATTCAGGAAAAGTTTCATCGACTATTTATTTCAAACCGTTACGTTGTAAACTTTGCATAGAAACCAATCACAATATTAGGGTGATATAAAAACAAAGCAGGTTTCTACTCTCAGTAAATTACCTTACAGAAACGGACATATAGTACGCACAGCTGAGCATGTGTGTTGCCATCACCTCGTTTGTTACGAAGCTTCATAAGTCTAACGCTTCCGTAACAATATTACGAGGTATAATATTATCGCTGGCGTTATTATTTCATTCGTGAAGCACACCTGGGGATGGTCATTTTTAATAAAGGTAACGCGCCCACGGCCCCAATCGCGTTTATTAACCCAGAATTGCCTCTGTGCCTGCCATCCGCGCCCTGCGCTGCGATTTCCGATGAAATGTAATTGCGCTGGAAATATAATAAAAACTATATCAATAACTTCATATCCTATTAGCTTCTCTGTTCCTAAAAGGTATCATATTGAGTACTTATTTTTAACAGGGGTTCTTAGATTTAAAATATTTGTAATAAAGGAGAACACTTTTGAAATGATTCATGATTAATGTATCAGACCGTTGCAATTAGCTGTTGCAGACAAAAACGCCTACAATTAACGACTTTTAACCGAATTTAAAAAAAAGAAATGAAGAAATTATTTGGTGTCGTTATAGTAAATATTATTATAGTAAAAGGGAATTTCGGATAGAGTGCATTGATGTTTAAACACCATACAATACGTACATCTAAACTACACTCAAATAAAGAATTCTCTTGTACTCAAAAATACATTTCTGTAACCTCGTTCTTCCGAGAAAATCACTTTAATATCCTTCCTCTTGGCCAATAACTAATAATTTTAAATAATTAATAAGATATTATTTTAATTATCGTGATGCTACTTTTCCTAAAAGCTTTGTGCTGTTATGAGCTAATTCAGAAAAAAACTAATTGATTTAGAAAGTTTACATGCTTATTAAACCAATGCAGTGCTGGTTGAATTGTTAGTTTTATAGGAATAAATGAAGATATTACAACTGCAGATGTGACTCAAATGTCTGTTGTTGCAATGGGGAAACTAAGTCAGGTAAGCATGACCTGAGAACACAACTTCTTTTCATGTTATCGCATTTGAACTGTACAGAAGCTAAAACGTGATCTAATTTTTCCCAATATTAAAACTTTTTTTTTGAATTCCTTGAATTTTCTGGATTTTTTATAGAGTTTATCGCTACATAAATGTAAGAGAAATATTTTTAACTAACCATACTTTGAATAAATGCAAATATTATGGCTTCTAGTAACTGCTTGAATCGTTATATGAGATCCTGAGGATACTAAAAGTATGATCTTAAATAATTATAGTTTATCTTCTATAATAATAATAATGCTCTAGATTATTTAAAACAAATAAAGAAAGATGTCCCATTTAATTAACATGGGAAGTATAATGATAGAATTCAATAGTTGGTTAGTAAACATTGTCAACGGGATTCATTTAATACGTTAAATGTTACAGTACGCAATTTGATGAAAATTAATTGTACTATCATTTGCAGAAAAAAAGAAGAAAATGTATTGGCTTCCTCTTAGGAGGCAAGATTCATAAAGTAATTCCCTCTCTTGATAAGCAATGGTATGATAATTCTCGGAAAGCGCATGTGCACTGCAATGAAAATTAAAAGTTACTGGCTCAAAGTGTAAAAATTATTATATCAATCTGATATATTCTCTTTTTTACTTTAAATTAAAAATACTATAGGGATGGAAAGTATTATAATTTAATTAGTTAGGGGACAATACTGGTGTTTAGACAATGTGACTCGAAAACAGTAAAATTCTTCCTAAATATATAAACTATTTAAAAGCGATATTTGGTTTATTTCGCACGGAAACTAATCAGTAAAACTAAGTAGTAACCAATTCTTTCAAATGAAAATTAATAAAAAGGACGCTACGAACGCTTTAAATAGATTTTAATACGTAAAGTGAACTAAATATTTGTTTGACTTCTATGCTATTATTTCAAACGTATTTTAAGTTTCACAGAATTTGTTTGGTGGGAATCGAGCACACGAGGACCACTGAATATTTCGGCATTGACCTTCACCCACATGTCTGTATTGTGTTGCGCGTACACCTGTCAGGGGTATGCCCGCTATTGAAAAGAACCATACAATAGTGCTTTGTGCGCGAAGTGATTATATCACCAGCTTCCCTGTTTCGCAGTTCTTTCGGTTCCTCTGTGTTGAAAATGGGAAGAATTGGAAAGGTAACACTCCATTTGGAAGGCGAGTCCGTTCACAAAAATTAATGTCTCGGGGACGTTTGTACATCAAGTCTTTGGTTCCCCTATGGGTTTAGTCATAGAAGAGTGTACACTCTTACCTCTTCCTATCTATGGTTCCATCTTTTCCGTTTTAATTATATGTGTAGGTTTCGTTCTTGCGACTTTTAGTATCATAGGAATGGTATTATTTTTAACACATTTTATTCACAATTTATTTAGTCTTCAACATTAGACGTTATTACTTTTGCAGGATTACACTAGAGTGAATGCTACCCATTGGCAATTTCTCTGAATTACACGGTTAACACAATTCGAATATACAAAAATTACTATTGCATTACTTGATATTCATTGGGGTGAAGGAAACTAGCAATTTAAATCTAAGGAATAAAATATTTTTATCTTCCTTTGACTTTCCTGTTATTGAAGATGGTTTGAATAGTGTTTCAGCTTTGCGATGTACTTATTGCTACATTTTGCTTAAATATTATGGTTTTGCATGCATTATTGAGAGAGTTGCGTTATAACAAGGATTTCATCAATGTGCATTTCGCCACAACGGACATTTCATCACGATGAGCGTTTCGTCATCATAAATTTACCTTCTCATAAGCATTTCGTTTCCTTTGGCATTTTGGTGAAAACAACTTTTGCGTTTCCCAAAGACTCGTTACAATGATCGTCGTTTCGTTACTACGCCCGCCGTTCTGTTACCACTCCTACGGTTTCGTTAAAACTTAGCCGTGTCGTTACCACTTCCGCTGTTTTGTTACATCGTCCCCGTTTCGTTACATCTTCCATCGTTTCGTTACCACTTCTGCTGTTGCGTTATCACTTCCTCTTCTTCATTACCACTACTGGCGTTTCATTACCACACCCACCGTTTTATTAACATCTCTGCCATTTCTTTACCACTTCCTCCGTTTCGTTCTCATGCCCGCCGTTTCGTTATCACGACCGCCATTTCGTTATCTCGACCTCCCGTTTGTTGCTACGACCGTTTTGGGTAATTCTAATCGTTTCGCCTCCACAGTTCCATATTTTCACGGACGTGTCGCTCCAATGGCCTGGCGGAGCTGAATCTATTTCGGTTCGGCTGCCACCGCAGCGCTGTCTCCTTTAAGGGAGGTCAACTCGGGGCGCATTGCACCCAAGACGGAACGCAGCCTGCCGGGCCGGGCCGGGCCGGGCCGACCCGACCCGACGCGGGCCAGCCTGCCCGGCGAGGCCGCTACGCGCCCCGTATGGTTTTTAATAAATCCTCGAAAATGGCGTCCCAGGCGCCGCGGCGCGCCGCGTCGAGCGCTCGTTTTATTTGAAAAACTCCCCTGAAGGGCGGAATGAAGGGGCAGCTATTTCACTTATACACAAAGTTATTCAACGCTAACTTTCTTCTCTGGAGGGTGTATTTATTAAACGTGAGCGGTCCGGGTCGTGTGTGAGACGCGGGGGCGGGGCGGGGCTGGGCAGGGGGCGTCGTTATGCATATGCATGGCACCGCGCGACGGCGGTTCAGGCACCGAGCTTTATAAAACATGCTAATAGGTCCACGCCCCTCTTTCTGGGTGGCGGGCCGGGCAGAGGGTGGGGGAGGGATTAGATGGTGAGGCGGAAGTGGTGAGAGCTGGTTTTGCGGGGAAGGTATAAAGGGAAGGAGAGTGGCAAGAGCTGGGACAGGGATAGGTGGTGGGCGCGAGAAAATACGGGATGGATGCAGGCTCATGAGATGGGGAGGTAGGGTGGGGAAGGGGACGATGAGGCGTAGAAAGTGAGTTGAGACGGGCGTGGTGATGTAAGCTGGTTGTAGGTTTCTTGGGCGAGGAGATATGAAGCGTGAGGAGCGGGATGGCGCGGGCCTTACGACACGGGTCATAGTGAGTTGGGGCGGGGCGGTAGGGGTCAGCGATGAGGGTAGAGCAGGGTGGAGTAGTGTAGAGCGGGGTAGAGAGAGAAGCTAGGGCAGCGGCGGTGAAGAGCGGCGGTGAAGTCGAGGTAGGGTAGAACAAGATTAGGACGGGAAGAACGGGACTGAACAAGACGGAAACGAACAGATGGGGTTGGGAAGGGGAGCGCGGGACGTGGTGGTGCGGGATGGGATGAATCGGCCATGTAGGATGGGACGGGGTGGGATGAAGATATAGGATGGGCCGGGGTAGGGTGAGCGTGGCGGGGCGAAAGAAGATGTGACAAAGTGGAGACAGTCACGGGCAGAATGGAACGAGGTGAAGCGGGGCGGTTTGGAAAAGGGCTGGGAGGGATGGAGCTAGGCGTGATAGGATGAGACAAGGTGGGACGAGTGGAACGGAGCGGAAAGGGGCGGGACAGGACGGATCAAGAGCGGGACAGGACTGGGTGGGGCTGGTGGGGGCTGGTTGGGCTGGTTGGGGCTGGGGTGGGGCTGGGTGGGGCTGGGTGGGGCTGCGTGGGGTGGGTGAGGCTGGGTGTGGCTGGGTGTGGCGAGGAAAATGGGATAGGTAGGGCGAGGGTGAGGCAGAGTGAGAGCAAGCAAACGAAGCCGGTTATGTTGAGACGGGGAGGCAACGCACAGATGGGGGCGGGGAGAGAGGGAGGCGTCAGGGAGAGTCACCCCACTCCTCTCATACGCGTCCACCCTCGTGCGTCGTGGTGAGAGCGCCCGGTTACGTAAACACGCGGCAGTTTTAATAACACGCGGGAGAGCGCGACACATGTCGGTCTCAAAGTCGCCGCACTCGGCGACGGAGGCCGGGCGGGCGACCTACACCCACCTGCCCTCGCCCACGCCCGGGGCCTCAGGGCCCGCGCCCTCAGGGCCCGCGCTCTGCACGCGGGCGGTGGAACCGATTCCACCTCTCGGACGCTCCATTTGCTTGTTTCCTCTCGGATACATTACACACTACGTCGTAGCCGGTGCTTACGTCCTCGCCGACATAGAATCATAGGATAAATTTACGGAACATCTCCTCCACTATCTCAATATAAAATATATTTAAAAAACGACGACGGTCTTGTACCATTTATAGGAAATATTTGACACAAACGCTCTGAAGGTAATACAAACTCACGCGAATGTGAATATTTATTAGGGGTTACTAGGGATTATGCTAATTGTCGTGTCTATCGCCTGATTTCCTGAACATGTGTGACCTGTGCTGTATCGCTCAGAAATGTAATAATAGAAACCGTTGATTGTCTCTGAAGTTACTATCTAAGTTTGACTCTCAAATACGAACAGGGAAAGAACAACACAAACCCCTCATCAGTCACATTTTCATAACTAGTATCGTTCCTGACGGAGCGAGTACTATGTTATCTGATGGGAACGGGTATCGTTGGAGGATATAATTTTGCCAGGTAGCAGCTCTGGTTATTTTACGTACTAAAAGCGTGATGTGTCACTCTCAAGATTTTCCACCTTTGAATCTCCACCGCACCCAGACGCATTTGGAATTTTGAGACGCCAATACTTTCCAACTGAGATCTTCATTATTGGAATAGTGAATATTATTACTTCAACATCTATTTTCAGATTATTTTCCGCCAAGGGCTAACGCTAATGCGTAAGCTTACATTATGACAAAATGTTTATCTTCTTTTGGTTCCGTACACAATAATGGACCTGAGGTGTACACGTTTGAATGAAAAAGCAGTGAAGTCCAGAAACATTGAAGAGGAATGCGAATTTCTCAGGGGAGGGAAGGGAGGAATGCCCTCCTTACATACTTTCGTCTTCTAGATAAAAGTACCAAATATAATATTTGCTTTGGTGTTTAAGGGGAAAATGTACAATTTTTGAGTTGATATCTAACTGATGAGTAAATGTATTTTGATTGAGTTTGAAACTATGCACGTTTTAAAGATTCGTGAAACCCATCCAAATCAATCGAAGTCACTCTTAGGAGAAACTGTCTGCCCATTGTTGCTATATTCGGGAATTTTGACCCCAAAATGAGGATTTTTTTCGTTGTGGGAAAGAATGGGGAAAATAAATGGACGGGGAAACGTTTGGAGAAAATTATTTTCATCAGGAGTCACGGCAGAAATATTATTCTCTCAATTATTGTGAATAAAAAAGAAAGAATATACGTTATTCTGTCTCATTTTTATGAATGTAAATGAGAAAAATGAACAACAGGCAGAAAGAAAAACATGAGAAGAACGAAAATGTAGGGCTTGAGGAGCTCAAATCATGGTTGGTTGATTTCAATTATTTGAATTGAAGGGGACAGCCGATGTTCCGGAGCCACTCATGTCATTAGTCCATAATTTAGAGAATTGTTTTGTTTTAAAGTTGGAGAGTTCATTGAAGTGGTTATGTGGGGAAATTCCGAAGTAGTGGTAGGGAGAAAGCTAACAAGACTTCTGGCCACCCTGTCTCTGCCTTTGTAAGGCACAAAAGGAGAATATGAACTCACATCAAGTGCCATCTTATTGGGTGCCACTTATTTCTGAACGAGATGAACCCATGGTCAAATTATAATCCGGCAGCCAAAGGTCAGACGAGCACAGACGGTGTAATCTTGACGCTTGACCGACGTCAGGGGAAATCCGGACTGATATATATTTCTCTCTCTTATCCCATCGCAAGTGAACGCATGTAAACTAATTGTTGAATGTTTCTCCTGAAGTAATTTATAGGTTATATTTAGTTCCTCCTTTTTAAGTTGCGTGCACGAGCCGCCACTGCAGCGAACCCTTTTTCGATGCGTCGCATTCCACGCGCTCGGCGAGATCGGAATTGGAACCGGGAATCCGATCCGACGGAGGCCCGCGTCGCGGCACCGGAAGTACCTCCAGTGCACGCGACTGACCGCCCTAGCGAGCAAGTGGGGTGCGCGGCCATTCTCCTTTTCGCTTTTTTCCAGCTGGGAAACGCTGCGGCACGAGCGATGCCGAAGTGAAGAGTAGCGTTGAGTGGATATGGTTGGACCGTATTCGTAGGCCCAGATCGGCTCTTGAAGGGGGCCATGAATTCCATGGCCCTCCTTTGCAATTAATAGGATGAAATAGTTCTTTCAAACAAACATAAATATACAACAAATCAGATTTAATTTATTAATTTTTCCCAACAATAATAACTATTAATTTTAATACAATACGTTAATCTGTCGTGGTTTAAATTCAAACTTTAGAAAAAGAAGTGATTACAGAAAAAAATTATAATAATATAATTTCGACATTTTGTTTTCGAATAGTTCACATTAAACTATACAAATTTAAAGTAATATAAAACTAAATTGTTATTATAACAAAAAATAAATTCTAAAATCTTGTTTGCTTTACTTTTATGTGTACGCTTGAAGATTTTCTGAATCCGTCTCTGCATTAGGCAGCTGCCTAGGGCCTCAACCTACGAGGAGGAGCTAATCTAGGGGACTGACATCGACGTAGAACACGAGAAATAATAACATTTTTAAAGCGAAACAGAAAATGGAGAATTTTTTGAACATTGAACTGCAAACGCAGTGTGTGTTTTGTGATACTTTGCATCAATGTAAAAATAGTTTGTAGTATTATCTATTAAAATTGTTTCATAATGATTATCTAATAGATACAGCAGTAGAAGAACATTCTTGAATGTTCTATCTAGATGTTTAGTTATCATATTGCGTTTACAAAATCCAAACTTTCGAATTATGATCACTCTTCTAGGTATAGTAGTGATTGAAGAGAACCAGAAATGCCCTGATTCGTATAAATATGTAAAAATTTAATTTGCTTTGACGTATGCAAATAAATGCAAAAGTGTTATTTAAAAATACAATGCACTTGATAATATAACAAACTTCACGACAGTTTAATATGTGAGAGAACAGACATGTTTCATTTATTTCGATGTTTTGAAGTCTGTCGTTCAAACACGATTTTATTACAAATTTAAAATATAGACATTTTGACAGTTATTTGACACTCATAATTCTATCATCTCTGAAGCAAACAAATGGAATCGTTTTTATTCCCTTCAAGAGACAAAGATTATTATGGAGACAATTTATTCAGATGGGTCTCTTACTCTCTGTACAGTTCGTACTTTGTGACAACAAACGAGATTTCTTCTTCCAATTCGAAGACGCCACATTTCGACGATGGCTTCCACTGCGCCGAGGAGGAGAGAAGATGACCTCCGCCACACTGCACTGAATAGAGAAATTTTTCCTTTATTCGAGACCGCCTGGAAAGTAGTTCAATGTTATACTGTTTTGTGGCAAGAATGTTGTCCATTACACGACAATGATGATAACAGCGCCCTGTAATGAATGTTTTTGTATACCAGTATCATAAACGACCTTGTCTGTTGCAAGAAATCGTTCATAGAAGGGTCTTCAACGGCACAAATGATAACATATTTGCAATTTTGGCACGTGTGATTGCGTAATCACACATTTAGTCAATCGCTGCGAGAGAATCGTGGGGAAGTAGCGGTAAACGGAACAGCCGACCTCCGTTTTCCCGCACAGATGTCAAACGCCCGAGAAGTCACAAACTTCGCAAACTTAAGTTTGATGCTCTTATTAATTTACAATGCTGTTATACAAAAATAGCGCGTGCAACTCGTTTATAATGTTGTTTTATTGCATTCGTAAAAAATTAAGAAACCTCGCTCTTAGCGTAGCTTGTTGTCAAAACATGTACTCTTGTAATAAAGCTTAATATTATAAACTAATTGCATTTCCTGACTCCACAGTCACCAATTTAACATTATGTAACTGCTTTCCACGAGGAAGCAAAGAGCCTTGCACTATATTAAAATTTCGTTACTTAGTATTGATGAACCTCTTATAGATCTCGTTTTTCAATACTTACAGCGCCTTTACTTGTAGCACCAGCCATGTCTTCATCTAACTTTGAAACAAACTAAAATCAGGAAGCCACTTAGCAAAGGTTCCATGTACAGATGAATAGAGTCTATTTTAATACATTCAAAACATGCACTTATCAATTGATATTTTATTTGGAACTATTTACATTAATTGTCATTGAACAATCTATTAAAGATCTCCTTGATGTTACTTTTCACTCATTTCAGAAAAGAATGGGAGAAGCACGTTTTCTTACCCATCTCACCACTTACAAAATTCCCTATATTCTTCTATCTTTTAATTTGAATGGAAACACTCAAAAGTTGCGGCTCTTTATTTTTCTGGAATATTGGGCAGAGTTCGCATTCCTTCCACATTATCTTTCCTTTGAAAATCGATTACGTAATAGAACCTGACCTTCTCATCACCATGAAAGAAAACACATGAACAACGATCAACAAAGCAAATGATCGAGAGATAATCACACTACAATTGTATAGTGTAACTAACTCATGTTTAAAACTTTAATGGACACATAAATGAGGAAACTTAACCTCATACTACTTCATTAGGCACTACTTGTGGACGCTGCTGCGGCCTTGGCAGAGCGTGGTGGTTGTTTCAGCGCACCCCGCGCACTCTCTAGGCCACAACCACAACTAGATGAATTATATAACACATTTCATGTCAGTGATATTATTTAATTACAGAAAAACATGCATAGAAATGGGTCTCGAATCAAATATAGTACATTACACGGCAAAAGACCATTTTCATGACTCGACAGGCGTTCATTACTCGACTGGGTGTACTAGCCACGGCGGTCGAACTCTCCTGTCTCGTCATAAAAATGTCGACTTTTTTTTGTCTTGTGATGTAGAGTGCTATGGACTTATATTGAAAATTATATTGAACAGCTTAAATTTATTGATTCTACTGTATCATCAATCTTTCTTAAACAATCCAACCTTACATTACTTTCAATTCACAATTCTCATGGAAGCTACTTTCCAAATGCGGTTTATCTTTCCTGCGCCTATTTTTTATGAATCGGTGTATTCAAATATTCTTTGCCTTCCACGATGGTGTCAGCTCCAAAGAGAAACAAACCTCGAAGCGCCGTAACGCGTTGCCCACCGAAACTTCGGCCAGAAGTGTATTAAAACTTTTATCCTGAAAATGAAACTTCCAGCAACTCGCCGAGCAGTAAACAATTGGACAGACTGACGGGCGAGAGTTGCGCGCAACTAGATACAGAGAACCAATTAAGAGGCATTACCGCAGGTCAGAAACTTTTCATCACGGGACTTTACTTGAGAAGTAATTTGTGCAAGGCTGTTTTTATTACACCCACTTCGCCCTGGATTCCGACGCAGGTTTTCTACCCATGCAGACAGACTTTCTGTACTGCTGTGATGTACAACGTGATCAGAGAAACAGAATAGAAATCTAGGGTCGGGATATCTTGCAAAGAAATAAAGAGATATCAGTTTGTATATACATTTTTAAATTTGCGAAGATCAGCATAGAAAGTAATGTTGAAAAAGCTAAATGAAATAAATACATTTGCAAATTTAAAACAGCCACATGTAAACTAATTTCAGGTGGAATAATATATTATTTTGATCAAATATAGACTATACGCTACTGTTTAGGACTTTGTATTGCAGGTGAATATTTAAAATAATTAATTATTGTAATATAATTTCTTATCGATGTTAATTTTATGCAAATGGATGCGCATTTTCTCTGAGAAAGTTTCTACGAAGTATTTGTCACAAAGTTTAATTGTATAGGCAGGTATCTCAGAATAAACCTTACAACTTCTAGGGTATGTGAAGGGACATGTGAAGGGGGCAATAATTAACACTTTTGTCAATGAATATGTCATCGGAGGCTTCATATTCCTATGACATTTGCCCTTGATTGCTAGGGAACTCCAGATCCGCAGATGATCGACTGACACACGAAAACTTATTGGCTCAAAATGTGACCTGCTGATCATGGAGTGAATGGAGAATTGCTTAATATTCAATTATCCAATTCATGTACGGAATTTAACAAAATCATCTACCTATATTAACATTATGCGTTATTAAAGTTCTTTTAATTTACGATAATTTGTGGGAATACTTATATGTTAATATTTATGAATAATATTTCTCTTGTATTATTATTTAAATAATTGCGCAGGTGTCGCTTCACTTGGTAAAGAAATCAACTGAAAATGCTGAAAATTGTATTATAATACATATTTTTGGATTCACAGGAGATATAATATTATAAATCTTCTAAATTTTAAAACAATCAATTCAAGTTATGAATTGGTTTTGTGCACTTCTATAATACGTTTGTGCATTTTTTAATGAAAAGTATAACATACCATAAAAAAGCTATAATATCGCTACAATAGGAGGGGAAAATATGAAAAGTATAAGAAATTGTTTGATTTGAATAAACGTTATTTTAAACAATTTCACCCCCATTTAAGTAGATTTATTAAAATATTAACCTTTTTTAAGACCGTTCAATTAAAATGAAAGGAGATCCGGCTAAAACACCACAACACAAAATCTTGTAAATTATAGCTCTAGAGGGTAGAGTTCTGGGAAGCAGTCAGCGTGTTTTGATTAACAGTCCGGAAATTGATGGAAGCAACTGAAGAAATGAGAAAGAGAACCGCCGGAAAAGGATAGTAAACGAGTCATAGAGCAGGAACTTTGATCGATTCATTAACAGATTGAATACAAAAATAAATCTGTCAAAAAAAAGAACGACGAAGGCGGAGAAAGAAGGAGCCGAAGGAAAGGGACGACGTCGGAGGAGGCAAGTGCACAGTGGGAGTTAGCGCGCGACGGCAGAGCCCTCTGGGCGCGGCGCGCGGCGCATGTGAGAGCAGCGGCGATGCATATGAAGAAGGCTGTCGGCGTCCGCAGGGGGCACTCAACAGCTACCCCCTCCCCCCAGCCCCTCTACGAGGACGGTACAGGAGAGCGTCGGCGGCGGTTGAAGAGGGACTGTGCAGGTGGTGGGAAAGATAGGCACGGCGAGTGTGGCAAAGGTGGCGGGAGGGCGAAGATGTTAATAATAATAATAATAATAATAATAATAATAATAATATTAATAATAATAATAATAATGTCTTTATTATGGGCAAGGCTCAGGCCATAGGGCCTGCTATTCCGCCTAATCACTGAATTTACTTACATATAGAGTAGTAACATTTTAAGAGGGGAGGACAAGCTGTACATTTAGGTTAGTGGACGGGGTTCCCTGCGTGTCAATACACGTGGCAGCTGGTGTGGCGAGAGCGTACCGGTAGGAGTGGAACACTGGCGGTGGGGTGGGTGACAGCATGGTCGGTGTGGGTGGCAGACAGGGGGGGGAGTAAGGGGGTGTCTCCGTGGGTGGCGGTGGGGTCAGTGACCGGAGACGCGGGTGGCATAGTCAGCAAGGTATGAAGCGAGGATCCGTGAGTGTCTGGGAACGAGGTTGCGTGAATGGAGCGAATTGGTTAGTGTGGATGGTAGGTGTGGGTGACAGTAGTGGAATGGACGGCGTGATTCACTATCCTATCGTTAGTGTAAACAGTGATGAGAATGATTTTACACTTTTACCATTGTAACATGCGTTCCGTTACATTTTACTTAAATTGTGTGTCCTTTGAAATGACATTTAATTTTAAAGAGAACTTTCCGCAATGAATTCCATGCATTTCAATAGAAGCATTGGCGTAGCATATTGCTGAGAAAAATAATCATTTTAAATTGTTTGAGATTGCACCGTCACTGGCGCCGTACGAGGGCGACGTGGGTGGCAGGAGACGTGGGTGGCGAGTACACGCAGGACGTTGAGGGGGTAGACGACGATGCTCAGTGGGTTTCACGAAATGTGGCAGCGTGAGAATGGTTCAGCGGAGTGGTTAGAGTGGATGGTAGGGAACTTTATATCATGGGTGGCGGGAGCGGACACTCAGGCGTGGCAGACAGGGGGTGGGGCAAGTAACAGATGGGGTGGTCGACCTGAGCGTCAAGGTAGCGTGCGCAAGGGAAACGGAGTGGCGCGGACCAAGTGAAAGCAATGGGCGGCGAGCATGGCAGAGTGGAAAGCTAATGCTAAAGTTTGGGGGGTGTGGGTAGTGGGGCGGTTGGCTACTTGGGTGTTAGGGATGGGGGTGCGCATGTCAGTGCGATCTGGTTGCGATGGCAGGGGAGAGGCGGCGTTGATGGTTGAAGACTCAGTGGCGAGAGTGGAAGGGGGCAGGATGGGCTGCTTATCTAACAGGAAGTGGGGGGTGAGTGACGGAATTGGCGACGGTGGCGTAATTAACCAGACTGCAGGAATGGAGTGGGCAATGTGGTTGGTGCGAAGGAGCAGATAGGCATTGGTAGCATTGGTAGCGGAAGGTGTATTGGCAATGGGATCCTGGGTAACGGCAGGGAAGGCGGGGGAGGTGGGAGCAGCTGCCTACAGATTCATGTGTCGAATGGGAAAGCCCAAGAATCATTAGAACTCGATGGTGTTGAGAATCAAGGAAGACAATTTTCGTGTTTCGATGAATCATCAGCAAAAGAGGAATCCAACTTGCCTAACCGTGCATTAGTAATGAAATATATCATTCTACTTGGCTCAAGCAGCAAAATAACTTAATAATAAATGTTCAGTACCAGGATGAAATGTTTTAAAAATACAAATTAGAGAATACAAGAAAAACGTAATGAAAATCAACATATTATGTCTAGTAGTAAAACCAGAGATAAAGCAGAAAAAAGAAATGAGACCAATGATCAGTTTAAAAAATTATACCTATGTTAATTAACACAACCTTTCTTTCTCAGATTATGCTATAAATTCAATTTTCCCTTAGAAAGTTATAAAACCTTGCAGAAAGATGTTCAGTGGTTAACAATTAATTTTCTAAATACTTTAGTGTTCATCAGTAATGTGGGATATATTAGGATGCAGATCTTTAATTTTTATTTCAATAAATGTAAAATAAAAAATCTAAATCGAAAAGAATTCATTTAAATTCAGTAAAGATTTAATTGCACGGGATTTATTGCGAATTATTTTTAAAACTGAAATGCAATAGACCAGCTACTAATTTTGGAAGAGGAATTAAAATAAAAATAAAAATTTGTAGAAAATTTGTAAAACTAACTTTTGTGCGCTGCGATTAACGTAAAAAAATATTTAATGTAAATTGTGGAAATAACTGTTCCGACATCAAACTATTCGTTTTTCTTGCATGCATTGCGTTTGTCTGACAAAGATAGTTAAGTACTGATACGAATGCACGACCGGAAATTTTGTGAGCCCGTAGTGTGTTACGTAAGTTTTTACAGTGCAACTTTTCAATTAATAAAATGTGCGGAGAATGTTGTGCCAATTCGTGATATGCATTTTTTGTAACACAATGGGGAAGTCGCCAGTCACGGTGCAATTTCATTTTAAAATGATTATTTTTGTCAGCAATATTCAATCCGAATGCTTAAATTGAGATACATGGAAATCATTGCTGAAAGTTCTCATTAAAATTAAATGTTCTTTTATAGTAACCACGCAACCATCATATTGTGTTAAAAATTGAAGTAAAATGAAACGGTACACATGGTGCAATGGTAAAAGGGTAAAATCATTTCCATGACTTTTCACACTAACAATAGGATAGTGGATTAGCCCTCACCCCGAAGACTTCAGGCGACGTACTTTACTTGAGAATTCCACTTCGCCGCGAGCAAGGTATTGGATAAGTAACAAGATGAATGCATTACAAAAATTTGTTTAGAGCATCAATTATTTCCACACCTCTAGAAAAAAATCAACTAAATTCTCTTTTGCATTAAAAAAAATAAAAGCTTAGTGACTGTGTTGTTTAGAAAAGGTACAAATTCAGCTAAACCCATTGTAAGTCATTATTTGAATTTATTGACTAAAAACACAAAACAGGAAGAACAAAAAATAAGAATGCTACAGGTCAAAAATTCTCTGAAATCACGTTTGTTGTCTGCCTGCATTGTGAGATGTTTAATTAAAATGAAAGAATAATAAAAGAGAACAGATATATAGGATTAACAAAAGAATTAATATTGTCTTGTTTCAAGAATGTTTATATTATTTGGCAGTGGCGCACCTAAGGGGAAGACTCATGGTGCTTCAGTCCCCCTTTTTAAAATTCAAAACTATTGCTTTCACTAATTTTAAAATTTCAAAGTCTACTTTATGCGAATAGATGAAAATTTGCATTATGAAAAATGAACGCAAGTTTTTCAGCAATGTGCATTAACAGAGTTTGAGCAACGCCGTACATTGTTGTTTAAGATCTTGTTTTATAAATTTGTTTACTTAATTTTTCTCTTCAACTACGATTGATTACAGAAAAGTATCAATATGTGCGCTTCTCTTCCAAGTTTATAATCACTAAGTAATCAAATTTCAGGACCAAACTAGAAGAATAAAATTAATGCCCAATAAATATTACAATGGAGCACATAAAAATATAATTTTCTCAAAAGAAAAAGCATTTGTTTAGAACTATAATGCAAATACCTTGCTTCTTCTACACCACTCACTCTTATTCCATCTCAAAATGCACACAAATATAATGTGTAGAATAGTTCAAAAATTTATTTTGTGGAAAAATAATACTACATTAATATTACTATTAGTATCAAGTATTAACGAAGATTTCTGTTTTCAGAAACTAATGTCACGTAATGTCATCTTATACTACCCATATCGCAATGTTCACCGATCGAGAACACGAATTTCAAGAAGGTAAACCTGTATTTGCGTCACGCATCTTTCCACGAAAGTACCAACACAATTTGTCAACTTCGAAATCTACAACTTCAAACACGTCTTTCAACTTCCGCACGCTCCGACATGAACTTCTGAAAAGCGAGAACGACTTTCACGAGAGGGAGAGAAGGAAAAGGGAAGAAAGAAAGAAAAAGAAGCATAAAAAGAGGCAATGGAACGACGGATCATCTCGCTCCTTGGGCTGAGGTTCGTGTGACAGCGCAGCTCCCGCGCCGCTCCCACACTGTATTAGCGGCGACAAGGCTAAGGCACCCGGCCTCCTAGGACCCCTTCCCCCCTTCCCCCCTCCCCCCCT
>BOPP01000040.1:3548453-3567876 GCA_017312745.1 Gryllus bimaculatus | reverse complement strand
GGGCGCGCCGCCCCCCGCCCCGCCCCACGCCCCGCACCGCCACGCGCCGGTGGCGGCGCGCCGCGGATCATTAAAGCGTTAAACGCGGTGCGACGCGGATTATGAAATTACGCACCGGTCAGGCAGACTCCGCGCCCCGTGGGCAAATGGGCGGAACTGCCTTGTGAAGTTTAATGGGGACATGTTGTACCTGCTCCGGGTCTTCGTTTTATGGATGTCTCGCCCTTGCTTAGAGGCAGAACGTCGGAGAAAGGGTTGTGAAGGTAGCTGGGAGAGCAGGGTTTTAACGTGGTTGTAATTAGAAATTACTAAGACGTTTGATGGGATATCAACTAACGCCCTAAAGGAAAGGGAATCATTAAAGGGAGAGATTATGTGTATGATATTCGCTAAAAGGTAATGGAGCAATCATATTTCATTAATATAACGTTAATCAAGTAAAGACATGAATAGTTTTAAATATAAAACTGGAGAATATTATTCATTTGAGATAGTAAATTATTGTCACCTTGCTGTTTACTTAAGCGTTCGAAATTAATAAAATGACTCTCCTAATAGTAAATGCTGCTTAGCAGCAGTTCGATTAACAAAACGGTGGGAACAGAGTGTTGCTTTAGTAATAAACGAATTAATTGAAATATGAATATTCAAATCATTTCTTCTATTCCTTTTTCTTCTCCTCTTTCTTTTCCTCTTTCTTCCCCCCTTTCTTCTCCCCTTTCTAATCCTTTTTCTTCTCATTCTTCTGCTCTTTCTTCTCTCCTTTCATCTTCTCATATCTTTCTTCTTCGTCTCCTTCTCGTTTCTTCTTCTACTTCTTATTCTTATTCTTCCTCCTCCGTAGCATGAGCGCCTTTATTTGTTATATTTTCGGAATTTTTTTTCAATCCTCTCCGCTTCCTACTTTGAATGACCACTCAGCACAAATATATTGCATGTAATTGCTATCGTGAACATCATTATTCATATCATATACAGTTTAGTCAATTCCATCAATCCTATAGACACATTGCTAACAAATGTGTCAAAATCTTAAAAAAGCAATCGGATAAGATAAAACCTTATATAGTAAATATTTATAAATACTTTATGATGTTAGTAGTTAATTTTATTGTCTACCGTACGAGTAAATGTACTTATAACTTGAGCGAATTTGCTAATTTTTAAGAATTCAATAAGTAACTTCACATAGTAATTGAATACTTCACATTTTAAATAACAGTATTATAAATCAATTAATGATTGCAAAATAAATGACTCATGTTTTTACTATCTTTGATGACTGCTTTTCTACACTTTTATCATACTCATTATAATGGATATTTGAATGTTGTTATTTTAATTAAAGCGTCACGAGTTTATGATTTTTTCCTCTTCACAGACAAATCTTTGTAAGGCAGGCAGTATAATAAAATTGACTCAATCATGACATCTTTTGTGAATAATTTTACTTCAATTTAATGCATTGATTCGCATTAAGAGGACTGATGTATTAATAATCTCTTTAAAAATTAGTTCAGTGAATAAAAGACATTGATCAACAAACTGTAACAACGGATTCGCTAGCACTCGTGAGTCTTCTCATTTGTTTTAAGCAGAGACAGAAAAGGAGTTTCTCTGTTAGTTTTCCAATTATGTTTGTCAAGTACTTTGCTCAATAAGGGGGAAAATAGAAAATTGTGGCCGTTTATTGAGAAAATAATTGTTTAATAGTTGCCTATATTTCGAGCAAAATTACGTACAAATGACGAATTTCAAGATCTATGGATTTCATTAAGAAAAAATCTCTATCTTCAATATCGTTGCTTTAGGAAGACGCCAAAATGTTTTTGAAAGTTTAAAATTTCAAAAAATGAGGTGCTATATGTGTTAAAATGCTTGAAAAAGTTAGGTTTCATGATGTAAAGAATCCCAAAAATCAAAATGTACGCTTGATGTGGGTACTTGCAGGGCTTCGAGTTCGGCCAGAGCATTTGTGAAATTTCAATTTTAGAGAAAATAGTCTGAACAATTTAGGCGCTACCGTTGGCCACACACGGTGAGACGAACAGGTGCACTGAGGCACCTAATCAAGTTTTCGGAATCATGCACATTCAAAACTTGATTCTCATTTCCTAATGCTTTAGAATAAGTAATTTAGTTCATATACAAAGACTCTTTAAACTCTTTTTGGTTATCAGAGGCCTACATTATGAATATTTTTCGAAAAATGGCGTTTTTTGCCGCAGCATTACAATTCTTTCTCTATATTGGGTAAGTAGTATGCGGAAAGTAAAAATAATCCAACAATTCCCACAGTTTTGCCTAGTATCGTCTCCCGCAAACCCTTATTACACCCTTTTGAGACACTCTTCTTTTTGCCTATTTCTTTCAAAGCGACTCAACCTACCAAAAGAATTCCCAGAAACCTGGAAGCATGGATGTACACCGACTAATAACCTACCACCTCTCAATTTCTCTCGAGCATCACGAAAGAACAGAAAAGGACACGGGCTTCTTTGTAGGAACAAAGTAGCAAATTAGCTGACAGCCACCTTTGCACGTACGTACGTGCGTGTGTGCACGTGGCACGTGCCGCGGCCGCAAAGCTCAACGCTGACGAGTGTAGACAGGGAGGGCGCCCCGCCACGCTACCCCGCGCCTCGCCGCGCCGCCCCGCGCCACGCCTCTAAGTAGATACGCGCCACGTCCTACCTGCGGCCTCATGCATTACACATGCCACAATTACGCGGGACAGTATTAACCGCACGAGCTGTGCAGTGCTGTGCGCGGTGCGAAGGCGGCGGCGGGCGGCGGCGGGCGGGCGGGGGCGGCGCGGGCGGGCGGGGCGAGGAGGCGAGCGAGCGAGCGGGCGGGCGGCGGGCGAGGGAGAGGGTAGGAGTAAGAGCGAATGGGTGAGCGGGCGGGAGCGCCGTACGGCGTAGCGTGGTGCAGCGCTGCGCGACGCCCGCCGTGCGGAGCCGTCAGAGCTCTCTGTCAAGCGGAGAGTGCCGCTGTCAACTTACGACTGGTGCGCCCGCACTTGCTTTGCTTCGGAACGCGGAACGAAATTGCATTTGGCTTTGTGCGGTGCATTGTGCAACACTCTAACTACAAATATATTAACGGGATATAATGTTATGTACTGTCGAGTAATATTATTGGTCACAGGTCTGCATTTCGTGGTCTCAATTACGTCCCTATAAGTTTTCGGTAGTTCATGAACATAGACCCAATAGGATTTTCTTCTTTCATTTTTGATATTTTGTTTTTTTAATTCAACATTCTTCATGGCTTTGTTTACTCCTCTACTACGCGCCTTCATTAGATATGACGCTACACACATTACAGCCTAAAACTGTTGGGGAGTGTTCATTTTTATATTAATTCCTGAAGATGTATTACAACGCCAGAACATCGAAAGTAAAGAGAAAAAAGAAGTTGATTATTTCTCTCATCAATTTTTTAGTTTAAGCCTTATTTTCAAAAAAATATTTTAGATTGTACGCTACTGTTTTTAATTTTGATATAGGAAATATTTTCATTCTCTCTAAATCAACTATCAGTATCATAACAACTTTTCCGGTGAAAAATTACATATTTTCAGGAAATGTCTCCCTCTTCCTAATGGTGGGAAAATTATCAGCCTTTTTCATCATCGAAAAAGAGAAAGGATTTGGCTAATGTGTGCTACAAATCCATATAATTTTATTACCTATTCAATAGTAATACTGAAATGGAACATTCATCTATAACTTTCCAAAATGTAGCCATTGAATTTCACACACAACTCATTATAATTACTAGCTCTATGTGAGCTATGTCGTTGCTACGTAATGTCTATGTCTCTAGCGTGACCTGTTTCTATAATGTCGGCATTTGTCACATTGTAGTATGTACACGTCTCCCTTTGCTAAAAAAGGCTGGAATGAGTTTTACACTTTTATTTACCTAATTTATAATTTTGTAAGATTCCTTATCATTATTATGATATATTCTAAAAAACGTCTTTGATAGTGACAAACATGAATCACAACAAGAATATTTCTTAGAATGACTAGAAATAGCTAAATGCATCTTCGTGGAGAAGTATTTCATTCCAGTTAATCATTAGACCTTTGCGTCCACACAACATGAAACACAATGCGGGTGAAAATAACTTGTGAATCATCGTGACAACTGTGCAGTCGCTAAATTAGCCACATGGCGCGGTACGTTTCCTCTAGGAGACAGCTCATGGGATTTATATCCTAAACCTTAGCCTAAGAACGTTTTCTGGCAGCACCTTCACTATACGATTCGTAACCTAAAGATTGTAGACAATCTCTGGAGCGATGTCGACTCCTGAGAGAGTTATATTTTACATAAACTCTCCTAAATGAGGAAAGGTATGACTAAACATGCTCATGAATTTAACTGCCTTAGCGTGATCAACTTGCTGTATAAATTTAACTACCGAAATGTAAACTCTACCGCCGCTCCTGTAACTAAACTCTTCTACTTTATAGAGTCATAAAACATTTTCTCTGCATTCCGTCTTTTTTCTTCAGTGAACTGTAGCAATATGAGGTCGCTTTGAAAATGAGTACAAGCCGTGCTGGCAAAGTAATAATTTACCTTCCTAGTTTTATGTATAAAAGTGTTCACACAAATTACAATATTTGTATTGTTTTATTTAAAGGGAATTCTTTATTACATGATCCGGATGCTATCATGAACATACACTCTGGACATCAAATTACAACAAATTTAATGTATAATTTTCTAAGAACGTCTCACTACTTTAAGAAGACACATATTGCACCACATTGTACAAACGTCGATAGTTTACTTTCATACCCTTCTGAATTCACGAAAATTCCGTCCATCAAATTGCTAATAATTCGACATTCAAATATTAGGTATGAACTACGATTCCTTATACATTATACAAAACTAAAAATGTATACTATCCAATATATATATATATATATATATATATATATATATATATAAAATTCAATTTTTAACACTATAGATATTGATTAATGTGATGCATGTCATAATCACACTAACAAATCCTCTCTGGTTTTCTACCCAAAACTGAAAATGATTAGATTTCTTGCGACACTTCATATGGTATTTCACATGAAGTAGACGAAGATTTATTGAGGGGTAGCAAAACACTCTAAATGTAATACTAAGTCGTGCAATCTTAAACCAGACGTAGCTTGGAGTAGTGTAATCAGATTTTGTTAGGTGGGGGTGTTAGGTGTTGTGTTGTTATAAGTGCCGTAGTGTGGCGATGCTGCACGTGGATAAGTTATATGTAGTGCGGTTAGGTGTGATGTGGATAGGTGAGGTGCGGAAAGAGATATGATGATGAGTGTTAAGTTAGTTATGCTGTGATTACGCGTGGTGTGGTTCTGTGGGTCTAGTTAGGTGTGAAAGTGGTTTCAGTGTATAGGGTGAAGTGTGCTGTGGGTCGGTGTGCTGTGGTTGGATGCGGTGTAGTTAGGTGGACTGTGGTTAGTTGTGGTGTGGTTAGGTGGGGTGGGGTTAGGTGCGGTGGGGTGTGGTTAGGTGTGGTGTTATTAGGTGTAGTGCGGTGTGGTTAGGTGTGATGTGGTGTGGTATGGTTAGGTGCGGTGTGGTTAGGTACGGTGTGGTTAGGTGCGGTGTGGTTAGGTGTGGCTAGGAGATGAAGCGATGTGCTGGTGTGGTGTAATCAGGAGTTGCTGTGGTACAGCTGAGGAGCTGGTGTCGTGTGGCTACGTAGTAACGTGGCGCGGTTTCGTGCTTGCGCCGCATGGCTAGACGCGTCGCGTCGGCGTGACGCGCAGAAGCGCCGGAGGGGTTAGCGAGGCGAGCGCCGCGCTGCGCGGATCAGGGGCCCGGGCTGCTGGCCCCATTCAGCGCCAGGCGTCCGCGGCGCCTTTCCATTGACGCTGCTCCGATGGGCGCGCACCGCTCCTCGGCCAGCGCCCTCCCTAATTGCCCTCAGCATTAATTCACGCGCTGATTCCGTGTTAAGTAATAATAACGTGGCCCGTGAGGCGGTTGAGGCGGCGCCCGCAGTGGCAGCGGCGGTGGCGGAGGAGATCTACGGAATGGGCGCAGAGCGGGGATTGAGAAACTAATAGGCGCGGCTGTGGAGGTGCAATATGGAGGTGAGGGGCCAGGGAGAGGGACTGGTACGGTAGCACGCGACCGCTGGAGGTAGGATAGCGGCAAAGTGAATGGAGCGTGTAATATGAAATAAACGCGATATGTGTAAATAAAGGGCTTTGTGTGGTGACAGTACCAGGTGAGGTGAAATGAAATGTGTTCAGTAATTTTGTTTATGTAAATGTTGATGTGAGAATGACGGTACATATTATGCTGAGATTATGTGAAAGTGAAAAGTTGAAGAGGAGTATCTGCATTTTTTAAGACAAGACGTCAACGAAGATGAACCAAACTAATAATAGCTTAGTAAGAGAGGCTAAAAAGCTTAGAAAGAGAGAGAGAAAGGTTGAAGAATAAAAAGAAAAGAAATAAAACTAGGGAGGAACAGAAGGAGGGACAGAAAATGTAGAAGCTACATCTAGATATGTTGTAAGGAGATGTATGGTATAAATAAAGGAGTGTTGGGTGAGAAAATTGCAGAAAGCAAAAAATGGGAGATAAATACGATATTTTGTATGTACACAAGGTGACTTTCATAAATAATCTAAATGAAAAAGGCAGAGAACTGAAAGTAATAAACGAAGGAGGGAAAGTGGAGGGAAAAGAGAACGAGTAGTGGGAAATAGTCTGAAAAAATGAAAAGAATGAAAAAGGTAAAATGAATATAGAATAAGAAGTTTAAAGGATGAAAATTCACTAAAGAAGATACTTCCAAAAGAAGAAGTACAAAAATATTCATGAAAGCGAAAAGGGAAGCTTAAGAAGAAACTAATAAATATGTTGAAACAATTAAGACACAGGAGTCTTTGTTGTGATTTCAGTGCCTGAGCCTTGGTGATCCCACTTGCTTTGTGAAAGCACTGATTGATAAATGTAAGATGAATGATGAAGGAATGAAAGAAAACCGGAAACCTCGGACAAATCCTGCCGCAAACTCTCTCGCTTCCGAACCATCAAAAGTCCCTCCAAGAGTTATCAAGAATTGAATCCCGTCTTTCAAAAATGACAGAGGAAAGAAGAGAAAAAGGGGAAGAGGAGGGTGTTCTTGATTTAACAGAGAATGCAAAGGGTGGTAGGTGGCGAATGCAACGCTGTGTGGCGGCGACCGCAACGGAATCCACTCGAAATCGCAAATAATGAGGATGTCTCGACGACATATCTATGAGAGGCTTCCGCGATGGCCACCAAATGAGCATCCGCACTGCTGGGGTGTTTCAGCCCTTCCCCTTCACCACCAAACCTCCTCTTCTAAGCGTCACGGAACGTACGCACGTACGTCAAAGAAACAGGCGACGGAACGCAGCAAAGATGTAAACTCGTGCGCCGCGGCGACCATCCCCTACGGCACTGAATCGGCAACGCGCAGCGCAGCAGCCAGCGTGCTAATTTTCACTTTGGTTTCTCGGATTGAAAGACAGGTAACTCCTTGAGAAATGTTCGGTGGTCAAAGCGGATTCGCAGCAGCTTTAGGTGACGGTCTTCTGTGTTGTTTGTCTTTAATTTTACTTCCTTCCCTATCATAATATTAATTTCTAACAACTTCTAATACCGGCAGAGGTGGCTAAGGACTTCAACTGACGTATACTGCAGTGTCTCTGACCGGGACGTTGTAAGCATTTTCGACACTAGCCAAATAGCGAGGTCGAATGCCGCTGTCTGGAGGAGAATTCTAGCGGTCAGCTGCTCGGATCAATAGTTTTCCGTGGTTTCTTCGATCAATACCAGGGGAATATCGGAGCAGAACCCTAACAGTCCGCGGGATCTTTGTCACCTCTTCCTTGAACTCTTCCTTGCACTCTCTCATTACTTACGCCCATACTCATCCACCGCAGTACACTGCATGTCAGGAGACCTTTGGGGAACTTCGAGTCTGTTTCGGCTGGAGAGGAGCCCCGCCGGGAGGAGATATCTGGATAGGGATATCCCCGCAAGTGGGCGTATACTTCTAGGTTAGCTTCGGATCTTCCCATCATGCGGGGGAACAATTCTGCTACCTGATCAAAACCATGCACTACCCGTACGGAATTAATGTCCTTAGAAGTTTACGTCCTCGTTAACATGAAAAAATAAATCACTGCATCTTTCACTGCAAGTGTGTGACCATGACTACCAGGGTGAGCTCAATACCGGTCTTCCGACCACAACCAAAGCTGTATGTTGGTGTTCCTTTATTCCGTAGTATTCCGTCATAATATCGGACCAAGTCGATCGGGCCCGCCACCAGCGCATGTAAGATAAAGAAATAACACAGAATAAGGATTCTAGGACTACATCATGTGATTAAAGGGGTGATTTGGGGCATAACCAAGAGGCCAGGGCTAGAGGACAACGAGTAGGTTGCAGGCGCGAGAGGAAGCGCCGCCGTAGAAAAAGACATTTTTCATTACAGCACTATTCGTTACATCGCATTGACATTTAATGACGGTGATTTCTGCCGACAGACGCGTTGAGATCCTGATTTGTAAATGTCCCTTTGGGTTTTTCCCGCAGTTCAAAAACAAACAAACAAAAAACAAAAAACAAAATTACCACCACTTGATGGCCTTTTCAAATTCGAGAATTATATTGATATGACACAATTTCTCATTCCGTACGGACATTTGGCGATGTCAGGTGTTTTTGAAAATATTGCTGCTGGTTAAAGCAGTGGATGTAATTATTCAGGACAGATTTTACGAAGAGAATTGTAGGTTGTCTCAAATAAAAACCGTGTTGTTTTAAATAGCATCTACTAATTCAGGTAAAACTAAGACGGGGTAAGATTTGTTCTTTTGAACATCATAGTATTGAAACGTTTGAGTTCAGGAATGAAGTTTCCTTCTTTATTTGCTTTTTCACCCCCCGTTTTATCATTTAGATTTTTCACAAAGAGCTTTCCTTAGTATACTTTTTCTTAACCAAATGTAGAATTATTTTCTTACAGGTATTTCCATTACATTAAATTACTGAAAAATCTTCTCTTGCAGTGATTTAAAAAGTTATCTCATGACGATTGATGTGTCTACTGATAATTACATATTTAATTTTATTTAAATTGAACACATTTTTTAAGCTCTCTCATTTACGACGCACGTACAATAAACTAACATCGCCACTCCACTTTCCGGCATCTCATGAGTGAGATAGATACCGATTAATGAACAATTAACAAAACATCGACTGCATTTTTCATCTTTGGCTGAAAGGTGTTTTTTCAATTCAATATTTTTCATCCAATGTCGACCCAACTCATTCGTTGTCGCCATCTCCAACAACCGCGCGGCGTTTGTACCAGGTGTAGTGGAGAACAGAAGCAAGGCTGAAAAGGGAGGCAAAGCGAGAGGAACGGAGGCCGGGCGGGTAATGGAAATAAATAGGGTGGTAGGGTGGGGAGCGGAGGCAGGGCAGCGAATGGACGTAGGTAGAACGGGAAGGAAGGTATATCGGGAAATGTATGTCGCTTGAGGAAGGGCTGTAGAATAGGGTCAGACGCAGGATGGGGAAGAAATAAAAGGAAGGTGGAGAATGCAGGTAGGGTGATGAATGTAGGAAGGTGGGGAAGCGAGTTAGAACGGATAAATGGAGAAAGGTTGGGGTCGGGAGGTAGAATGGGATTAGACATAATAATATGGGGAAGGAAGATAAGATGGAGAATGAAGCTAGGGTGAGGGATGTGGGGAACAGAGGTAGAACGGAGAAATGGAGGTAGATTGGAGAAGGGAGGTAGAATGGGATCGGAGGTAGGATTGGGAGTACAGGTAGGTTGAGGAATCAGGCGGGGGAGAGAGGCAGCGAAGTAGCTGCGAGGGATGTGTGGCGCAGGAGGCGGGGGCCGTCCGGGGGCGCAGAGGCGTCTCAACTCCCGCGGGGAGCGCAGGCGAAGATTTGCTTTGCGTCGGCTCATCAGCGCCACTGAAGGCGACGCGGCGCGCGGGCGGGGCGGGGCCGAGCCATTGGCGCGGGCGGCGGCGCGGCCAACGGCAATTACAGAAGCGGCGAGAGCGTTGCAGGGGAGGAGAGAGAGAGAGAGAACGCACGGCGCGAATAGAGGGATGGCGGGGCAAGCTGGATGCTGCGTGAAAGCATCTACGCATTGGCGGGGGAGTGGCGCAGCGAAGCTGGCGAGGAATCAGGCGCGAGGAGGCGTCTAAAAGAAAAGGAAATTTCGAAGTCGCGTATCCCGAGGAAGAATGAAGAGTAACCTGGATGCTGGAATAAAATGGCTGGAAACGGAAACTTAAGCGAAAGCAAAGAACACCGGCTTTTCCCTAAAGAATATAAATGACGCTTTTGAATAAGAGAATAGAAAGCAAAGTAATTACAATTTTTAATAATATTAAGTTATGATCACAAATAGCAGACTGGTTTGAGATGAAAGAGGTTCAAAAAAAAGTTAGATTCATATGTCATATGTTCCCTGTATGTATATAGAAAGGTATCCGTAATGTTTCAATTCTTAGATAAGATTGTAAGACATTAGAATGCAACATATTCTGTTTTAGGTTCTAAGAATACTGCACGCAATATACCTTCTAGACTGTATGTTCATGTTGGATGTTGTTATGCAGGCACTTCTGCAAATAATAGGATGGTGTCATTAAAAACAGTACTTTATTGATAGATGTTTACAGAAGTTAATTTAATATTTCAGTGCTATATGTTACCTGGAAATAAAGTAAGCCTGAATGATAAATGGAATGGGTTTACTGTGAACCAGCGAATATGAAGGAAGGCAGGAAGGAAAGAGAAAAAGAGAAGGAATGATTAACAGGAAGGAAGGAATCAGAAGAAAGAGAAAATGGAAATGAGACGCAAGAAATGAGAATGCAAATGTTTGCAGAAGTTATTCAATCCGCAAGCGAGACCCAGTTTGGTATCAATTCCCTGCATCTAACTTACCGCAATTCTACAAACTCTTAAAAAGCCTTTTTCCACAAACTTCCTTTCCCTTTGGTAAAAAATCCCCCCTTCTGAGAACCGCGAGGTAAAAACACGAAAATAACGAATCGAGTAGGACGGCCAGTAGAGCCCAAAACAACAAGTTTGGAGTCGGTCTGTGGTGGCAGAGAGCGACGTGCGGTCGACCGGCGGGCAAGCCAGGAGCGACTGAAATCAAAACAACCTGGGTAGGCCGAGAAGCGGCTGAGGGGCGGGGGGGGGGCTGCTGGCTGGGACCGGCATCAAATGCCAGGGAGAAGTGCGCCGCGCGGCGGGTAGCCGGAACATGGAAACTCAGTAAGAGGGCGCCACCGCAGACGCGCGACGGGGTTGGCAAGGCGCGTGGTGAAGATGCCACTGAGTTGGGCGGGGACGTGCGTCAGTACCGAGGGCGCGGGCGAGAGGGAAAGGCCCGACTCAAGGTGATGGATAGTGCAGACCGGTCAGGGTAGAAAGTCGTGGGTAGGATACGAGAGGTTTGAGGCGAGGCGGCGAGGTAGAGGGCGAGAGCGCTAGAATTGCCAGGGAGGGGGCGAAGTGGTAGGAAGGCGAGGTTGTGGACTGGGCGGGGGAGGAGGCCGACCGAGGATAGGGGGTTGCGGTGAGCGTGTGCGGGGGAGGAGGCCTGAAGGCTGCAAAGGCGTTGGGGGCAAGCGGGGGCAAAGGGCGGTGGCGAGGTACGGCCATGAGAGCACCCCGGAGGCGCCTACCCTTTGATGCGCTGCCCAGCTAGTTACCGCGCGCCGCTCGTTCGGAAGTGCTCCAGCGGCGGGCTCCGCGAACTATGCGGAGCCCTCAACTGTTCGTCTTCGCCACCCCATCCCTCCCCCACCCCTCTGCTCCACCCCCACGCGGCCTCTCTCTTGTTTTGCGGTTGCCGGGGTAGCTGCCCGCCCCGGGCGAGGGGGCGTAGGGGTGCGAGGGAGTGTGGACGGGGGAGGAGGAGGAAACCGCTGGAAACGAGAGCCGCATTCCTTTTTGTGGGGAAGCGGAAGTTGAGAGAAACTAGCCTAATACAGTGAGCGGGTGGCGGAGCGCGGAAGACGAGACAGGGGGGGGGGAGCCTCTGCCACCTCAACTCGAGTGATATTGAGGGAGGAAGTGGGTGTGTTTCGTGAACCTTTGGCAATTAATATGCCCACGGTACGTCAAGATGTTGCAATCATCTTTTTCATCATCTTTTTATGAATAGTATTCCACTGTGATTTCTCGTTGTGTTCGATATCTTTTTCTTAGAAATCGAAATATCTTTCAGAATCTTGTAACTCTGTAAATGAAGGACAACTTACAATATAATGATTATGCCATTAGGGGAATATTATATATTTTTTCAATTTCGAAAATTGTTTTCTTTTTTAACATTTTCACGAGTTGTATATGAAAATTATGGCAGCCAAAAATGATGCAGTTGTAGTTTCATATTCGACATCAACTATGTTGTAAAAAATTTGTCTTCTATGCTGTTTTAAATTGAAAAAGTATACTATTCTCTAGATGTTCAATCGCAGGTCTTCTACTTGTTGGTCAATTTGTATGCAATAAAGTGCAAAACGAGTGTATTCCACAGTTATTGTGGAATAATATGGTCATAAAAATCCCTGAAGGGTGACCCATGAATAGGGTAAAAGAATCTAATAAACCATTACCAGCGATATAACTAAGTTCTTTGTGACATTATTTAAGTTAATGTTACCATTACACGTATCATATTTCTACAATTTGAAGGTAATGCAATACGTTTTAACAATATCATAATTCAGTTAAGAAACAAGGCCAACTAGCTGTAAACGAAGTTGATAAATCAATATTAAACCATTTGACATTGAACTTTTTATTTTCTTAGTGTCTGTCGTATTAATGTTTACAAAACATAATACAGCGTCGGGCACTCTCATCCTGAAAATCGATAGTTTGATTTTTAACTCATCAGTTCCTTAAATCGTTATGAGTGCAGGAAGGAACGCATAGTGAGAAACGGAATCTTCCTTCCCTGAGTCGCGTATTGCGAGAGGTGTCACCCTCAGCCCCACCTAGCTCCGCCGCTGTCTGTCTGAAACCACAATCGGGGACTGAAGCTGTTGCCTAGCGGGAAGGTGCGCGGCGTGTCAGTTCATTCGCGTACTTCCGCTGACGCGACAGCTCCTCCGCCTCCCCCGCCACCCACAACCCACTCCCCCGCGACACCCCCACTTTCATCATAAGCTTCGCGGCGTATCGCTTCGTGTCACGTGGGTCGGGAAGACCCATAAGGAGACGTTGCTGGATTTCGACGAGGCCCCGAAGGCGCTAAGGCGCGCGGTGTCAGTCTCCGCGGTTGACTAGAGTGGAACAGTAACTGCTTCCGTTTTCCTTAAGAGCGCCGCAATGCTAACTCCATCTACAACGAGAACACCATGACAAGAATAACTAATGAATCACTGGAAATAATTTGATTGAACTAAAAACTTCGAGTTATTTTTTTGTTTTATTTCATAGGTAATTATTACATATATAAATTATACAACCTTATACTATTTGGCTAGGCCGAAGGTTTTTAAACCATTACAAAACCAACATTCTAAAGCATTATAACCTTCTGAATGCTGGTATTAAACCATCGAATTAAAACCGCTGATAAGAGACCATATCGTTAAGTTCGAGAAAAAACCTGAAGGGGGAAAAACCTGCCGCCTGAAAACGAGTACATATAATCTACCACACTTTTTTTATAAACTATTTCCTGGTGCGAACGTCTCGTATTCTCCTTCCAGACTTTGCCTTCTCAGAACTTGAAATGAAACAGCGTCACAAAAGATCGACTGCCTCTGCGCTTACTTCTTGGACACCCATTCCCGTTTGCACCTATTATGCTCATTTAATTATTTAATAGGGTATTATTTTTATTGGTTAATTATTTATTTACTTATTTTTTTAATAATTTATTTACTAATGAAGTTACTAACTTAAATTCTGCTTAATTATTTATTGTTTACTTATTTACATATTTATTTCCTTATTTTTAAAAGCCAACTTGCAAGATTTAAGGGCACTTGTACATCACATACCAATCGAAAATTTTACGTCAAATAATAGTGTACAACACTATTGAGAAGTTTGTGATTTTGAGTGAAGATCAATCGAAAGGCTGTAATTTCTCTTACACAACCAATACTAGCTACAGTCAACTAATATTATTAGAAAACAGGATCAAGATCACGACGTGAACACAATTTTTCTTGAGCTACAGAAATGCGTTTAAACAACGAATATTCGTTTCTATCTTTCCTCTCAAAATCTTACAGTGCCAAAGAATAAGTACATGCGGTGTAACGAGAAATGAATACCTGCGACGTACTCGTAAGAGCATTATTATGAAACCTTCTTTTTATAAGAATTATTTCAGTATTCTCACTGGGAAAATTCTTTCAGTGTTTAGACAAATAAACGGGAATAAAAATGGATGAAGCCTCATGTTACTCACCTTCTTCCCCAGTCACATGAAAAAGAATTATCACAATGAAATTCATCATCATCATTAAACCTCATCAATTTTTAAGTAACGTTACTCAAACATCAATCGTACACAGGTTGAAAATAGACAATTCATTATGTGTTCAATAAAATACTTACAAAATTCGAGAAATACTAAGACTTTGCTAACTATTTTTATAAATTCCGATATTCACGAAAATATACTTGTATGTCGATGCATGTAAATTTCATGGACTTCAGGCAAAGCACATCAACAACATTCGTAAAAGTTGTAGGTAGAAAATGATTTGTATTCATAAAATAACTGATATTTGCAATTAAAAAATGTCTCTGAACAGCCGTTCATATTGTGTTTCCTCCTTTCCAGTTAATTTTCTTTTACACTTTCTTTACTTCTCAATTGTCTTCGTAAATTTTCATTGCGACTTTGGGCGAAATTTTCAGACACTTTATGCAATGATTTAAAGTTTCAATTTTTCTTTATGGTTTCTTCTCCTTTCGAGGTATTCACTCAACATTAGTACTTTTGTTTACTTATGAGACATATCAGTATACAAACTTTTGCGGCGGCACATCGACAGCATTTCCGTGGCACGATCCCGAAGTCGATTCCTGGGCGGGACAGAAATAGAGCGTCAGCTTTATAATACAAACATTTCTACCGCCGTGAAGAAAGACAATCAGGGAAAGTGAACCGGTGCAAACAAAAAGGTTCGATGTCACATTTTGCCGGTTTTAAGTTAAGGTGGGAAACTGATCTTAAAATATGTACTCAACTTTCCATGTCTATGCATAAAAGTTCTTTGTTCATGAACTCTGTGACTTTTGTAGAGTGTTTTTCAACTATTAATGTTAAAAAAATTATCAGAGTCCGGAAATTAGAACCATTTGATTGATCTTCAAAAATTGCAGCTCCTGGACATCGAACGTTTTTTCATTCTCCGATGCATTCAAGTATGCTAAAGGTGGTAGGTAGCTGATTGGAATTGGACATGATCGCCACATGTCACCCTTACTCGCAGACGTGGATAACAAACAAAAACAGAGGCCAGGCCTGGAAACACCGATTGCTAGCAAAAGTCGGGTTACCTAAAATACCAAATACATTCATACATCCATACATATCAGTAAATAATGGTAAAATGTTTCTTTAAAACTACTTTAATTATAGTCAGACCTCTCTGTAAGACCTCTTCATATAACGATCAATAAAATATTGATTTATACGTTTTCCCAACATTAATCCGAAATTGGTAAGGTTTTTTTTTTCAAGATTAAAGAAACCTTGTCGCGCTTTCTCCAACCGAATAATCTGAACTCCGCGGCAAGAGTTTCTTCCAAACCCTCTGGGTGCAGCGCAGCGAATCGTCCTCGGGGATCGGGAGGTCCTTCAAGGGCCGAGGGGGGGGGGCATCCCTTCGAGGCCAATTAGCCTGGGCGGAAGGGCGAAGGGCGGGGCGCTCTGGGGCGAAGAACTGCGGGCGATGATGCTCTCTGCTCCTAATGTGACGAGGCCGCGCCGCGAAGCCCTTTGATCGCGGCGCCAAAAGGGCCCGCTCAATCGCTTCTGGAGCCCTCCGCTCAATCGAGGAAACTGCGCGGCCCGAGACGGCGACCGGAGGGAGGGGAGAGGGTCCCCCTCCTCACCTTTCCACCCCTCCTCCCCCTCCTGGCTTCTCTCTTTCTCGCCACCGCAACCTGAGTACTTCCGCACCGAGCAGGTCGAAAGGGCTTCGTTTTATGCCCACGTTTGTGACAAGGTGCTTCATCGCCGTGGCAAGAAAATGCCTCCATATGCATTTTGATGCTTATTATCTAAATGGAACTTAATTTCAGTGGAAAAATTAAGTGCATATTCATGTCTAAAATAGTCTAAGTGACGAGTGGGTATGTATGAGTATATACGCTGAAACATTGATATTTCGAATTATTTATTTCCTTCTAACCTTTTCTATTGAAAACTGTGTCGCGTTACTCATGTAAGTCGATTACTATGACGAGAAACACTATCACCAGAATTAGGTATTTTTTCATTATTATTTCAATGCTGTAAGGCTGGATGAAACGTGGTGAGAGAGTGGGCTAGCAAAAAAACCGGCCTGCTTCCGCAGCAATTTTTCGCGGGGTGGGTTGAAAGCCCTGCGTTTCTTGGAGCACATTAGTGGAACAGTGCGACGTAGTGAAAGTATTAAATTGCATTGGAACACAACTTATTTATTAAATTAGGAACTGAAGGACAGGATCAAAAACGAATGCAAATTCGTTGATTTAAAATAGTTTAATACAATAAATACACATTAAACACATATTTTCTTAAATCAGAAATCAATGTTGATATTTAAGTTTTTTATATATTCTATTTGCAAAAATGTGTTAGATTGGTGTTGAGAAGTTATGAATTACTGAGTATTGAATTTTGTTATTAAAAATGGAAAGTTATTTCTTGATTGCCTTCCCGATATTATTAAACACTAATCACATTCTTATGGAAACATCTCCAAAATATGGTCATCTACATTGTGTTCCCAAGAGCAATGTTATGTGTGATTGCGATGTCTTTCCACACTACACCTCGCTTATTGTATATTAATCTTTACCTGTCGTCGATGAAATAATTTGTACAATATAATTGACTCTACTGCTACTACTAAGACGAAAGAAAAATTTACATCGGTTAGTAATTAGTAATAACTTACGCAGGCGATTTATAAGTGAATAAAATTATAAATATCCTCCCACTTTAAAATTTAAGTTTATTGATTCGTGTTGTTTTGATGTCTCTACAAATTAAACATTCTCTTTTAATTTTTTATTTGAATTCACTTTTCTGCATACATTGGCGAATCCTATTACAACGGCCTAAAAACAAGCAATAAATAAAAATATATTAACCCCTTGAGAATTTATCTTACACATGCTCTACGACGCTCTTTTCAACACTATTTCAGGTTCCCTTCTGTTTTTATTGGACATCATTTGTCGTGATTAGCGTTGCTTAGACCCCCACGCAATTTCCACCCCTGTGAATGTACAAATATATCTATAGACAAATTCATTGGTAATACATTGTAAATATTTCTTGACTTGATTATACTTACCCACACTGATATAATAATTCAAATTACTTATGTATAATTTGTAAGATGAATAAGATGAATTACATAATATGTTGGTTCACGTTATACATCTGTTTTATCTATGTTTCCTCTTTAAATGGTTCACGGTCACACGACAGGTAAAGTCGATCACCGAATCATCCACATAGAATCGTCACCCTCTCAAGTCCCATTTCACCCGTCGCTGACAAACACAGCGCCCACCACACGCAACAACATACTCAACTCCCGAGCAGGTTCGTGATTTACCCGACACAACACGCTTCGGTGCAGGCTACTCACCCAGCCCGTTCTTTTTTCCCACCGGCCATAAACCTTAACATACCGGCTACAGGGTTTACTACTCCCTCTGAAAGAGGACGTTTGAAACCCAAGGGGCTCGCGTGCGTACCTCTCTCCTATTAGCAACTGCATCACGCCAGGGAGCCCTACACCGGCAACCAGCCCGCCCACCCGCGCGCGCGTCCAGGATAATGCGAACAGGGTTTTTAACGCATGAACGACGGTAAAAACAACGCACCGCAGCGCGCAATTTTTAATGGCAGCGCAAAATTCGCGCTCGCCCGCTCCGCGCGCTGCGCCATGCACGCGCTCTGGTGGCACAATGGATAATTAAAGCACTCGACGTATCTATAGGGGGCGTTGGCTTCGGCGGATCAAAAGCGGGCCGTGACGAGGGGGAGGCTGGAAACGAGAGAAAATATTGGAGCGCGCGGACGAAGCGAAATAGAAAATGGGGAGAATCGGCCCCTTTGAATAAATGGTGTGAATAAAACATTTGTATTTGTTTAATCGTTGTATGGGAGGTGAACATTCAAACCCCGAAATGTCGCGACGAGACTGACAGAAATGCGTGATTCGATTTTGTGATATGTGAAATATTGAACTCTTTACTGTGTTTTGCTTTGGACCAGTTGGTGAGCGCGTGAACAATGTTCAGGATTTATGTGTCTGCAGTAAATGCACGTAATACATTAGAAATGTACATGTATGCACACTATTATTATAACACAATAAGTACTTTCAATGTACATAAGAATATTCAACATACAACAATATTCAACAACAACATTCAACATTGTAGTCAGGGCATTAAAATATAATAATTTCCTTTTTGTTTTAAAAGAAAGTGTTATACGAAGATACGATAATCTGTTTACAGGTTATAGAAATAAAATAATAGAAGAAAATATATTTCAAATTATTAATAAATATATATTAAATAGTACTCATCAAATTCTCAAAGTCATACGCAATGAATGAAATCACAAAATTTCTGTAGTATTTTTATTTTAACTGAAAGACCAAACATGTTGACAAAAAGGGTACAGAATGGATAGGAATATGAAGTAATAAAAAATGTAACATAATGAGTAATAAAAAGGACTACCTATGTTCTTAAGACTTTTGCCGATGTGACAAATCAAGGACTTAAATACTCGGTGAAAATGAAATTACTGTGTCATGGTAAAAGAACGAGTTCGTAACTAGTTTTTAAGGCGTACCTCGATGACGATTGTTTCATGTCCTATATCTCACTTTACCTCATACTTCGACTATGATCCTCTAACATCCATGTATTATATACCATCATAGTTACAAATCAGTGATAACTCAATAGCGAGTTATGCGACACGGCATTTACTGTTTATCCCGAAGCATACCGAACTAAATACGACCACAGAGGCAAAGCCTGTTCGAAAGTAGCAGTTTCTGTGCTCCTTCCCACCTCCCTCCCACTAAGGACGATCCAGTTCACGGGATACACACAACATCCAATAAACTGAAAACAA
>BOPP01000040.1:3524508-3538454 GCA_017312745.1 Gryllus bimaculatus | reverse complement strand
TTGTCTTCTTCGCTGCGGGGCCGCGAGCTGGGCGTCCGCTCTCACCGGCTGGCCCGTCACCGCTGGCGGAGCCTTTTGGCCAGTGTCACACGAGCGTTGTGTTGACGCGCGTTAAGTAACCTTACCTTACTTGTACCTTAAGCGAACGGCCAAAGCGCTCGTAAGCCGTATAAGACACAGTGTTATTTTACGACGTGCGTTACTTAATGCGCTTAAATTTTGGAAGGTGATAAAAGGATATTTCACAAATTGGGTAATTGTTTTCATAGATGTTATCCAATGTATCAAATCAGTTCATCTGCGATAAGTTAATGATTTTTGCAACTGACGATTTTGAAGGAGTAAACAGTTGTGTTATCAAAAACCACTAGAAGATTTTTTGATCAGGTAAAAAAAAACATAAAAGTAATTAAATATATTTTTATCGCAGTATTACTTCTCCGTATTGAGTAAATGTTTTTTTCTAAAAGACGCCAAGTCTTCCTTGGAGTATATTTTTCTCTGTTACTTTATGCAGCCTTTATACGACAGTCATAATAAATATCCTAAAAATTTGAATTATTTTATAATCGAAGAATATTTAACACAATACTGTGCATAATTGTTCTTTGAACTCAACATTGCACAGCACAACACAAAAGGAACATTCCATGACCCTTCTTATCTCGACATACTATATACTCACCTAGCAACGAGTATGTATTTTAATGCCGCGACAAAAATGGGCGATTTTTCGACAGAAAATCTCGTAGAGCTCTGATACTGAAAATGTAAATAAATATTGTTCCTGTGTAGTAAATTACTTCCTCTAATATATTTTATATTTAGAACCCACATTTTGTACGTCATTTACACCTATAACAGTGATTACGGCTCAACGTTTGTCTGTCTTTCCGTCTGCCCGTCTGTGATCAAAGCTACCACCCTAATCCGTGCTGACGAATTTTTCGAATCTTGATATTCCCCAAACGATCTGACCCGAGGCGGATATCCTGTGAGTGTGAGACGAATGTATTGATTTTGGGGTACTGGAAGTCTTAAAAGTTTGAACATTTTGTCAAAAATGGGTCCGATTTTCCGACAATAGTTTTTACGACAGGAGTTTTCGCGCAATTGTGTCTGAAATATGGGCAATTCAAAACAATTGTTTTCTAATAACTGTTTTATATGTTTATTTTATTTCTCGTGTATAGAAAAGGATGCTAAAAATAGGCATTGGTGCCATCTTCGTCGATCTTCCTTTCATTTTCAAAATTTCACAAAACTAAAATTGCGAAAGATTCTTCAAAAATGGCAAATTTCTAATTTTGATGAACTAACAGAATTTTGGAAAATTACAAAAAATTAAACATTTCGATAAAGATCGAGTATGTGCTGATGTAACTCCACTAGTTTCTGTTTCTTTTTTCCGGTTGGGTTCTAATTTCCATTTCTCATTATCTATATTTTTCTCGTCTATATTTTAAATTCACCAATTTCTCCTCTTTTCCTACTGGTCCTTTTATTTGTCTTTCCGTCTGGCAAGTTGCCATGGGATTGACATCTACAATTTGTTCCGCTGACGTGGCAGTCTGTGCAGTCCCACGATTATGCAGGTGCTCGAAAACACTTTGCTGACGTAGAGCTCTTTCGTCGCTGCAGACGTCATCACGGTCTTCTTTTTCTTTTTCAATATTGCGCTGACTTCCTCAGTCCGGGAGAATTCGAAATACTAATTATTCATCGCTTCCAGATCCGCCTCTGAGAGAATTTGTAACGAAATTTTTTATTGAGATAATGTCAACGAAATGTCTTGCTTTGTAAAAGTTTAAGTGTTGAAAGAAGACATCCTTGTCAGTATATTTAACTCAGTAATGAGTTGTGAAAATATGAAAATCTATTTTATTTGAAGATAAATGAATCCTTTACATTTTATACTCAATTTGATGTGAAGTTATGATCATTTTTCAGTCAGATAGTAGATCTATTTTCCTTATGGACTTTGCCCGCTGATTCTTCTACTTCTTCTTTTTCTTCTTCTTTTTCTTCTTCTTTTTCTTCTTCTTTTTCTTCTTCTTTTTCTTCTTCTTCTTCTTCTTCTTCTTCTTCTTCTTCTCGTCTTCCATTTTTTGCCGATGCCTCAGCCTTTGACTTCTCTCCGGTCTTCTTGGTCCAGCACCGCAGCTTCAGCCAGTCTCCATCAGTTGCTTCACCGAACCCTTCACGTCTTCTCTGATGTCCGACGCCCCAAATTCAGCGATAAAGCCACCCTCCTTCCTCCGACTTCGCCCGGCCGGCGCCCTTGTTCCTCCCACCACCACCACCACCTCCGCTCCCTCCACTTTCTTCGTCTTCCTTTGAGACGTCGGAGATCAGTTGGGAAATTGTCTAAAGACGTATGCTAACCGAAATATAATCAGATGATGAATACTGATACGGGCGCCGGAAAATAGAGAGAAAGCCCCGCGGCTCCCGGAATGACGGCGCGGAGCTGCCCCTGCGGAACTCCGCTCGTCCCACAGCGCCGAGCGGCACGGGCTTCGTCTGTTGATGCGCGCGCGCTGCCCTCGTCTGCAAATTGGGTGAATCTCCTATAAATACGCGGAGTAAATTGGAGCCGCGAGAGAAGACGAAGATTCCGCGGAGAGGGCAACGAGGGAGGGAGAAGCGGAGAGGGAGGGAGAGGGGTAACGGCGGGGCAGACGAAGCGAAGCTGCTGAGGGAGGCGCCGCAGCCAGCTCTCTGTACCGCGCTCACGAATTATCATTATTGGAAATCTAATTAGCAACCTCGTACCTGGATCTGGCGGGTACACAGGTGAGCGGGCGCAGGGGGGGGGAGGCGATACAGCGCCGGGCGCCCGGGCGCAAGACGAGGAAGTTGCCGCGCGGGCGGAGTGGCGGGCAGGGAAAGAGAGTCACCTCGCGCGCCACCTAACCCACCTGCGCCCGTGTAGGGCAAGTCAACGTCACCGCACGGAAGGAACGCCCTGGTCGGCGGGAGGTGAAGGGATGAGAAACAGTCTCTCCTCGCTACGTCCTCGCCGCCTCAGTTCCCGTTAAACTCCAGCTGTCACGAAAGACAAAGGCGCGGGGGAGCGGGATGAAGCGGGATGAGAACGAGTCTCTCCCAGCGTCCGCATCCCGCTCACGGCTGCGGTTGTAGCGAGTCAACATCCCCCCTCACACGGAGCGTGAGGTGGCGAAGAGACGAGGAGTAGAAGTGAAGAACGATTCTCCCTGACTCTAAGTCCTGCCACAGCTTCGGAGTAGCGAAGACAACCGCGCCAGAGGACGGAGCAGCGTGGAGAGCGGAAAAGAAAGGGGGATGCCGAGACTCTCCCCCTCTCTCGCCATCAACCCACCAGAAGGCTGCGTATTTGCAATCAATCACCCAGTCACGACGACGAAACGGCGGCGCTGGAGAGTCGGAGAATTAGAGGGGGGAGTGGAAGAGTATCTCCCGCCCCTCCGCATAGTTGCTGGATGTAGCGAAGTCAAGACCCTACCGTCAGCAACGGTGGCGGCCGCGTGAGGGAGGAGAACAGCGGGGAACGTCGATCCCTCCCTTCCCACGGCACTCCGGTTTGTATTCAAATCACCTCGTCGCTGAGCGGCGCATGTGCGCCGTGCCCGCCGCGCGTGTCTTATCAAGGCGAGAGGCCGCCGTTCGCGCGTTCGTCTCTGTGTATATGTCTGATCTGCCTGCGCGCGCGTCTGGGCTGCAGCTGGCCCCCCCCGGGTGCTGGCATTAAGGCCGGGCATGGCAGCCGGGGCCGGGGCGAACCGGGCGCAGGCGGCGGCGGTTGGAACGCCGATGGCAGGCGACGCTGTTGCGAGCGGTATGCACAGGCGCAAAGCGCTTCGGAGACAGATGAGAAAGAAAGGGGGAGGAGGAAGGCCGGGTAGAGAAGAGCACAATAACAAGGGAAGAGGCGAAGCCAGTTCGACTAGCAAACGCGGCTGTGTGTTCAAAGTGTGACTAGGGCCCCCAGCCGATGGCAAATCTGTAACGAAACAATCGCATATTTCTCTGAAGTGAATTTGTCAATATCGCAATAGCGACAGTGTACAGTTCTTCGCAAAGGTTCTGAATCTTACAAGTTGCTTATTGCGTGTTTGGTAAAAAAATATAATCATTAATTCCGCAAATATGAACGACTATATTGAAATACTATTTAAAACTATAAGCAATGTTGTCAAAGTGTAAGCCGATAGAAGACATTGTTAATTAAAACATTAACATGATGATGATAATAATAATAATAATAATAATATTAATAATAATAATAATAATGCAACAGAGTATTTGCGATCAAATTAGAATGAAATTCTTATTTATATCTAGCATAAATGGGTGATGTCAAGCTCTGTGAGTCAACTCTGACAGAACTCACATCTGAATATTGCGGAAAGATTTTCGAACAACATTACGATGCAAATTGTACTGAGTACTTTGTGTAGGAAGTATAGTTACAGGGAAGCTGCAAAATTCTGCATATGAATCCGAGATGCTCATGCAGGATGCCAGCTGAAGAAACATTCCGATACCTGGGAATGGATCAAGATAAGTGCGTTGATTACACTTGAATAAAGAAATAACTAACGACAAAAGTTAACCGGTGAGAGTAAAGAATTTAAGAAAGTACTGAATGGAGGGAATACACTAGTCTCGCTAATCGGACACATTTGCGTGCCAGATTTGAAGAGTCGGTTTATTGAGAGTTTTTTAAATTAATTTAAAAGCATGAGAATTTTAAGAAACAGAATTTTATTAAATGCAAAAGTACTGTACATATATTTACAAAGAAATTTTAATCATTGAATTTGTAGTGCATTACAGTAGTATAACTCACTATGAAAAAGTCAAGCATTTTTAGTGGTCGCAATGATAATTCGCCTCAGTGGCATACTTTACCACCCAACCGTTATACGATCATTATATCGGTACTGCATGTGTCTGGTTGTTGCAAAATGTTTTCCAGAAAGATGTTTGCACCATAAACACCAGTAGAGTGAGAAATCTCCATACTCTCTCTTGCGTTGTCCTCGTCACCTCTTTCAGCATTTCTTTCCTGCATGCCTTTGATTATTTCTTCATCTGTTATAATTAGGTCTATCTCGTTTTCTTCATTCATTTCTTCACCTCATCTTCTTCATCAGTTGAGAGGTTAAGAATGCACGTGAAGTAAGTCAAAATTTTACTGATTTGTTGTTAACCACATATTAATTCCAGATTTGTTGTATCTTCGTAAGAATGAAGCTGTGTACAAACACGTTGCCTACAAATGGCAGTACTTTATGCGTTCTCCAACGAAACAGGGATCATTATAAATCAATTGATGCAAGTTATCTGGCGGAGTTGAAGCAGTGTACTGAGAGTGATGGGGTTTAACCCAATTAGACACATCATTACTCCGTCATCCTTACCTCATCTAACTTGCCTTCACGAAGGACCGCTGACTGATTACGCTCGTCTGATTACTCCATTGATTACATCGACTGATCAGCCTCGTTTTAATATGAACATTGATTAATTCAGGTTCTGTCACCATAACTTGGGAATTTGTAGGCACGAATATAGTTGATGAATGCAATTTAATAGTTAAGAAATATATTACATAACATGTTGACCTGTTAAGGGGTCCACGATTTTGACCTAGAAAGGAAAAAGTACGGAGAATTTAATACCTTGATGTCACAAAGGACGAGAAACTAGAATGACTAGTGTCTGTTAATGACATTACTAAAATGTACAAAAATTTGAGGACAAAATAATTTAAGAATCGAAGTTTAATGTTATTTAAAATTAATGAAATTACTGAACGATTAGAAATATTTTTCTGGCCGTTCAGTCGTGTCAGATTCACTGGTGAGCTGAGAATATTCAACATCTGACTACTCTTTGCCCTGGTTTCCACAGCGAAACTCGAGCGGCAGACGTCTGCGCGAAACAATCAGAAAAGGGAGCTCGACCCAGGGGGAAGCAAAGACCTCCGAAAGCAAGCGGACTTCCTCGAAACTTGAGCACCAGCGGAAAAAAAACGTCCGACCGCGAAGAACTGCAGCCTTCGAGGAGTGTAAATTTCACGTCTGATGTTACCTTATGAGCTCGTTTAGACCTACGCGGCAGGAAATAGTAGTGGCAGCGGATTATTAACTGCGGATTGTGTAACGCAGCTGGATGCATTTCGACCGCTGCCGCTCGAGTTTCGGGCAAGCCCACCCGCCTTCGGGAGTCTTCGCTCCCCTCTGGGTCAAGCCCAGGCCTTGCCTTTGTTTATCGGATGAGGAAAACTGTCACCAAACGCTGAGTCACACGGATTCTTCGCTCCGCGTCTAGCGCGGAACTATCCGCTCCGCACCCGCTGCGGATTTGCCGCGCCAGTCTGTAGGAGCCTTTACACCATTCCTTTTTAAAGTCTGTAAAATGTCACTCAAAGACAACAAAACAATGAACCACTCATCAGTGATGCGAATAGTGAAGAAGTTCGACTGAGCTTGTAGATGGAAAAGTATGTGTGTGCTTTTTTTATTTTATTTTTAATATTACACTACACAGCCAATTTTCATATTATTCTCTGAGCTACATTAAATTTATTTGAGGTATTTCATATTTAAGTTTTGTTTGTGCTATTCTAATATCTGTAATGATATTATTTTGTAGCAGCCAGAAGTAAAGAAAATGTATTTACACTGTGGTCTAACTATATTGGGTAAAGTAAAACAGTTTTTAACATTTAAAGTGATGTAAATAATTTAGAAACTTGAAGATTCATTCTTGCTTAGAGCATAAACGTAATATTTTAGTAACAGTAATCTTCAATTATTGTTATTATATTGAACAAAGCAAAGTATAATTTAATAATGAATATTATAATGTCTGTTATAATATTTTTTTATTGTAATAGTTTTTTACCTTAATAAACATACTGTATTTTTATAACAATTTATTTATAGTTATGCAATGACGTTTTGACCCTATTTGGGGTATTTTCGAAAAGAAACCATTCAAAATACGTGTTTTGTCATATCAATGCCAAGTGAATACCGGAACGGTACTCTAACAAATGGGCCACAGACCGCGCACAATCTTTCCTTCCTTTTTCTTGTCCTATCCTCACCCCTTACACACACACACACACACACACACACACACACACACACACATACACACATACACACTTATTAGCACTACACCACCACCCAAGCCGGGAGACCAGTCGAAAGCGCGGAGCTTGTTCCGACCGAGCTTAGGGCTGGTGGGAGATAACTTGTTGAGGAAAAACCTGCAAGCCGTCGTGCAGGTTGGCGCCGAATCCCTCCATCTAACGAGGAATGATCACCGCTACCTCCAGCGATAAAACATACAGTACGGGTCTAATGACCGTAGCAGTTCACGTGCCCAGAATCGCTAATCAATGAGTTAATCAATCTGATTTGTGCCTCATTTGACAATTAATTAAGACATCATGGCCCAGTTTCATTTGCTTCAAATATGTTACCAATAAATCTCCTACCTTTCGCCCAGATTCTGATTAAAAAATAATACCTACGTCTAAAGTGGTTTTTAAAGAAATGAGAAATTTAAATACTTTAACATAACATTGTATGATCTGAGTTTTCTTTAAGTACTTTTGCAGTGAACATTGTAATCATTTGGTACATTATTTTGTGTACATCGTATTTGTCTTTCAGTTGATGAATGTAATGAATTTGCATCTGTCTTATTTAACTACTTCTGGATATAATTTATATTTTTATTGTACGTGAAGAAGAGAATTTACCAAACAGAAATTCCCGCCTGGGTACCCGACACTCCAAAAAATATTCCCTTTAGAATCTTCCGAATTTGATACGTATATTTTCATTTTCAATCATACGAACGATCGAAGAAAATTCATTCCCTTTCAATTCACCATCTCTTTCTTTTCAAACGAAAAAGTGCCCAACATTATTTGTCAAATTGTAAATACTGTGAAATTGGAAATAGCTAGTTTAGTTTTGTATTCAATGGAAGAAACATTAGATGTTGGTGCATTATAAAAAGAGATTGCAAATCTATTGTGAAAACATAATCACTTTCTGAAATGTTATCCCTATCTTAATTTTTTCTAGCTTCCTTGTTCAATGACTGATGTTCAACGAACTCTTCATCACATACACTTTTAACCTTCTAACCTGTGCACAGACACAAAGGTGGTTCTTGGGTTTATGCAATGTATTCATTTCATAAAATATTGATTAAAATTGTGTATTACTAACAGAAATTTATTTCTCTGCAACATACCAACCATTTTTGTAAAACCTATACAACTCTTCTTTTGTTTGCCATACAGCTTCAAAGTAGTACATTTTAGATGAGGAACCGCGTCAATGGTGTGGCTACTTTTGACTATGATCTAAAGAATTTTCTAATACTTTCACGTCTGTTTGCTTCATCACTCATTCCATTTGTAGCGCTTTCGTGCAATATTTCTCATCATCAATTTGTAAATCAGTTTTGATCCAGCTCGAAAGCTGATCTAGCTGTTTTCAACCCAAAACTTAGTGTTTTAATGAATACTTTCATGCAATCAGGGAATATATTTAAGCATTCAAGCATCAAGATTGTATCGTCTATCAAGAATTAATTTAGTGAAAAATTACTTCTTGACTTTTATTTATTCCATGTTCTCCAATTAACGGGTCTTAAAATCACAACTGTTTTCACACAGTTTCTTTTCTAACCCTGAGATATTTCAAAACGTATTTCTTACCTTAATTCTTTAATTCCATTCCACATTGCGGTGATGTATTGGAAATGCCTAATTTGCTTTGCCATGGATTTCTAATTACTTTCTGTGATCTTACTACATTGTAATCGCACCTATCATTTGATTTCTTTTTCCCACGATATTGTAAGTCTAATTTCCCTTTACTTTTAGTCTCCAAATCTAAATTGAAATCGAATGATATAGGAAGGTAAAAATCGAATTAGTAAGATGACAATGATGAAGAGGAGAAGTGAACTGGTAGGAAGCTAGACATGCTATAATGCAACGAGAATAGTAGGTATTTGAAATCTAGATTACTAAAACTCATTGAAATCACCTACAAACTACACGTAATGAATAACCAATTCATTTAATTTACACAATAATAAGCATAAAAGTATTATTATGACGTTTTTTTACTAAATTATATGAAAAATATGCTTACATATTCATCACACTCATGGAAAAAACTGAAACAGACGCAATCGCGTGGCGGAGTTTATGCCGCATAGAGCGTATACTGATGACGTTCGTCGCTTTGGTGCGGATTTCGCGTAAATGTGAAAAGAAAAAAAAATTAAAAATCCACAGCTTCAGAAAAATAAAAATCCTCCACCCTCAAAGAAATTGTTTTCTTGTAGCACTACTAGTTCAGTACTTGTAGAATGGGCTCTACTGGTGATGCGAATTAATCTTTCAGCTTGCTGGGCTCAGGCGACAAGGAACAGGAGAGCGAATTCAGTTGTTCCCAATGATCTTCCACGTTACAAAAACGTAATGTAATATAATGTAATTAAATACAATTCAATGAAATGTGTTGTAATGAAAGAAATGCAATGAAAAACAAGTTAATGTAGTATATATGAAAATTAATCCAATGTAAAGTATTATAAGAGTCTTATAATTCTTTGGAGATAATTTCCATTTTTATAGGGATTTCTTATAATATAACCGATTACATTGTTTTATAATATATCTGACCTACCATATATCTGGGATTTAAAACCTATACTATATTTCGTTGAACCCATTATCTAGAGCATTAATTAGATGTAGCCTAGTCTAAAAACGGAATAGCTAAATTACCTGACTTGTTAACAAACGATTTGTTCTCCTACTTCGATAATGTAGATTTCTTGTGTATCTTCGATGTGTTCTTTTGTAGATTTTCCACTTCCTAGTAATACATGTTCTGTGTCCAAGAAATATTTTTACTAATAAAGTAATGAAGATTAAACCGTTCTACATTTGAACGTCTGCTGCAGCGAGTCTCTGAAAGTTCATGGTTTTGTCGCTTTCAGGGACTCGTAATGTTCTGGAAAATATTTTTTGTTCTTTTTCTTGTAATACTTTCGAGATAAGGGATAAGTTCATGCCCACGCTCTGCTAGAAAGGGTCTTTAACGGAGCATTTATCCACGAGAGAGGCCACAAGACCGGAAAAGAAGATGGCGTTCATTGAGGAAACATAATCTCTAAATTTATCGACTCGGGCCGCTCTATCTCTCGTTACCTCTTCTCCAACGCTGTATTTCTTTCGGTTATAGGACAGTGTAAACCTCTGTGTTACGGTCGTCTAAAAATAGGAAGAGAGATTTTTAAGTCGGTAATTAACATTAGCAGTATTCAAAATTTATTACCGAAACCTCGTTAATGGCAGTATAAGCATTCTCAAGAGTTCTTTAAAAATGGTGGGAAACGAAAGTACTTCTTCACAGAGGGCAGTATAAAACTTCTTCGAGAATATAAGAATAAATCTGGACGCGAAGAGCAGAAGTGAAGTGTAAATTACGAACCGATTCTTCTCCTTTTTTTATCGCCGAGTCAAAGTCAAGCGAAGACTTTATGCGCCGTACCGTCTTATTAGGGGATGAGAGCGAATCCCATTATTTTTACTGCATTAATTCACCACAACGTCCTTTGCTGGGCGTGCTCAGATTTTTAATGAACGCCCTTCAAAAATGCTGGCAAAAAACTTCGTTAATTCTCAATTCTCTCCCTTGTATCTAATACGCCGTCTCTCTCTCTCGTGGAATTGCAGGGAGCCTTTCTATCCTTTTTTTTCAAACTTCATTTCTGTGACTGCCTAGATGAGAAAGAGGACCCCGCGTTGACCGGCCGGAGTGGCGCCTTTTCAATAATGAGAAAGCGAAGGACTGAGGGTGAGACAGCGTGCACGCGGAGGAGAAAAAAAAAGAGAGCGGCGGTGATAGAGAGCGAGAGCCGCGAGACGGAGAGAGCGCCGAGGAATAAAAGTCATTATTGATGGTGCGTCCCCGGCGTAACGAACGTAATTAAAACATTACCAAGAGCCGAACTCAGCAACATGGAGGCGGGCCCTCGGGCGCCGGAGCTAACCCTGTTATCTGACTAAGCGGATTCCGAGTGTCAAATTTCTCCGCCGCTGGACTTGCAGCCACGGAGCATCGAGTTGGATCGCGAATGGTCGTGTCGCGTCGTGTCGTTTCGGGTCGACTCGGATGGACTGGGGACGGGCCTACTCGGAACGTTCCTGCCCCAGTGCTTCGTCGGTCGCTCGCAAAAACGCCGGCTCCTCGCGTTTCATTTCGGCAAGCTGCAAGAAGCAAATTTGAAAAGGATCTCGGTTTTTACCTGGCCTGTCTCTTCACTTGTCGAATTAAAAAGCGCTTTACAAGGAGTTTTTTGAGAGATATTGCAGTCACCGAGCAGTAAAATATTCCTTGTAATCGTTAAAAGTGAAATTGATTAAAATATCATTTAGATGTAGAACATTAATTGCTAGGTCATAGGATAAATGTAAACGCTGTATCTGCAGTGAGTATAATTGCTCACATTACAAAATGGCATGATGTAATATTCTAATGATGGGGCTCAGTCCATTAAATATTATTTTCTTCCTAATCATGACAGTAGTATAATTTAATTTTCATGCAATGTCACGAGAGTTTATCAAAATAAACATTCGCCTTCAGTAATTACTGTTAAACAAAATTTCCCTAATTCCTCGAAAAAAGAAAGATATCTATTGGGATGAAAAAAAAACACTTATGCAGATTAATGTCATGGTATCTACCTTACAGATTGTATGAAAATGGGTTTAAAATGAAATTACAATATTTAATTTCGTTGTACTGTAACATGAATGGAATTGATTGTAATTCTGTTGTTCTCTTAAAAACTAAAGCTATTGTACAAATTAATAAGCGTAAAGAAAAATGGCTATAGTAAATTTAGGTAGAAGTTACCCCTTTTATAATTTACCTTCCACTACTTTTTCAATTACCTCCTTATATAGTATATTGCGAGGTAAAATATATGTGCAAACTTTCCAATTGCGACTGTTGTGCTGAAATATATTTCTCTTGGAACAAATTTCGATCTAATTGGCGGGAATAAATTATTTGCAGGGTTATATGAAATGTTTGAAAAAACATGTCAGCGCTACATTCATACTACTCTTAGGTACTTTGTCAACAGCATAAAACCGTTAGGAGCGTTACGTAGTAAGGTATTTCAAATAACAACAATCTACAATCTACATAACAACAACTCAGTGATTCTGGTTTCGTGAATGTGAACTTGGACTAATAATACAATGCATATGTCTCGTATGTCGGTTATAAGTAAACTGAAGTTAAACTGTATTGTGTGTTCTCAGCGCCCCCCCCCCCAAATCAAAGCGCGTTCTCAAAGAGAATTATTTATTTCACTATTCTAAAAAACATTAGAGTTGAACAGTTTAGATTCTATATACATGATAAATATATCCATAAATTTTGAAAAACGCAGAAACAAACTAAAAGCTATTTCTATCCAAATTCTGGTTAACATGATGTACAAAACGAATCTAATGAGCCTGTAAATACAACCTCAGTAGCTTCGAGTAAATAGTATTTAATTGCCTCAGCTAACTACGGATAAAATGATGCTCGGTGTTACACGCTATTAGGGGTTTGCTACAATCGATAATAGTTGGTTTATCGAGATACGTTTATTACACGTTTTTAGGATTCTTAAAAATTAAACTTAATCGGAACATTTGATCTCAACTGTGATTATGAACCTGATAAAATACATTTATAACTCTGGTTATCCCAAAGATCTAAATTACAGTAGTTAATTAAGAGCCGGTGTGTATACGACATGAAAAAGTACTTTTAAAATAATGTGTTCAACAATTATTTAAATATATGATAGCACTAAATTTTCATACATTGGAACAATGAAACTGAATACTATTCTAACGAACAATTGTCTGAATATCAAGTTATGTGCATGTAACGTATTTCATTAGAAAACTTGCTCTAGTTAAAACTGGAACCATTATTTGTTAGTATTCACTCATCAGTCTCTATTTCCGGCCACAACGTTGACTTTGTTATTATTCCAAATTAAACATTTCATAACAGTAAGAGAAGTAAAATTATCTCAGCAGTTTTCTTTTTCGGTGGTTTAAATGTCATTACCCGCCAAGACATATTGTAAATGAAAGTAATATGTTTCAAATTATGAAGAAAAAGGTGATAAAACAACGAATTAAATCTGCATTTCTGAAATAGGCATGAGTTCTTAACGCCTACGGTTTTTACCAATTACCACGATTGTTCTAAATGTGTCGCGTCAATTTAAACTTCGACGCACACGTCCTTTCTAATCCCGCTGTAATTTGTTCGCTCCTGTATAAGGGTGGATCCAACAGTGCCTGTGTCGATCTACTTGTGCCCATTCCAGTCGAGTCAATACGTTAGTGGAAATGTGTTGGACATGTTCGCCTTCATTAAAGTATTCGGTTGCCTGAAAGTGACTGAGTCGAAAAGCTGTCTCCACCGTCTCGCTGTGCAGATGGCCCAGGAGTTGTCGTAATTGTGAGGCTGAATACGGACGCGAAACAGCTTTGAGAGAGAAAATGATAAAATAGACGAGTGGAAAGGAGACCCTGGGAAGGATGGTACGCGGGACATAAGGGGAGGGGATGATAAAATAGGGAAGGCTAGTGTGATGTGGTATGGGGAGGGGGCAAGTGTGGAATAGAGTGTGTAGCATGCGGTATGGGGTGTAAAGTGATAGGTGTAATGTGAAGTGTATGGTTTAATGTGTAATGGTTAGAGGTGCGAGGTGGGGTGGGGTGATGGGTGATGGGATTGGTTCGAGAGAGGGGAAGAGGGTGAGTAGGGTGGATTGGGTTGATGAAGGTAACGTAATGAAGGGGGATGGGATGGGATGGGATGGGA
>BOPP01000040.1:3518700-3521878 GCA_017312745.1 Gryllus bimaculatus | reverse complement strand
GGCGGCGGGACGGTGACCAGGCCAGGGGAGGAGGCAGAGGTGGTAACAGAGGTGGACGCAGACGGCGCCAGATGTATGGGAGGAGCGGACGCCAACGCGGGGGCGAAAGCGGGGGCGTGGGCGCCGGTTGCGCAGACACAAGCGACTGACGCGGAGGCTGCGGGGGAGGTGGCACAAGCCGCCAACGGCTTCAGAGCATGCGAGGAGGCTGGCCGACGTTTCGCGAGGGCCGAGCAGGGTCGTTTCTGCGCAGCAAGCAGGCAATTCGTTATCGCGCGCTGCACGACGCCTCGTCTGACGCGGTTCACCCTCATTCTCTGTTTTTAATATTATTGATTCGTTACATTAATTGAACGTTACCATTTTTTTATTTGTGAAGGTGAGTTAGAAGTTTAATTTGGAGGTTAAACGTGAATTTTAATCTCTGCTGTTTTCTATAACAAATAAGTCTGCTCAGAAGCTTTAGGACTAAGTTAAAATTCATAGAGAGTTGAGTGATGCATACCACTTTGTGACTTGGGTTTGGATGGGAATATTTTAAAAAGTTAAACACAGAAATAATTCTTAGAATGAGTTGTTTAATTAATGATATTCACATAATCACCAGACAATTGGATACATTTCTGTTAATCATGAACACGTTTTCTGTAGTAGTCACGGATGAAGTCGACACTGTTTCTCTCAACTTCTTCATCACAAGCATAATGATGTTCTCGCAGATCTTTCATTATCGGAACAGATGGAAATCAGACAGCGCTAAATGTAGACTGTATGGAGGATGGCGTATGGTAGTGAAATTCAGCTTCCGAAGTTCTGCTCTGTTAGCATATGAAAGGTGCGGTTTGACATTATGAAGCTGCAGGAATACATTTCGCTTTTCGTTTCGGAACCTTGTCAGCTCATCGGGCTAGATTTTTCGATAGCCAAGCAAACCAATAGTTTAACCCACACGTTCTTGTAAAATGCCAATTATGCTTGGACGTCTTCTCTGAGTGATACGACGATAGTCCTGAATCAGTATGTCCCCTTTTTGCCTGTGAAACTCAACCTTTCAACTGATGTCACGACAGTGCCTCTGTCTGGGAAGTTCTTAAGTTGGACTCCCGAAGGTGGCAGAACTTTCGACACTAGTTGCTCTAGGTCACGTTTAGTCGCTGTGGGTGATCTGGGCTATCCAGGTGACGCCGCGTCGAAGGCTTTATTGCCGACGTTTCGACCATCCTGTCGTGGTCTTCCTCAGGGCTGGTATGCATGGTCGAAACGTCGGCAACACAGCCTTCGACGCGGCGTCACCCGGACAGCCCAGATCACCCACATGACTCTGGCCGCGGAAGCTTAGGACTTCAAGTTTAGCCGCTGTTCGGTCGGCTGCTCTGATCGGTAATTTTTAGTGGTTTCTCCGCTCACTACCATACTTACATACACTTACACTCTTATTCTTCGTTCCCTTCACTGAAATGTATGTCGGGAGATCTGTCGGGAATTTAGAGCTTGTCCCGGCTGAGGCGGTGCACCACGGGTGGGAGATACCGGGATGAGGAAAACCTTGCAAGCCGGCGTGTAGGTCAGCGCCTCATCTCACCATACAGCGAGGGAACAGAACGACCGTGATAAAAACATCCACCACACTTATGGGACAAACGATCATAGAAATTAACACGCCCGAAAACAGGAAATAATCAATCAATCAATGTTGCGAATTTCAGCTCCTCCGTGGCCCCACGGCTACCGCAGCTACGAGATACAGTTGGGCGACCCCTCCCCTCCCCTCCCCTCCCCCCTCCTCTTCCCCGGGGCGTTGCGCTGTCGGGCGACGCGCGAGGGTTGCGTGAGCACGCGATGCCCCCGGGGCCTCTGTGACAGACGTGTGGCAGCTACCGCGCCGCGCCGCTAGTCACGCGTGGCAGCTAAAGCCGATGCGTGAGCGTACGCACACGCGTGGTTGCTCAATTGGCGGAGGCGGTCTTTCACCGCTTTCATTGTGAATAATTAAAACCATGTTTCGAGGTTATATCCGCGAAGAGAGACAAGTTGCAACGACCAATTCATGAATGGAATTCCTTCACTTCGCTCTGGAGTTTCTTTATGTAATAAAGCTATCAAACGCAAAGAAGGAAAGCAAAATTGTCAATATTTAGCATTTAAAAAAATATGACTACATCTGAAAATCATGAAAATGCATCATTGATTAAAGGAATACAATTTCTGTTTCTCTGTGAAATGAAAAGGGTAAAAATTCTATCTCAATTTTTATTGCACAGTGCAATGGCTGAAAGTGTATTTTGTATTTTTTCTATTTAAATATATCCACAGCTTATTCTTTGTTAATTGCTCCAATAAATATATATTTAAATTTGATAGCATACAGACACTCCTCAATATTTCTTACTTTAAATTGCTTTTGTTTTCCTTTTACTTAATGGAGTCTTAAAGGCTACCTAGAAACGTGTAGGTAAAGTATTTTAGCTGTCGGTAATTACAAAGCATTTTCAAATAATGAATGTATTCAAATATTTATTTAGTTTTTCAATCTAATACAGAAGTAAATGTTCAGATATAAATTCGGTACCGTAATTATGAAGTAAACACTTCTAAGCATTTTTGCGGGAATGAAAGATGATATTTTGTGTAAATACATTTTTGTTGTTGAAGATCACTTTTTTTGCCTATCTATGAGCAGGCATAATCAATACAATGAACTAAAGTTTCAACATGTGTTGACAACTGCTAATGAATTTCCAAGAAATTATTTTCAGTAACGATTTCGATTCAAATGAAGTAAACTGAAATGTGTGAGCTCTTATTCCAGTTTAAAAGTTTATTTTCATTAATATCAGCACTTACGTCCAAAGGCGGATCTACTCAATTCATTTCATTCTTTTGTCTGGTTCAGAAATGTATTAACATTAGATAACGTTCTATAAAATAATTAAGTTCGGGTTCAGTATTCTTTTTGCTTAAATCTTCCACCAAAACATCAATTACTTTGGACAAGATTTAGGACATCCGTCACCTGTCACGAAACCGAAACGTACCGCCTTACAACTCCTCAAAAGAAAGCAAACAAGTGAAACGATATCTGGTTCTCACCGGCGTCATGAACCCACAGCAAATCGCGACCATCACCTGCTTCCGCCAGCAACGTGTTAAGCATTCTCCCCTCCGAGGAGCTGCAGCA
>BOPP01000040.1:3503700-3513700 GCA_017312745.1 Gryllus bimaculatus | reverse complement strand
AATATTAGCCTCTTGTCGAGAAGCCTTTCAACAGGCTTCTCGACAACAACCTTTGGTAAAGAGGGCAATCTCTTTTCGTTAGTATATTGTTCGTGCCCCGTGACAAAGCGAAATCTAGCAAAAGGGTGAGCTTAGCAGCAGCTCCACCAAATTCTGACTAGTAAGGAACGCGAGTTCAAAAACTTTGCCAATTCCACGTTTGTCAAGGTAGAACTGATTAATTAATCAAAAGATAAACTGATTAAGAAGAAATAACCAGGTCTAGTGATACATAATAAATGTTCTACAAAATAAAATAGAATGACTTTAAATTCCTCAAATTCCCAGAAATTATAGTTAGTTTTAATCTGACGTCTGTTCTTCATCAGTTACGTTAAAATATATTCCAAATGAAAAAGATTCAGGTTAGTTTCTTCTTGTAAATAAAGCAAATGGGTGTTGTAAAAATCTTCAATTTGCTGAGAAAGTGTTTCAACTCAAAAAAGTTTGAAATATTTCTTACCGACTAAGATCGTGGTACTAGTTATTTGCAAAACATATATTTACATAAATGCCTCTAAGCCACGATATGAACGACGTGCAATGTTACAATAGGGTTACGTAGTGCTCAAGAAATGGGAAACATCATTCCCCTAATCATGACCCCAGCTCATGCGACATAAATAGTCTCATTTCGTTTGAAAGCAGAGAAAGACCCCAGTACACGTAATAATTACAATATTCGGGTCTAAAGAACAGCGCCTTAACTTTTGGTTATTCAAAAAGCTAGGAGAAAAAAATGATACAGAATAAAAAATCTGCCCGTCCACAACCCCGAAATTCTGTTATCTAAGATTAGTGAATTGATTTAACGCATTTGTTCTCCATGTTATGATTACATACATCAAGTATTTACCACTTTTCAATGTTTTCGTTACTCGCTAGTACAGATTACTTACCCAATCATCTAGCGATATCTAAAAAAATTTCCTTCCTAATTGATTTTAATGATATTTAAAACTCGAGTAGTATGGTTCTTTATTTGTTAAATTATAAGTCTTTTTAATTCCCTGAATTTGAAAATATACATTGTTTCTATGTGAAGTCCAACATTGCCATGTTTATTTAGATTGTAATTCAGTTTTTATACAATGTTTCCGAAATCCTGGGAAATTAATATTATTCATTTCAAGTTCATTATAATAAAATTACAATCCTAACAGTAACGTGTGCATTTTTTGCCCCTGGATCTCATATTAGACTTTTCTTGATAGTGAAATTCTTTAGATCGCCGCCTGGAAAATGTCGGTCTCCCATATACACCTTTATTACTGTTACCCTTCGTGTAACTCATTATTGCCCAATATCAGAACTTTAATTGAAAGTAGACAAAAAAGGCTCTTTATATCCTATGCAACCGAAGGGATGCCGAAGTCATATAATGTCAATACAAAATTCGAAATGCTAAAAAGTGACAGGAGACAAAGAATGAAGAATACACGCGACTGGAAGGCTTTCTACAAAATGGAATTGTAATTATTCGTGATGCTCAAGGATGTTTATAGTGAACGCGAGGCCGGTAAGCCAATCGTTAACGCCAGCGAACGAGAAACTTTCCTTCGGGAAGTAAGGCATTATCAAATGCGTCGGAACAAAGAGTATTGAAGGCAAGACAATGGGAAAATCACCCATTCCGTAAGTTATTCATTTCATATCAAAGGCGCATAGTGTAACTTGGAAGGGCTAGAACCCGCCGCCACACTTCTGAGGGAGACTGTGTATCCTCTTTAACCGTTACGTAATGTGCTAGCCTAGAATTTTAAAACAAAACTATTACTAAAATGTCTCATTTCTTTCCTATACGAATCTAGCTGAAAAGAAACTGAACACTAGATTTTTGAAAAGAAAAGTGATGTTGTGCCAGATTGCAGCTGGGAAAAATGCATTTTTTTGTAAAAGCTTAACTATCAATTTTATCTTCAATATGTAATTTTTTCAGGCGATTTGCCTAGGGTCTCCCTGCTAGCGTCTCATACACCACTCCGCACCCGACCCAGATGCACTGAGACCTTCTGAGAGTGCACAACGTATTTAATTGAAATGTACTGAGGAAACCCTGTGTAGCGCAGGTAATGGGTAGTACGCCAAATACGATTTTGCCGTCGTATCGACACAAGGCTCGAACTGCAACGAACGCAGATGCCAAAATGAAAAATTATCCGTTAAATATACGCTATTGTAGAGAAATGGCGTAATGTTGTAGTCTTAAGATGCAAAGTCTATCTTGTGCAGGAGCAAGCGTTAAGGTGGTAAACAGGAAAGTACGTAGGTGACTAGCTCTTTGGTGCGATGGTAATTAAATTTGCTTGCTGAAAAAAGCTTTCTGCCCTTCCGGAATACTTATTGTAGGATTGATCGTTCAATTTGTGACTTCTCTCTAAAGATTGCGGTTAAAAGTGGGTTGTTATTGCATGCGCTAAAGTCGATCGATTTAGTGTAGTGAAGTTGTGATGATCCTTCGTTGCAGGCGAAATTCAGTTATATAGCAGAGTTTTAAGCTGAGATGGAAACAATAAATTATATATTAAGTCCTAAACATATAAAAATGTCTTGCCGCGATGCAGTAGGGAATGTACGGCTGTAAAAGCAAAGACGAATGACAAGTGTCACCTACCAACAAATATTGCGGTCATAATGACAAGTAACCTCAATATTACGCCCGATAGATTCGCACATTCACTGAGCTTGTTCCCGTACATATAATAGAGATCTGGGAACGCGCAAGCGCGCTTCTTGTGAGATGGTTACACGTGACGTACGCAGCTGAACCGCCAACAATATTTCTTCCGCCCCCAGCCAATGTAGTTGCCTAGGCAGGTGTAAACCTGATATTTCTCCTTGATCTAGAGTGTAGCCACCTGGAGTAAGAGCTGGGACAAAGGGAGGCCGAACTCTGGGGGCCATAGCGTTGGTGACATGCTGTATCGCCGATGGCCGTGGTCAATCGGACGCCAGGATTCCTTGCCAGCGTCACTCGGGTCGCCTTGCCCGCTTATCTTTTCCTTTCTCTTTCGCCCGACTGAGTATGGACAAATTGAGCTGGAAGCAACCGAAAACGACCCCAGAGAATGGGCGTTTCGGCAACTAGCAAGGTCACACAATCTCTGGGCGTATAAAAGTGATGCTGAAACGGTCGACGCAAAACATTAGCATTTGATATTGACTTCTAGTAATTTAGGTTGGTTTAGACCCGTGCGAGATAGGATTCCTCAAAATAGTTCCGAGAGAATGATTTACCGTGTGGTATTAAAAATCCCGCTAGATTAAATTTAAATATGATGCAACAGAAGTTTTGTCTGGTAAACCAAAAGCCCTTTTGGATTAGATCCTCTTAAAAATCGTGTGGGAAAACTTCAAAAATGCAACCGCGAGTTCCAGTTTACGTTATTAATCGTGATGAAAAGGTGTAGGAATTTGTAATATGTATATCAAAAAAACATGTAACATATCCTATTCGATGCATTTCTCCTATTGCTTTCTCGCTTTAATGAGTAGGACAAATATTAGGCTAATGAGCGAAATGCGCTTGAGAATGCGTTTCAGCCACTAGCAATATTCCATACATATAGTTTGGCAGCGGATAAAGTTATTCTTAAACTCGGACGTCAAATCATAAGATTTGAAATTGAGCCGTTCGTGTGATCTTGACGTTGGTTTAGACCCGTGGAAATAGGATCTCTCAAAAGGTTTGAGAGAATTGACTTATATCCACGTGCATTAATATCGTGTAGATTAAATTTGTATGTGACCAAACACAAGTTTTAGTGCCTGAATGTCAAATTAGAACTCTTAAAATCGTCTGGTCAAACTGGCAAAACGGTTGACGAGATTCTAGTTCGCCGTATGTAAAAAACGAAACAGTAAATTCCAGGAAATCTGTGTTTACATGATAATATAAAAGTATACTAGAACATACCCTATTCGCGTGCAACATATCCACTGCATTAAGAAAGAAGTGTAAGCCAGCAGACAAGGGGCCAGCGAACAGCCGATGGTAGGACGAGTCGGCTTCGCCCGGGGGCCGCGCACACGTCTCTGAAACTGCAGGGTTGCTGCCTCACCCGTCTCTATATATCATACTTGCCATGCTAAACTCCAGGCCAAAGCTTGTCGACACATCCTTTGGTAGCGTAGTCTCCCTGTCGATGCCCCTTCGCCGCTGGAGTCCCCGCGCCGCCTCCGCAGCTTCAGTTTGACTTCTAACTTGTACTTAATTGCACTCGCATAAATTGTCAAATTGCACTTTCCAATTAAACGAAATTTACTTGCGAAATTTAACTTACGGGCGCGGACGAGGTCGATTTACGGAGTGCTTTTACTCGCTCTAGGGCCCCGCGCGTAAATCATCTGAAATTGTGGTTCGTCCATCTTTTAATTAACGCTGCGAGCTCGCTTTGCAATCAATCAGGCCAAGGCTTTGTGGAGTCTCACCATCGGCAATCACCACCATCTTCCGGCCCTCTCGCCGTCTACTCCTCGCGGCGCCCGTAGCCTTAGACACACTCCGTTGCCGCAATTAGACCTTGTAAATAAATGTTAAGATATTCACACTGTTTTAGAGGAAACTGAATAGTAACTTTAAATTGAATCAACATAACATCCACCCTTCGTATTGCTTATTGCTGACGTAGAATTTGCCTACGACGTTAAAATTAGTTGTTCATGTATTGTGTAGGATTAGAATATTTAAATGTTAGCACCAAATTTGTTTATATTTCGATTCTTATTTGGGTAGCTAGCTACCTTGTTAAATAACCATAACTTAGTATATTAATTTATACCATAGTTATGTCATTTATTTTACTTTAGATTATTTTATATTTTGTAAGTATTATTAGATCGAACCAAAGCCAACCACGTATACCATTAAAAGGAAAAAAAAAAAGACAAATACCTCTTACTTCAATTAAACAAAATTATCCCGTGATGAAGGTACCCATAATACGATTTAAGGGAAGTGGATATAGCAGTGCCCAAGATGCCTTCAAAATCAAGCCACTGCCCGCTCCGCTAGAAGCTACTTCAAATAAATAAACACAGCAAAGAAAACAAATAAACACATTAATTATACATATAAATCAATACTAAATTAATGATAAATAAAAAGAGAAATGAAATTAATGAATAAATAAACAAAACAATCTATAATGTATCAAAATAAATTAAATCCAATATATGAATAATTGAATAAACAAATTATTAATATATATAATTCATAATGATGATAATTCATCGTGATAGAAATGAGTATCTATAAGTTTTAGTAATAGATACTTGAAAGCTGGGGGGGCCCTTTTGGGAAAAAGGTAACACATTTCTGCCTCATTAATACAAACTAACTCTGTTATCAATCAACCTAGCCATGGTCTGAAATTACCGCTTAAGTTTCGAAATAACTTTTAAGTAGGGATAGTTTATGAAAATAATAATCGCTAAGACTTAATAAATTTAAAATGCTTAATAATTGCTTATAGTATAACAATGTCAATTTTGCAGTGATTTTGACAAAGACTCAGCATTATTAACAAACTTTGCTGAGAAGCTGCTGCGCCTCCTAGAATGCTACATGCACAGAAAAAGAATGACCACAACACGTACTGATGAAATCTCAAAATACAGTTCTATAGTTGTAATGTAACCTGTCTGTGTAGAAATTTTGTATTTTTAAACTGATTTCAATGTCGCAATTCAATTTGGAAATCTGAAAATAAAAAAATACAATTCATATTACTGCCCCGACGTAGTAAATGACTTTTAAACTATAATTACTGCTAAAGACTAAAAATTAGATCTACTAAACTAGACACATAGTTTCAACTGCCATCCTCGACGGGAAAACTGAAAGTCCATCGTAACCAACCGATACAACATACCATTATTCGAATAAGCTAGTAAAATCGCATTTGGCTTGCAAGGCTATGCCTTCTTCCTCTGTACGTTGTTCTCGTCAGTTACATATTGACTTTCTTGTCTAGCTTTTCAAACAGCTTCTCGACACAGTTCTTGGGTAAAAGGTCAGTAACGTTTACATTGGTTTATGTGCGAAGCCAGGCGTCTTTGGAAGTAAGATCAACGAAAAGGATGTAGGCAAAACAACCTCACCAACGGTGAATAGGAAGCGTTTTCAAGAACTCCTAAATACGAATAGCCTTGAATAAAAAAACAGAATTTTATACAATTTATATTTCTCCATCAAAAAGAAAACATTGACAAATTTAAATTTTCTAATCCTTCGATTTTCCAGAATTGTTTGGTCTTATTCCTATTCTTATTAGCACTTTTTTGTTTTAAATTCCAATGACAGGAATCAAGAGAGTCTTCTTGTAAAATTTATTTTCAGCCTGTTAATTTTTGCTTTTAATTTAGGAATAATTTATTTTCTGCCGTGCATCCGTAAAGATTTGGAGAATAATGTAAGCTATTTCAACTCATTGTGCGAACACTCATAATGTCCTTGAAAAAGAACTTTCGAAGTGGCCAAATTACAGACGTAGGTCGTTCAAGCCGCATTGACCTCCTTGAAGTACAAGGTAATACTTATCGACCTTTCGTACAATGTCGCAATATACCGATATCCCCGGAATTTCTTTCACCTTTCCTTTTACAACCATGTGGGATATGTATAAAGGTGGAAAACGAAAATTTACAGCAGATTTATAACTCAAAAATTCGTTGTAACACTATTTACCACCCTAGACTTCGTAACCAAATGTTCTTTTCTCTTTCCCCGTCAAAGAAGATTTCAAGAAAAATGTGAAGTAGATATTCCGTTTAACTCATTAGGTTGCGGAGACAACGTTCTTGCCTAATTGGTCCGAAAATTGGTATTTTTTATTTTCTCAAAATTATTCTTTTTAATGCAAAGTGGCAACTAACCCAAATGAGTGGTGCCAAAAAATTAAAAATTTTCCTCCAAGTTTTAAAAATGTAATTTTAAAAAATTAAGATCGTCTTACCACGTTGTTATTAAATAAGACATACCATTCGTTGTATCCACGTTATATTCGCATAGTATATTATTTCATTATATTTATCGCAAAATTTCTTTTAAAAATAGGTGGTCTGGTTTTCATTTAAAATGTTAAGTTTAAAGAAATTACAATTTAACAGCAAAGTAGCATGTCGGTTTTTGTGTCTGCTTCACTAGTTTTGAAAATTAAGCTTATAGAGAGAAGCGATCACAATTTTAAAAGAACTGCCTGAAGAGAAATGCTATAGAGCCGCGGTCGCCTTAGAAAGGATTTTCTTACATGCGCCCTTATTGCGGTTACTTGTATATATAGAAATAAACACATCTCGTTTATTATAGTAATATAATGGAGCTGTCTATAGTAACAATAGACATTTAATATCGTAGCAAAAAGTTACGTCAAGATACAGTTACAAATGATAAAAAGGACAGTTATATTAAATGTTAGAAACAAAGCGATGAAATACATATAATTGAGTTACCGCTCACGAAAATTCACAATCTCCAAAAAATGGATTTTCTAAGCGCTTGAAGCTACAAAACGATAATTTACAAACAAGAAAAACGATGCCCAGTTTATCTCGTCCTCTCTTATATAAAACTGTGTGAAACCGAATTAAACCTAGATATTTGAAGAGTTGTGTTGTGCAGATAGGGGGTATAAAATAATGTAGCATACTGTTTAAGAACCGTAAATGTAAATTCTATATTCAATGTATTATTTGTTTCAAAGATAAATTCTGCCTAGTGCCTTCCACCTACTTAGCTGAGACCTCATCGACAATAGACATGTATTGCAGATTTATCCACATGACGTGAAGTATTTAAGATGCAAAGCTCTAATTTGCTTGTTCAGGAGCAATGCCTGTAAATGTAAACAGGCGAAAGTACCTGGGACTAGCCAGTTTGAAAGTTATTTAAAATTGCTTCGCTGAAAACGCTTTCTGCTTCTTTGGATCTTTTGTAGCATGATCTATTTGTGACTTCTCTCTAAGATTGCTGGTTAAGAAGTGGTTTGTTATTTGCATGCTCTAAGTATCGATTAGTGTAGGGAATGGGTGCGTGAGTCCTTCGGTTGGACCAGGCGAAAGAATTATATAGGCCAGTCTTAATCATGATGAAACAATAAATAGGTATAGTTATATTTGCCTAAAATAAATAAAATGTCTGCGCACGTGTTAAGCGAATGTACTGTGTAAAGAAGACTGACAAGTTCCCGCATCGAACAACTTATCGGTGTATCACAAGTAATAAGCTCGAGTATTTACCGCCCGATAGATTCGCAACTTGACTAGCTTGTTCCGGTACAAGTAATAGAGATCGGCGAAGCGCAAGTGCTGCTCTGGTGCAACTGTAGGGTGACGGACGCAGCCTGAACCAGCCACAACCCACTTTCCTTCTTGCCTCTCGCAGCAATGAAGGGGTGGCTACATCAGGTGTTACTCCATTGCTCCCGAGTCTAGGAGCTTGCACCTGGAGTAGGTCCCGGGAACGAAGGATCGCCCGAAGCTCTGCGCTAGGTTTGTACTGCTGCTATCGCCGAGTAGCTTTTGATAATCGGGACGCCAGATTCCTTGCCAGCCGTCACTCGGTCGACGCTTGCCTCGTCTTATATTTTTTTGCTCTTTATCGCCCAGTGATTATGGACAAATTGAGCTGGAACAACAAACGACCAGAATATGCTTTCGGCAGAAAAATAGCAAGGTCCATACAATCTCTGGTGCGGATAAATTATGCTGAACGGGTCGGCGCAAACATTAGATTTGTTTATAGGTGACTTTCTATGATTTTGACGTTGCGTTTAGAACCCGTGGTATTAGGTATCTCTCAAAATGTTTGAGAGAATTTGAGCTTAACAGTGTTGCATTAAAAATCGCGCAGAAAATTAAATATATCCAAACAATAAGTTAGGTCAGCAAACTAGTGCCTTATTGTCGTATTAGATCTCCGTAAAATCCGTCTAGCGAAAATGTTCAAAAATGTAACCCGAAGTTCGGTTCGCCTATGTAATGGTGATGAACAGGTTAGGAATTTGTGTTATATGTATAATTACAAAAAATACATTGGTAACATATCTATCGATGATTTCTTTTCCCTTGCTCTTCTCGCCCTAAGAGTAGGATCCAAAATATTTGAGCTAGATGGCTCGAAACGACGCAAGAATGCGTTTCAACACTAGTAATGTGCCATACAATATTTGAGTCGGATTAATTGCATTCTTAAACGGGTTGACGTCAAAGTCATACGATTGAAAATTGACCGTCATGTGATCTTGACGTGTTTAGGACCCGTGGAAAATGATTCTCTCAAAAGGTTTGAGAGAATTACTTAATCAACGTGCATTTAATTATCTGTAGATAAATTTGTATGTGATCCAAACACCAAGTTGAGTGCCCTGTGAAGGTCGATTAGAACTCTTAAAATCGTCTGGTCAAACTTGCAAAAATGTTGATGAGAGTTCTAGTCGCGGTATGTAATGGTGATAAAACAGAAGTTTAGAAATCTGTTATCATTGTATAATATAAAAATATTAACATAGACATTTACCCTATCGGCGTGCAAGACATTTCCACTGCATTCAGAAAGACAGTGTAAAGCGCAGCAGACAGGAGGGGCACGAACACCGATTAAGTGGGACCGAGTCGGCTCGGCGGGCGGTGGCACACCGTCATCTGAAAACTGGGCGGGGTGCTGCCTCACCCTAATTGCGGGGACATACCTGCCCATGCTAAACTTCCCAGGCCAAGCTTTTGTCGAACACAATCCATGGTTAGCTAGTGCTTTTTCCCTGGTCGATGGCCCCCTTCGGTGCTAAGTCCCCGCGCCCAGCCTTCTGCAGCTTGCAGTTCGCACTTTCTAACTTCTATTAATTGCACTTTCGCATAAATTTCAAATTGCACTTTCCAAATTAAACGAATTGTACTTGCCAAAATTAACTTACTCGGGGGACGATGTCGAATACGACGTGCTTTAGTCGCTCTAGGATCTCGC
>BOPP01000040.1:3449344-3503675 GCA_017312745.1 Gryllus bimaculatus | reverse complement strand
GGAGCGGAAATATTTGAATACCACCGTCGGGAAATCTTCCACCGCGGGCACACCCCCCTCCCTCGGCCGCCCCTGGTCTCGAAGCGTGAAACACGTGTCGAGACGCACGCTGCGCACTTACCGGCGCTCGTCGTGACGTGGAGAGCGTGGCGCAACCTGAAAGGCCGCCGGCATTTAATATCATCTCACCTGATAGCTGCGCCAGGTAGTACATAGGAAATGAGGATAAATTATAACAATTGGAGTTCTGGCGGAGAGCTCTGTGTATATTAATTTTGGTTCTGGGTAGATTGGGGTTTCTGTTAAAAAAGCTTGGTTTGATCTCCCCTGACAGCTTGATATAAAATGACGTAATCGGCGAACACCCATACGTGCGAGCAGCCGAGCTGTGATTGAATGTTAAGTAATGCTGGAAGCATCAAGTACTTTTCTCATTTTTCCCAGGAGTGTGTTCCTTTCCTGCTAAATGTGGGACCCGACAACGACCTGCACGTCGAATTGCGGATTTTTCCCTCTTCAGATATCTCCCAAAAGGGACCGGGACACCTCTAACCTCCCACCCGGTGTCCCAACACGTAAGGTAGTGTAGTACGCGCGCGCGCGCGCGCGCGTGTGTGTGTGTGTGTGGTGTGTGCCTGTAAGGGGAGAGGAAAGTGCGTGTGTGTAGCCCGGTTGTTGAGGTCCCGCTCTAGGATTTGTCTGGTATTAATGGGACAAACCAGGGATAACTACCAACCAGAACAGTCAGCCGCTAGAATTTTCTCGCAGGCAATGATTAACTTCGACACATATACGAGTACCAAACGTAGACCCCCCCCCCCCAACTATCGGAATTCGAGCGCAGTTCCTGCCGCTCAGAGGCGCGGCTTTGATAACGGACATTGTCACTGAGCAGGTACACGGCCACTTGACACACGGCACAGCTCACAAGTTACACCGTCACTAGAGACTTCAGTCTTTGAGTGCGTAGTACAATAAGTTATTGTTGTCTTCCGCGCATGTTGATTGTCTAATACGACTCTTCAGTTCTAACAGCGTTACCATTACAGAAAGAAGTAAAGAATCCGAATTTTTGAACCTGACCTATTTGTATAGAAGAATAGTATCAAATATATTCTGGAATAAGATAATATTGATTCAGATATTCTAAACGACGCGGCGGCGTGGCAATCGTCGTTATGAAGATGGACAAAACGGGGCGTGCGGCTGATATGGTTCGATTTTTGTGGATCAATAAATTAGCGTCTTATTTATTTCTGCAAAAGAATATGAGATAGAACGTGCGCGGGTTTGCACAAGCGTACTTCTGGAAATGTGAACATACGCAAAAGCGTGTGCTTTTTAACGTTACTATGTTTGAATGTGCTTGATTGTTTTATAATTATACTTGCGTGCATGTTAAAATTTTTGATTTAATTTACAAAATATAGCTACGAAATAATAGCACATCTTTTCTTTCTGACATTCCTAACTAAGGAATTACTATATTAATGAATATAGATTAACTGTAGTGACCCAGAATTTTCTTATCATGTAGATATAGAGGACTGTAGATATACTGTCCAATCGATTTGATGTTTTCTTGTCAAATATTTTATCTTTATTCTAAATATGTATCGTGAATGTGTTGTGGATTTTTCATTTAAGCTAAATATGTGATATCGGCTTTTGGCGGAATATGTGTCAACAATTTGTAAAAGTAACAATCGTGGACGTCTTAGCTCGTTAGGAAGGTTCCCGTCTTGTGCAAATGACACGACGATGTGAAGATGTAACCAATTTATACATTCACATACCTTCAATTAGACATCATGCCACTGATGCCTCCTTGGGCTTATAATATAAAAAAATAATACATAACCAAATAAGAGTGCTTTTTTTGTTTCCACCCCTTCGAGAATTTATATTTCACCAAAACCCATAACAAACTGATCCAGCCGTTCAATATCAATAAGGGTTTCATAACTTGGCTGCAAGAGCGCAGCACAAAGCAGGAGCTGGCCGCTAAGTCAAGACGATTCCCATTAATCCCTCGGTCTTTAGATTGAGTGATTGATACCAGAGCGCAGCACGAAGAAGAGCAGGCCACTATATCAAGATGATTTCTATTAATTCGTAGGTATTTAGATTGACTGATATGTCATTCCGGGCGCGACAACTACCGAGGTCCAAAACAAGTGATCGCAATAAAAGTAGTGATATGCAATGTTTTTTTTTAAAAAATCGACATATCGATGATATTTTGATTCTCACCAAAGGGTTTTCAAATTCGATGAACACATCGACAAAAACCTCAATGTTTAAAATATCGGTTCTTTAAATACATAAAACATAAGGATTTCCCCCAACCTCTTTCCATTTTTAATTATAGTTTGTCAATGGCATATATTTTATTATGTAATCAAGTATAAGTAATGTGTTAATAATGTTTTAGTAAGGTTTGATTTTTACCAGTAGTGCTAAAAGTGACTCGATAATGCTAAATTATTCAGATGAAAATGTGAATTCAACACAGAAAACCAAATTCCTTCGTCTGGTCGCATAATCTATTGTTGACAAATAAATAAGCATAAAATAAAACTTTTTTTCTTCCTCTCTCGCACCTCCTTTTGACCGACATAGTGCTTGTACATACTATGTATTCTCTCTGTCTTGTACATATTTTTATCGCAATTCACACGTCAGGTCAACAGTTTGTTAGCAACGCGTTGGGGCGTTTGTAAACGTTTGATTGTTGCAACGTTTGGACTGCCAAACAAATTTTGCTGTTTTGGAACAGCGAAATATTTTTTGAAAATTTGTTTTCTTAGTTTGAATTTCGTATAAGTTATAACAAGTCTGTTGATGGAGAAGATTGTCCCCCAAACGTAGCATTGTTGTAAATGTTGGTAAATGGTATTGAACGGCAATATTTATTCAAGAGTCTTGCTTCATCGGAAGGAATGGACCAAACTTTTCTTCCTTGGCAATTTGGAGAAGTAAAATAATAAATAATGATTAATAATAATCAATAATAATGGAATAATATAATAATAGTAAATATTAATAAATAAATAAATAAATGAAATAATTAAAATAATAAATAAATAAATAAATAATAACCTAAATAAATAAATAATAATAAATAAAATAAATAAATAAATAATATAAATAAATAAATAAATAAATGAAATAATAAAATAAAAATAAATAAATAAATAAATAATAAATAGAATAATAATAAATAATAATAAATAAATTAAATAAATAAATAAATAAATAAATAATAAATAAATAAATAAATAAATAAATAAATAAATAAAAAATAAATAATAATATAAAGTAAATAAATAAGATAATAGAGATAAATAAATTAAATAAATAAATAAATAAATAAATAAATAAATAAATAAATAATAAATAAATAAATAAATAAATAAATAAATAAAAATAAATTGAGAAATGACAAGAATTTGAATAATAAGTTGTCACTAATTTTTATATCATCTAAATCTGCAAATGAGATTATTGCAAAAGTCAGTGATATGGAAATCACAACCTGACACCGATATTTCACTTATGCACATTAAATTCTATTATTAACGTCTTTGAAAAACGGGCTATTTCCCTTAAGCAAGTAGTCCGGTTTGTACCTTTTACAACTCACATTTTTTACATGTTATAACATTTATTTTTCTTACTACGATTCTTATTTTCTATTTTAGACTGCTTGATTCGGTGTATAATTGTTTTTATTGCAACAAAAATTAATCTCTACGTGAGAAGGTACGTGTTGTAAAAATTACAACAGTACATGCGCATTCAATTCCACATGCATTTCCATAAACTATCCATTCAACAATCGGTTAGAACGAGTGGTAAAGGTGGGGGAGAGTCCGGCAAAGAAACACACATCAGAACACGTTGCCAACTCGCAAAGGATCTTCGCTAGAGAAAAAAATGTAAATTCAAATTTAAAATTTACAACAGTACGCTTCCCTAAGGGTTACACTAAATTAAGAAATAATATATTATAGGCAAACAACATAATGTCCTTTTTATTAGTTCAATTTTTCTTTAATCTAAAAGTCGGGGTAATGTATTATGTCCTCCAAACTTTATCCCTGACAAAAAAGTACGTACAGAATATAAAGACACCTATCTCATGAATTTTGACGGAATTTGAAACAATTCCGAATGATCATATTGCTTAATTTTGTATTCAGTATTATAAAGATTTTGGGTTTGAGTCGAAAATTTATTCTTTAACATATACAATATACTGCCAATTATCCTTGTTCTTTATCATTTTTTGATGCATTTTCCCATTTGAAATAAAAAGTAATTGTAACTGTCTTCCCTTAAATTACAGTAAGTAATTACAATCAAAAAGGATGATTTCATCAATTCATGTACTAATATCATTCCCACACTTTATATCGCAAAGAACATCATTAAACGCAATTTAACGCGCCAAATATTTTCAAATATGCTCGCGTAGAAATTCTTTGCATTCAAATATCCTTGGCGCCAGACTCACTGTTTCACTTGAATCGCAGCCCAACGGCCATTTCGCTGACTAATGCTCAGAATGCGTCTTCTGTTTCAGGTGGAAAGGTCGCACAGGTCGTGACTTGGGAGGAGTGCGGAAAGGTGATTCTGGTGCGTGTAGTCTGTGGATTAGTGCGGTCGCAGTGCGATATGTTCCTGAGGTATCTCAAAGGTAAGACTTTTCAATTTGTCTGTGTATTTTAATTTTATTCCATGATTCATTCAATTTGAAATTCTTTAATTCAAAAAATGGCGTTCATATTAGTGAACTAACGAGTGAACTGACTTCGTAAAAATAATAATTTACATTCAAAATGTCTAAAAATGAAATTACAAAACTTGCCAACACGACTTTCAACTGCCTTCGTCGACGGAAAAACTGAAAAATATATCGTAAAAATATACTTCTTCGCATCGTTCGATAAAAGCATAGATTTAAATTACATGTGCATGGAAAGACTTCCTGTTTTTTTCCTCTGTGCGTTCTGTTTCATCACTTAAATATTAGCCTCTTGTCCGAGAAGCCTTTTCAACAGGCTTCTCGACAGCAACCTTGGGTAAAAGGGCAATCTCGTTTCATTAATTTATTGTTCGTGCCCCGTGACAAAGCGAAATCTACAAAGGTGGGAGCGTAGCGAGGCAGCTCACCAATTCTGACTAGTAGGAAACGCGAGTTCAAAACTTTGCCAATTCCACGTTTGTGCACAGGTAGACTGATTTAAGAATCAAAAGATAAACTGATTAAAGAGAAATAACCAGTCTAGTGATACATAATAAATGTTCTACAAAAAGAAAATAAAATGACTTTTAAATTCTCAAATTTCCCAGAAATTATAGTGTAGTTTTTAATCTTTACGTCTGTTCTTCCATCAGTACGTTAAAAATATATTCCAATGAAAAGATTCAGGGTTAGTTTCTTCTTGTAAATAAATGCAAATGGGTGTTGTAAAAATCTTCAATTTGCTGAGAAAGTGTTTCAACTCAAAAATTTTGAAATATGTTCTTACCGACTAAGATCGTGTGTACTAGTTATTTGCAAACATATATACATAAATGTCCCTCCTAATGCCACGATATTGAACGTACGTGCAATGTTACAATAGGGTTACGTAGTGCTCAAAGAAATGGGAAACATCATTTCCCCATAATCATTACCAAGCCGACAAAAGCTTGTGTTTAAGAAATAAGAAGCGGAAAATTCATATTCGGTCTAAAAACGACGGCTTGAACTTTTGGTTTTATAAAACTACGAGCAAAAAATGATACATGAATATAAAATCTGCCGTCACACGAAATTCTTTTTATATAAGATTGTATTGATTGATTTAACGCATTTGTTCTCCAGGTTTATGATTACATACATCAATTATTTACCACTTTTCAATGTTTTGGTTACTCGCTAGTACAATTACTACCCAATTCATTAGCGCATTTCTAAAAAAAATTTCCTTCTAATGTGAGTTTTAAATGATATTTAAAACTCGAGTAGTAGGTGTTTCTTTTTATTTTTGTTAATATTATAAGTCTTTTAATTCCTGCTGGAATTTGAAAATATACTTGTATTGAAGTCAAATTTGCATGGTTTATAAGATTGTATTCAGTTTTTATACAATGTTTTCGAAATCCTGGGAAATAATATTATTCATTTCAAGTTTATTATTAACTACACTTACTAACTATTACTAACTATTAAATTACATTCCCTAACGAGTAACTTGTGCAAATTTTTTGCCCTCTGGATCTCATTTAGAAACTTTTCTTGATAGTGAAATTCTTAGATCGCCGCCTTGGAAATGTCGGTCTCCCATATACACCTTTATTTACTGTTTACTTTCGTGTAACTCATTATTCCCAATATAATGTAACTTAATGAAGTAGACAAAAAGGCTCTTTATATCCTATGCAACAAAGGGTGATGCCGAAGTCGATATAATGGTCAATTACAAAATTTCGAAATGCTAAAAAGGTGACAGGAGAGCAAGAATGAATAATACACGCGACTGGAATGTGCTTTCTTACAAAAGTGGATTGGTAATTATGCGGTGGATGGGCTCAAGGACGTTTATAGTGAACGCGAGGGCCGAAGGCCATCGGGTACGGCCCAGCGAAGCGAGAAAACTTGCCTTCGAAAGTAATTGGCATTACAATGCGTCGGGATCAAAGCGTATGAAGGGCAAGACATGAAAATCACCCATCCGTAAGTTTTATTCATTTCTATCAAAGCGCATAGTGTAACTTGAAGGTGGGCTAGAACCCGCCGCCACACTTCTGAGGGTGTACTGTGTATCCTCTTTTAACCGTTACTGTAGGTGCTAGCTAGAATTTTAAACAAAACTATTACTTAAATGTTCTCATTCTTTTCCTTATACGATCTAGCTGAAAAGAAACTGAACACTAGATTTTTGAAGAAAAGTGATGTTGTGCAGATTTGCAGGGGAAAAATATTTTTTTGAAAAAGCTTTAAACTATCAATTTTATCTTCAATGTTAATTTGTTTCAGGCGAATCTTGCCAAGGGTCTCAATTCAGAGCGTCTTATACACCACCTCCGCACCGAGCCAGATGCACTGAGACCTTCTGAGAGTGCACAATCGTATTAAGTGAATGTACTGAGGAAACCCTGTGGTAAGCGAGGGGTATGGGTAGTAGCGGCCAAATACGTTTTGCTGTCTACCGACACGAGCGTTCGGCACTGCAGACCGAACTCAGATGCCAAAATGAAAAAAATTATCCGTTAAAATAGACGGTCTTGTAGAGATCATGGGTAATGTTGTAGTCTTAAGATTGCAAAGTCTATTTGCTTGTTTCAGGAGGCAAGCGTGTAAGGTGGGTAAACAGGGAAAGTACGTGGGTGACTAGCTCTTTGGTGGATGGTAATTTAAATTGCTTTGCTGAAAAAGCTTTCTGCCTTCTTTGGATACTTGATTGTAGGATGTGATCGTTCAATTTGTGACTTCTCTCTAAAGATTGCGGTTAAAAGTGGGTTGTTATTGCATGCGCTAAAGTCGATCGATTTAGTGTAGTGAAGTTGTGATGATCCTTCGTTGCAGGCGAAATTCAGTTATATAGCAGAGTTTTAAGCTGAGATGGAAACAATAAATTATATATTAAGTCCTAAACATATAAAAATGTCTTGCCGCGATGCAGTAGGGAATGTACTGTGTAAGAAGAAAGACGGATGACAAGTGTACCGTACCAACAAATATGCGGTGTATAATGACAAGTAGACCTCAAGTATTACGCCCGATAGATTCGCACATTGGACTAGCTTGTTCCGGTACAAGTAATAGAGATCTGCAACGCGCAAGCGCGGCTCTGGTGAGACTGGTTAGACGTGACGGTACGCAGCCTGAACCGCCACAATACTTTCCTTCGGCTCCGCAGCAATGTAGTTGGCTAGGCGAGGTGTAACCTTGCATTTCTCCTTGATCAAGGAGTGTAGCCACCTGGAGTAGGAGCGGGGACAAAGGATGCCGGAAGCTCTGGGGCGCTAGGTTGTGGTGACTGCTGTATCGGCCGATGGCCGGTTGTGTCAATCGGGACGCCAGGATTCCTTGCCAGCCGTCACTCGGTCGACGCTTGCCCGTCTTATCTTTCCTTTGCTCTTTTCGCCCGAGTGAGTATGGACAAATTGAGCTGGAAGCAACGAAACGACCCTGAGAATGGCGTTTCGGCAACTAGCAAGGTCCACACAATCTCTGGTGCGGATAAAGTTATGCTGAAACGGGTCGACGGCAAAACATTAGATTTGTATATTGACGTTCTAGTGATTTTGACGTTGGTTTAGACCCGTGGAGTTAAGTATCTCTCAAAATGGTTTGAGAAAATTGACTTAACACTTGTGCATTAAAATCGCGTAGATTAAATTTAAATATGATGCAAACATGAAGTTTGGTGTCGGGTAAACAAGTGCCTTTGTCGGATTAGATCTCTTAAAATCCTGTGGGAAAACGTTCAAAAATGTAACCGCGAGTTCGTTTGCGTTATGTAATGGTGATGAAAAGGGTGTAGGGAATTTGTGTTATATGTATAATACAAAAAATACATGTAACATATCCTATTCGATGCATTTTCTTTCCTTTGCTCTTCTCGCCCTAATGAGTATGGACAAAATATTGAGCTAGATGCAGCGAAAGGACGCTGAGAATTGCGTTTCAGCCACTAGCAAGGTCCATACAATACTTGGAGCGGATAAAGTTATTCTTAAACGGGTCGACGTCAAATCATAAGATATGAAAATTGACGTTCATGTGATCTTGACGTTGGTTTAGACCCGTGGAAATAGGATTCTCTCAAAATGGTTTGAGAGAATTGACGTAATCCACGTGCATTAATATCGGGTAGATAAAATTTGTATGTGATCCAAAGACCAAGTTTAGTGCCTGAATGTCGGATTAGAACTCTTAAAATCGTCTGGTCAAACTTTCAAAACTGTTGACTGAGAGTTCTAGTTCGCGGTATGTAATAACGAACAGAATTCAGGAAATCTGTGTTACATGATAATATAAAAGTTACATAGAACATACCCTATTCGCGCGCAAGACATTTCCACTGCATTCATAAAGAGGTGTAAGCGCGGTCTACAGGAGAGCGCAGCGAACACCGATGGGTGGACGAGTCGGCTCGCCCGGGGGCGGTGGCACACCGTCATCTGAAACTGGCGGATGCTGCCTCACCCCCTAATTGGTCGTGGACGCCTGCCATGCTAACTTCCAGGCCAAGGCTTTGTCGACACATCCATTGGTTAGCTAGTGCTCCCTGTCGATGCCCCGCGCGCCGTGCACAGCAGTTAGTCAAGTTTCAAATTGTTCTTAATTGCACTTCGCATAAATCGTTTTGCTTTGCAATCAATCAGGCCAAGGCTTTGTGGAGTCACACCGTCGGTAATCAGCGCACCTCTCCCGGCCCTTGCGGTCTACCCTCATCGCGGCCGCCGTAGCCTTAGACACACTCGGTGCCGAAATTAGACCTTGTAAATAAATGTTAGATATTCACACTGTTTTAGATAGGAAACTGAATAGTGACTTTAAATTGAAGTCAACATAACGATCCCCCTTCGTATTGCTTATTGTGACGTAGATTTGCGCTATGCGTAGTGAAATAGGTTCATGTATTGGTGTAGGGTATTAGTAATAATTGTAAATGTTAGCACCTCTAAATTTTGTTTATATTTCATTCTGTATTTGGGTAGGCTAGCTACTTGTGTAAATAATATAACTTAGTATATACATTTTATACCATAGTATGTCATTTAATTTTAATTTTGATTATTTTATATTTTGTAAATTATATTAGATCAACACAAGCAATCCCACGTATACCATTAAAAAGAAAAACAAATACTCTTATTTCAAGTAACAAAATTGACACCGTGATGGAGGTTACCCATAATAGCGATGTTAAGGAGAGTGGAAGATAGAAGCAGTGCCCAGATGCCTTCAAAATTCAGCCCTGCCCGGCTGCCGCTAGAAAGCTACTTCTAAATAAATAAATCAGCAAAGAAACAAATAAACACATTATTAAACATATAAATCAATACATAAATTAATTAATAAATAAACAAATAAATCAAATTAATGAATAAATAAATAAACAAACAAATCTAAATAATAAATAAATAAACAAATCTAATTAATTAATGAATAAATAAATAAACAAAAAAATCTAATTAATGAATAAATAAATAAACAAACAAATCTAATTAATGAATAAATAAATAAACAAACAAATCTAATTAATGTATAAATAAATAAACCAAATTGATGAACAATTGAATAAACAAATTTATTAATAAAATAATTATTAATGATAATCATCGCGATAGAAATAGTATCTAAAAGTTCTCAGTAGATAGATACTTAAAAGTGCCTGAAAAGTAACATATTTCTTCCTATTAATACAACTAACTATGTTAATCATCAGCTAGCGATGGTCTTGATTACCTGCTTAATAGTTTCGCAATAACATGTTAATGTAGGATAGTTTATGAAAATAATTAATCGTAAGACTCAAAATTTAAAATGCTTTAATAATGCTTATAGTATAATCAATGCCAATTTTTGCAGGTGATTTTGCTAAAGACTCTGCAATTATTACAACTTTGCTGAGAAAGTTGCTGCAGCCGTCCTGAGAATGCTACAAGCACAGAAAAAGGAATGACCACAACACGTACGTGAACTCAAAATACAGGTTCAAGAGTTGTAATTGTAACCATGCTCTGTGTAGGAAATTTTTGTATTTTAAACTGATTCAATGTCGCATTCAATTTGGAAATCTTAAATTAAAAAACTACAATCATATTAGTGCCCCGACAAAGTAAATTGACTTTATAACAATAATTTACTTGCAAAATGACTAAAAGTGAGATCTCCTAAACTTAGCCACATGACTTTCAACTGCCATCCTCGACGGAAAAACTGAAAAGTACATCGTAACCAACCGATACTACATAGTATTGTTCGAAGTAAGCATACTTACAATCGCATGTGCTTGGCAAGGCTACGCCTTTTCCTCTGTGCGTTTTGTTTCGTCACATAAATATTGGCTTCTTGTCCGAGGAGGCTTTTTAACAGACTTCTCGAAAGCAGCCTTAATTAAAAGGGCAATCACGTTTCATTGGTTTAGTGTTCCAGCCAGGCGTTTTGGAAGTAAGATCAACGAAAGAGGGAGTGTAGCAAGGCACCTCACCAACGCTGAATAGGAAACGCGTGTTCAGAACTCCTAATATCGAATAGCCTGATCTAAGAAAAATTACAAGATACAATAAAAGAAAAACAGAATTGTTATACAAATTATATTTTCTATCAAAAAGAGAGAACATGACAATTTAAATTTTCTAATCCTTCGATTTTGCCAGAACGTTAGTTTGGTTTTTTATCCTATTCTTTCATTAGCACTTTTTTTGTTTAAATTCCAATGACAGGAATCAGTGTTTCTTTTTGTAAATATTTATTTTCAGACTGTTAAATTTTTGCTTTTGATTTAGGATATTTATTTTCTGCGTGCATCCGTAGAATTGGGAGAATAATGTAAGCTATTTTCAACTCATTTGTGCGAACAGCTCATTAATGGTTCCTTGAAAAAGAACTTTCGAAGTGGCCAAATACGACGAAGGTCGTTCAAGCCGCATTGACCTCCTTGAAGTACAAGGTAATACTTATCGACCTTTGTACAATGTTCGCAATATACGATATCCGGAATTTCTATCACCTTTTCTTTTACAACGCATGGTGGGATTATGTATGAAAGATGGAAACGAAAGTTTACAGCAGTTTATAACACAAATCATTTCGTGTAACACTATTTACCACCTAGCTTCGTTAACCAAATGTTCTTTCCTCTATCCCCTGTCAAAGGTAGATTTCAAGAAAATGTGAGTAGAATATTCGTTTAACTTATTAGGTTGGGGAGGACAACGTTCTTGCCTAATGGTTCCGAAAATTTGGTATTTTTTAATTCTTTCTCAAATTATAATTTTTAATGCAAAAGTGGCTAACTAACCCAAATGAGTGGTGCAAAAATGTAAAATTTGCTTACCGAAAAGGTTTTAAAATTTGAATTTTAAAATATTAAGATCGTCTGTACACATTGGTTATTAATAGAACTTACATTCGTTATATTCCACGTTATATTCGCATAGTTTATATTATTTCATTATATTTATGCAAAATTTCTTTAAAAATAGGTGGTCTGGTTTTCATTTAAAATTTTAATGTTAAAAATTACATTTCACAGCAAGTAGCTTGGTCGGTTTTTGTGTTCTGCTTCACTAGTTTTGAAAAATAAGCTTGATAGAGAGAAGGATCACGAGATTTTAAAAAACTGCTTGATAGAGAAATGCTTATAGATCGCGGTCGCCTTAGAAAGGTTTTTCTTACATGCGCCCTTATTTGCGGTTTACTTGTATATATAGAAATAACACATCTCTTTATTATATGTAATATAATGGAGCTTTCTATAGTAGACAAAGACATTTAATATCGTATGCAAATAAAGGTGACGTCAAAGATGTACAGTTACAAAATGATAAAAAGGTGACAGGTTAAGATAAATGTAAAACACAAGCGACTGAAATACCATATAATTGAGTTACCGCTCACGAAAATTCACAATCTTCCAAAAAAATGATTTTTCTAAGCGCTTGAAGCTACAAAACGATAATTTACAAACAAGGAAACAATTGCAGTTTTATTCTCTTCCTCTCTTATAAAAACTGGGTGAAACGAAATTGTACACTAGATATTTGAAGAGTTGTGTTGTGCAGATACGGGGGATAAAATAATTGTTAGCATACTGTTTAAACCGTAATGTAAATTCTTATATTCAATATTATTTGTTTCAGATAAATTCTGCCTAGTGCCTCCCACCTACTTAGCGAGACCTCCACGACAATAGACAGGGTATTGCAGATATCACAGGTGACGGTGAAGTATTAAGATTGCAAAGGCTCTAATTTGCTTGTTTCAGGAGGCAAGCCTGTAAGTTGGGTAAACAGGGAAAGTACGTGGGTAACTAGCAGTTTGGAAGATGGTTATTTAAATTGCTTTGCTGAAAACGCTTTCTGCCTTCTTTGGATGAATGATTGTAGCATGTGATCGTTATTTGTTGACTTCTCTCTAAAGATTGCTGGTTAAAGAAGTGGGTTGTTATTTGCATGCGCTAAGTGATCGATTAGTGTAGGTGGAATAGTGTGCTGAGTTCTTCGGTTGGCAGGCGAAATTTAATTATATAGGCAGAGTTCTTAAGTCATGATGGAAACAATAAATATTATAGTTATATTTGCCCAAATATAAAAATGTCTTGCGCGTGTGTAAGGAATGTACTGTGTAAGAAGACTGACAAGTGTCCCGCACGAACACTTATGCGGTGTGTCACAAGTAATAAGCCTCGAGTATTACGCCCGATAGATTCGCAAATTGGACTAGCTTGTTCCGGTACAAGTAATAGAGATCGGCGAAGCGCAAGTGCGGCTCTGGTGCAACTGGTTAGGTGTGACGGTACGCAGCCTGAACAGCCACACCACCTTCCTTCTGCTCCGCAGCAATGAAGGTGGCTACATCAGGTGTTACCTCGCATTGCTCCCGGATCTAGGAGCGTTGCCACCTGGAGTAGGGGCGGGAAGGAAGGATCGCCGGAAGCTCTGGGGCGCGAGGTTGTGATGACTGCTGTATCGGCCGATTGCCGGTTGTGATAATCGGGACGCCAAGATTCCTTGCCAGCCGTCACTCGGTCGACGCTTGCCCCTCTTATATTTTTTTTGCTCTTTTCGCCCGAGTGATTATGGACAAATTGAGCTGGAAGCAACGAAACGACCCAGAGAATGGCGTTTCGGCAACTAGCAAGGTCCACACAATCTCTTGTGCGGATAAAGTTATGCTGAAACGGGTCGGCGGCAAATCATTAGATTTGTATATTGACGTTCTAGTGATTTTGACGTTGGTTTAGACCCGTGGAGTTAGGTATCTCTCAAAATGGTTTGAGATAATTGACTTAACACGTGTGCATTAAAATCGCGCAGATTAAATTTAAATATGATCCAAACATGAAGTTTAGTGTCAGGCAAACTAGTGCCTTTATGTCGTATTAGATCTCGTAAAATCGTCTAGGAAAACGTTGAAAAATGTAACCGCGAGTTCCGGTTCGCCTTATGTAATGGTGATGAACAGGGTGTAGGGAATTTGTGTTATATGTATAATACAAAAAATACATGTAACATATCCTATTCGATGCATTTTCTTTCCTTTGCTCTTCTCGCCCTAATGAGTATGGACAAAATATTGAGCTAGATGCTGCGAAACGACGCAGAGAATTGCGTTTCAGCCACTAGCAAGGTCCATACAATATTTGGAGCGGATTAATTCATTCTTAAACGGGTTGACGTCAAATCATACGATTTGAAAATTGACGTTCATGTGATCTTGACGTTGGTTTAGACCCGTGGAAATAGGATTCTCTCAAAATGGTTTGAGAGAATTGACTTAATCAACGTGCATTAATATCGTGTAGATAAAATTTGTATGTGATCCAAACACCAAGTTTAGTGCCTGCAAAATAGTGCCTGAATATCGGATTAGGACTCTACAAATCGTCTGGTCAAACTTGTTGACTGAGAGTTCTAGTTCGCGGTATGTAATGGTGATAAACAGAGTTTAGGGAATCTTTAAGTATATATAAAAAATTATCATAGACATACCCTATGCGCGTGCAAGACATATCCACTGCATTCAGAAAGCAGTGTAAGCGCCAGACAGGAGGGCGCACGAACACCGATAGGGGACGAGTCGGCTCGCCCGGGGCGGCTGGCACACCGTCATCTAAAACTGGGCGGGTGCTGCTCACCCCTAATGGTTGTGGACACCTGCCATGCCATACTTCCAGGCCAAGGCTTGTCGAATACATCCATTGTTAGTAGTGCTGCCTGCTATATGCCCTTCGCGCTAAGTCCCCGCGCCAGCCTTCTGCAGCTTGCAGTTCGCACTTTCTAACTTGCTATTAATTGCATCTTCGCATAATAGTTCAAATTGCACTTTCCAAATTAAACGAAATTGTACTTGCCGAAATGTAACTTACGGGCGGGGGACGATGTCGAGTCACGGAGTGCTTTAGGTCGCTCTAGGGCCGCGGTGAACAGTCATCTGAAACTGGTGGGTTCCGTCCATCTCTTAATTAATCGTGCGTTGCTGCTTTTCAATCACAGGCCAAGGCTTTGTGGAGTCTCACCGTCGGCAATCAGCGCACCTCTTCCGGCCCTTGCGGTCTACCCTCATCGCGGCCGCCATAGCTTTAGACACACTGGGAAACGAAATTAGACCTTGTAAATGAATGTTAGCTATTCACAATTTTTTAGATAGGAAAAATGAATAATAACTTTAAATTGAAGTCAACATAACGATCCCCCTTCGTATTGCTTATTGTGACGTAGATTTGCGCTACGCGTAGTGAAATAGGTTCAGGTATTGGTGTAGGGTATTAGTAATAATTGTAAATGTTAGCACCTCTATTTTGTTTATATTTGATTCTGTATTTGGTTAGGCTAGCTACTTTTGTAAATAACGTAACTTGGTTTATTATTTTTATACCATAGTATGTTATTTTATTTTCCTTTAGATTATTTTCTATTTTGTAAACTATATAAGATCAATATGTTTCCAGAATTTTATATTTCTTAATAGCTATTTTTTTAATTTCCTGAGAGTCGTTTTCCTTTTGTATTTCGTTTATAATGGCCTTGCAAAAAATATGCTATACATTACCTTAACGCTCATTTGGTTATTTTCTATTCTTAGATATTTGACCTGCGTTGTCTTTCTCGTCATTGATTTCCTCTAAGCCTTTAGAGCCATAGGCCTACTGGGGAAAGAGGGCTCTCTAAAATACTCTTAACGAGTGTTTTGCCGAACCGCTAGGTCACTTGGAAGACGGCATACTTGCAATATTACAGTGAGTAAGGCGGCATATTTGCATTATTACAAAGTTCGCTATTCCGGGATGTTTCTGTACGCTGTAATCCATTTTTAACTCTAAACATCTGAGAGTTCTATTTACTGCAGTTTGTACGAGCGTTCGCAGAAACTGGTTTCTGACCTTCTGTCTAAGATATTGGATCTGGTAATTATATTTGAGTGCCAGATGTGGAATAGCTACCTGGAGGTGTTCAAAGGCAGTCATATAGGTAAAAAAGCAGTTGCCATTTCGGTTGGGATTAATGGTAGCTTCCAGTCAACCTCTTCGAAATAGATCGGTGGGGTAATGGTACATATAGGTGTGCTAATTATTGAGGTGTATTTTATTCTGAGTGTCCCGTTGAAATCAAAGTTTAATCTTTTAAATTTCTCCTATGTGTGTACTTAAAATGTGTTAATCATTATCAAATGTGTTAAACATTATTTAACCCCAATTGACATAACTCTGTAGTGATTGTACAAAACGTGTAACATTGTGAAATTCATGAGAAGTCTAAATGAAATGTGTACACATGAATGTATCAATGTTAGAGGAAAGTTTTAATTTCGGTTTTTAATGTGTTTAATACAGTTGTCTACAGTACATTTTTTTTCAGATATCGAGCCATCACATACAATTAATAGAAGAAAGAATGCGCTATTCTGCATAACGTTGGCAACATGGCCATGAAATACATTAATCGCAGTTCTTCAGATTTTTAGCCCTTTAAATTACATGAAAATAACTATAAAGAAGTTGGTGTTAATGTGTGTTCGTCTGAATCATACTTCCTTAATGACCATTTGTACTTAAAAGTATGGAAACCTGTAAATGCACTGAAGAAGTGGTTAAATATTGTATAATTAATAAATCAATAAATAAATAAATACAATTAATATCGCATAATAAAGTAATTTTGAAAAGTGCTTTTTATTTCACATAGAAGGTAAACTTACCACCATTCTCCTTTATTGCACAGCTCTTATTTTGCCTTTAAAATACTTTTCTTCTTTGGTCCTATCTTCCATATACGGAAGTTAGGTGAACTATGACGGGTTTTCTTGGGATAAATTATTCAGGGTGTTTTCTCATTGCCTTCTCTGAGATGATAAGGGGTGAAAGGACGGACACAATACAACCATGCCCGAGGCGGCAACAATCCGCGATCTTTCGGTACGAGATCGCTACGGCACTACTGCCTTAACAATCTCGGCCACCGGATCGGCAAAATACTTTTAACATGGCAAATATTATTTGACGGCAGTGAAAATTTCGCACGTTTCTGAAATGAACCAAGGTCAATCAGGAATACTGACGTATCAATCATTTTTACCTGAATGTCAAAAGATTTTAGTAAGAGTCCTGGGGCAAAGACTTATTGAAAAGTTTGATACGAAAGTTAACTACCAAGGCTGCTATATAAAAGTACATTTCAGATAGTCAACAATTTGTCACTGCAAACTGACGATCGCCGAATTTATAAACCAATACTCATTAAAACATTTCTACTGGAGTTAATACAAATTCCAACCTCCGATCTCCCTTCAAACTTCTTAGAGCATTGCAATAAACATTACTTCCCGCACAATTGTCTAATACTCCCCGCCCCTCTAATCATCTACATACCAAGTGGGTACGTTTGGGCACACCCTAATTTTCTACGTCATATCGCGTGCCTAACGCATCCAGGCGAAATGACAGAATTCTGCTTGTCACTGAATAACATAGCAAGGGACTAGGAGCAAGTTTTAAAATATGAAGAATGATCTTGGATGTCATATTAACATAGAATTTTCGACGGCCTAGCGAAGTTTGTTACTATCACACCAAAGTTTGCTTTTCTATTCCCCAACGTACGTATTCTGTTAGAAGCAGTTGTGCGTAGCAGAATATTTCCTGTTAGAATCCTCTATAACTATTAATGTAGACACCCGGATGTCCAAAAGGGACCTTTTGTTTCAAATGTAAAAAGATTATAACTTGTTTTAACATTGGAATACGAAAATGACAATATGGGAGTAGCATAGCATATTTACATGGAAAACATAGAGTAGCCGTATTGGACATGACAAGGATTAGATGCAATTACTACGATATAAATTTTAAAACTAAACAATTTTCGAAACCGGGATTCAGAGTGAATATCGGATATTAATAATATAAAGTAAACATAGTCACGATTCGGGACTTGGCCAATTTCAAAGTATACTTTTTCTTATTTAGGTAGCGCCATACGATGAAATGAAGGAATTGACAATCGATGGTGATTCGTTTTATAGTCGCTGAAGGGGCCAGAACGAACAAGCGACTGCCTGCATAGGCTAAAGTTAACGGCGACGGGTTAAAGTCAATGGCAAAACTAGTTATTGACTATTATAATTATATAATACAGGTGAAAGCGGAGGTGAAATTTTTTATCAAGACCTTAAATTTGGTGGGAGATGTTTAGTCGTGGTAGCCATGTTATGAGAAGCTTATATTTGATAGGACCGTTTGTGTTGAATTTTTAAATACCGGAGATGGAATTATTAGGATTTAATGAAAGTTTAGTCAAAGCGATTGTGAAAATAAGGCGAATCAGAAATGTCGAGCTTAGTGTAAATAGGTTGTGTTAATTATTATTAGACTTGGAGGCATCAACATTCTTATATAAAACTTTTGTTACTGTTTCGGAAAAACGATATTCAGATTAAAGGGAAACTTAACATCAAGACACAAGAGCAGAAGTTTCCCGGTGGAATTCAAAACTTCAGGGGAACAATTCACTGCAACGACGTCGTAGTTTCGTCTTCAGGAATCGTAAGCATCTCGGAAATGTACTAAATACATTAGTAAGCCATTGCATAGAGAATAATTATTTAAAAGTGCTTGATGGTTCAAAATAATATTTCAATAGAATATCGTGCCAATAGAAGTAATTGCCAGAAGTAAAATTGTTTAAAGAAAATAAACTTTCATTAAATTAACGTTCAATCAATTAAAGATAAAAATATGTTTTTGTAAAAACAATTCTTATACATTTAGTTAAGACTCCGCAGAAAACCATTTTTTAACAAACGTTTTACGAGATCACACAGTCCATAGGGAATGGATGTTGACCCATTAAATTTAATCAACAGTATAAGAATTTTGGAATCGTAAATTCGTTAGAATTATAATGGAAATAAAATTGTGTAAAGTTAGAAAGAATTTTTAAACATAAGAGAAGTTTTTACTAAATGGGCCGCGGTGTCCCAAAAGGGCCCGTTTTCACTAAAGGGTCAATGAGCTCAGTTTATATTAAAAACAGTTATAAAAATAGATGTATATGGAAACGTTTCAAAATGGCTTGACAAATACTGGATTGTTTGTATCAATAAATAAAAAAAATATATTTAAACGTTTCACAATAAAATAAACTAAGAAACTATGAAGGTCCTATAGCATTTAGAAATCTTCTATAAACTCCGGATTTTTGTGAGTGCTGAGTTGATAATCACTAATGACATCCCAGGATGGCATCAAACAAATTTAAGACGATAAATTATATATACAGATTAGCTTAATACCTTGAAATTATGCAAAGAAAAAAATTACATAAATAGATGCACCACAGAAAACATCATGCTACGACACTATTTCGACATATACCTGCGATATCACCCGTTTTCTAGTCTTAAATCTGATTTTCGTGTCTAAGAATCACATGTTACGTTTCGCAAGTCGTCAAAAAATAACACATTTTTTCTACTTTATATTAATTTTTTGGAGGTTCGACACTTATGCGTACAATCCACTGAAACACTAAGGCATCTGAAGCGCTCATAATATGAAAATCAATGCAATATCAGTCTGAGAAATGAAATAGTAGTACAGGGACTAACTGTGCAACATTTCTCTTACGAAAAAATAGAATTATTTACTCCTTTTTTGAGGGTGAAAAATTTGGTTTAGAAAGTAAAATGACGGGCAATCATTTGAGGCATTTGTTCGTAGAACAGAGGGAAGTTGTAAGGAGAAAATGTTGAGATGAGTGTTATCGAGCCATGAGCAAATTACAATACTAGTTACTGCCTTCTCCTACAGTTTCACACAGATTAATAGTTCGCGAGAAGACCAGCGAAATTCCTGCGATAAAATGTAATTAGTATGTTCTCTTATATTATTTCATTTTCAAAGTAGGAATAATTAATTATATCATAAATAATAGAATAAGAAATTCATGACATAAACTGTAATACAAGTTCACGTAATTGTATGTGTCCCGTATTAAAATAATGACGCAAGATTCACACGGATGCATCTACCTTAACAAGTAAAGATGCTATCTACAGTTAGTTTCTGGTAGTGGATCAAGCACAGATATTAGGAAACGTGAGGTATGTGTCCGAATCATGTAACTTGGAATACATTCGCGCAAAATAGAATGCCGTTTCATAGGCAATATCAAGAGATGAAAAGAAATTTTCTGGCTTTATCCGTAGAAAATCGACAAGGATATTACATTGTTTAAAGTGTGAGTAATAAGTGCAAACACCATGAAATCGAGTCCTTTGAAGGATCATCACGTATTTTTCACGTCTGCCTAGCAAATCATATTATTTATAATAGAAAGGAAGAAAACATAGAACCACTGGGTATCAGTTTGTTCTATTTTTTTATTAAATCGTCAATGGATTGGTCGAATGATTCAAATGAGTGGCGAATAGTTGAAATGTACAAAGTAACTATCAAAACGTTTGAGAAATAAGATTGGTAATGAAATAACATAGCGTTTATGTAACGTTACTAATTCTACAAGAAAAAAAATAAAGCAATTGAGATACATGATCAAATTGTACAATGTCAATGACGTATGACCAAACATTTTACAGTCCTCTATTGCAGATTTAAAACTTCAATTCGAGATTTATTTGCAATATTGAATAATTAGGTCATTTGATATTTTTTATTTATTTACGTTAAAAAAATTAAAAACTATGTGTGACGTGCTAAGGGGGAAACGTTAATTTGAACTTGCATTTATATGTCCACAAGCAAAACAAGTGACCATCTCAGCATTTGCGCAAGAATCAGGGATAGTAGACGAAAACTTGAACGAGATGGGGGTCATTGTAGCTGAAGTACACAGACGTTGGAGTACAATACTTGTTGCATATTCTTTGCACTTATACAATCCAAATGGTACAAATGGTACAAAATACATTAAATGTAATTGTTAAAATTAATATTACTTTCCTTTCGAATGTTCTGTATAGTTTCTAATTCAATAGAAACACTTGTGCAGTAGAAAAGTTTTTACTTAGAACATAACTTTTGTATCGAATTTAATCGTTTAAAGTCATCTGACAAGGTGAAAAATAATGTCCATGTATTATATGTGACTTTTTTGTAGTGAGCTGTTCATACTGTCACCTGATGATTACTACATCGAGTGTTGTAGTTATAGACAACAGCGTTTGCTGAAAATGTATTTTCGCCCTTAAGTAAGTCATTTTTGGTAGAAACCACTGATACATATATGAAGAGCCAAGGTGATGGTAAAATACCTAGAGTAATAAAGAGAAGCTACAAGAATCAGTATTAACTTACATTTGGATAAACCATTTAAATTTGTAGTAAGTACATATTTTTGGAAATTGACACAATCGATGGAACATATCGTTTTATTCTCATGCTTAGAAAATCGTCTTTCTCGGTAAAGAAAATTTGTGAACATGGTAATTACCCCTGGTGAAAGGGCATGGTGTGTTCAAGCCGCCAAACTGCATGATGTCCAAGGCGGTGGTATTTTTCCGCCCTTACAGTGATATTTTAATGAAAAACAAAAGATAAAGAAAAGAAAAAGAAGTTTCCAAAGTTACCGTGACAGTGTGGAGATATTCTTCCCGGTGTGTAAAATTAGAGTTTCAAATTTTGTGAGGGATTGTGTTCGACATTCGCTTCTCCACGCACACCCACAAAGCTATACCGTACATTACATTATATGATTTTAGAAGGCAGTGTCCATTATACGCCGTAGCTCCGTGCCAAAGCCTTCACGTGTTGTGTGGGAGTTGCGAGTTTGATTCCTAAAAAGGGTTATTTGGTTTTTTTCGGAGCAGAAACTATATATTCGAAGAATACTAAATATAGAATAATTTGATGCCAAGCCGGCGCGTGTCACGATGGGACCGTGCATGCATTGCCGATTGCGGAAGAGGAGGTCGCGGGTTTAAATCCGCCCTTTCCGGTGATCGTGGAGCCTCGTAACGAAAATTTAACGTAATAGCATATTACAAGTTCGTTACGTTGCTCCGGAAAAGTCCGTAATTTATAAAGTGCTATTAAATATGAAGTTGCGATTACGGGGCCTTTCTCTCGGAATCCTCAAGGTCTCTCCCGGGAGTCGCGCGCCGTTGAATCTTCTTCGAAAGCAATAGCATAAGTCCATCGGGGCGCTTTGCAGAAATTATCCTGATAATTACAGAAAAAGGTCAGAAAATGCCCTACACATGGCATCACACTGGAGCGTCCCAAGCAGAGCAGACGGGGAAGGCTGGAGCGTCCGCGGTAGCACGGGCAGCTCTGAATCCGAATCCTCGCTGTGTATAGGTCTCAATGCTAGCCTGAGCGACCAGGAGCACTAACGCAAAAACTTGGAATTATTCTATATAAGTCACAAGCCGTCACGCAATGGTCTCTCGTAAAAATCTGTGCGATCTTATGCGGCTTTGTTTGACTTCAATAGATTTTCAGTTGCGTTGGCCCTGGTGCTCATGCTTACATTGAGACCAAAAAGCGGGAGGCATCGGGTTCGCGCTGGCCCCGTGCTCTCGGACGCCTCCGCCCAGCCTTCCGCCCGTTGCTCCTGCTTGGGAGGCCCAGTGTGATCATGTGACTAGGGCATCTTTGATGATTTTTTTTCTGTAATATCAGGAATTTTCTGCAAAAAACGCCCCCGATGGGACAGTCATGCTATTGCTTTCGAAGAAGAATACAGACCACGAGCCGACTCCGGCGGAGGAGACCCTCTACGCGAGTGATTCCCGGTGGGAAAGGCCGTGATATGTAACATTATAAGTTTTAAATAGTACTGTATGTAACATTACGAGACTTTTCCTGAGAGCTACGTAACAGAAACTTGTTAATAGGTATATATTACAACGATTAAATTTCGTTAGCGACGGCTCTACGGGAATCTACTCGAAAGGGCGGGATTAGAACCCGGCGACCTCCTCTTCCGCAATCGGCAATGCATGCACGGTCCCATCGTGACACGCGCTGGTCCTCTTTCAAATTATTCTTCATTAATTATTCTTCGAATATATAGTTTCTACTCCGAAAAAAAACCAAATTACACTTTTTAGGAATCGAACCCGCTACCCCCATACTTCAAGTGAATGCTTTGGCACGGAGCTACGGCGTACAGTTGACACTACTTTCTTAAAACATCTTATGTAATGTGTTGTTGGCGTGCATGGAGAAGTGAATGTCAAACACAATCCCTCAAGAAATGTCAAGTTTCTTTCAGGCAGCCGACCGAGACACATCGTGGTCCGATTGCGTCTTGTGAAGCCTTATCACATAGTCATTCAGACTGTCAACTTAGTGACATTTACTTACTGGTAATACTCTTGTCTCACGAGTTGTGTCTGAAATAAACTATATGGTCAGCCTGTGCAGCCGCTTATCTGAATGGATGGAGCCTCCGTATATCGGGGCTCGTATAACATCGACACCGCAACTTCAGGTATCTGCTCACTCAAACTTGAATATCTACGCAAATGACATGTCAAGTGAAGTGCTTCCCGCCAAGAACCAGAACATGATTATAGACACGCAAGAAGGTCTCGCTATTAAAGATTACACAAATGCTATCCAACATAATTGGCGTCAGTAAAATAAGGTTCATATGAAGAATTGCAAATAAGTGTGTATCTTTCTAAGCTCTCAAACTATAGCTGACAACCTTACGAACAACCATAAAGTTATTAAAATAAAAAACTATGAACTGAAGTTGAGACCACCTGTAACAAAGGCCAAAAGAATAATTACATCTGTTTGTCCCATCATCCGACATTTAGTATAGAGGTTGTACTCACTACAAACAATATACAATTGGCACCTAAAATTTCATTTGTAATTGCTGGTATTCCTGGACAGGGGTTCTTATACATTTTGAGTTTCCATAGACATGTGTATGTTACCTCTGAAAATGTATCTATTAACTGAATCTACTGCTGTGTATTATGGTGGCTCAACATACAGGATATTTTTGCAATAGACATGTCTTACTTTAACTGTCACCAATCAGGGCACTGAGCTGAACAATGTCCTTCACACAACACTTCTAATCAACATAAGACTACCAATTTAGGCAGTGCTCCCATGTAATCTGAACACATCAGGGGAAAATCTTGTGACTTACCAGACTCTGCAATCAATAGAAAAAACACTGAAGCTGCCGATATTCAAAGTCACAATGATCTTACAAAAGAAATACCCACAACTGATCCCTCTCCACCTTCTAAATCTGTATTTTCTACTAATGAAAAATAAAACAATGAAGAAATCTGTACTAATGACAACATGGCTGCCCTTAATAACAATAAATGATGCCTCCTCACTGACTCCTCCTCACCTTCCATTGTAAGAACACAACTGAAACAAAGAATATGAAAGTCTCGAAACAACAAAAAAAGAAAGAGAAGAATATTGAACAGTTGATTACCCCTATCACATACATCATTGAAGACACTCAAAATAACTACCTCCTTACTTACAGACAATTCAAATTATTTTTAGAGAACTCTTTCAGTGCTAATGATCCTATACTTATAGCTACTGACTACTCATAGGATACATGATCGATCACCAAAATAATGCATAATCTACCCGCATCTCACCAACAAAACCATAAAAGGCAGATTCACCAGAATTATCAAGAAAATCAACTCAGTAGTTCATTCTGCAGATGAATCAAGAACTGAAACAGACTCCACTGTAAAAATCAGCTCCAGTTAATGAAAATTCTCCAGTTGAATGTAAATGGCTTTTACCCCAGACTAGAAAGTATACAGCTCCTATGTAACCTAACATACCCTGACATCGTCTGTATCCAATAGACCAACTCTATAGACTCAAATCAAGGCAATATCAAATGGTATAATTGCTCCTTTATAAGCAGATATAACACCAAACATGTCAGTGGTGGTGTGATTTTATTCATCAGAGACCATATTCCATATGACGAGGTCATTATTCAATCACACATTGAAGTTAGTGCTTTAAGGATATTGTCACCTGTCCAAATTAATATATGTAATATCTTCCAACCAAATAGTCTCAAGTTTGCTGAATTGAAGTAATAGATACTATTAACAAGATGCAAAAACCATTTCTTATTATGGAAGATTTCATTATCTATAATCCTTTTTGGGGATCCAATAAAACTGACAGCAGAGGTATAATGCTTAAGGAAATATTTGAAAAACTAGATTCAATTGTCCTTAATCCACATCAACACAAGTAACAATTACAGTATCATTGATATATTCATCTCTTCCAACCAATATACCAATAAATGCTCATAGAACATTTTACATTATCCCTAAGATAGTGACCATTTCCCTATTTTTATAAACACAAACAACACTCCGAACATTTATAACCATGATCAAGCAAACCCGAGATGGAATTACAAGAAAGCAAACTGAAATCTTTACAATGCCCTCATGATAAAGTACCTACCTGAAATTAATGTCCTTTTAGAAACAGAAAACATTGAAACTATCATTAATGCGTTTAACGATGTCATCAAAGCTGCAATTGTATCAACTAAAACAATCAAATCAACAAACATACACAAACTATTGTATTGGTGTAATAACAAATTAAATTGGCACTCAAAAAATCCTAACATGCCTTCAACAAATATAAAAACAGAATACCAATGAAAATAAAATACAATGCAAAAATATGAGAGCTGCTACAAGAAGAACCATAAAAAAGTGAAGAAAACTCCTGGTACAACTATGTTTCAAATCTATCAATACATAATAATATTAATGAGTCATGGGTAAAAATAAAAGTCATTGAAGGCACAAAGAAATGCAAACAAATATTTTTTATGTCAAATAATCAAATTATCACACACCCTTATGAAATAGTAAATTCAATTCCATGTAACTTTCCAAAAAATCTAGCTCAAAAAATTATACAGTAGCCTTCAGCACAAAAAAGATCAAAGAACCTTACAGAGTTTACAAATAACAAAGGCTTGGCAACGTATTGCCATATCAATGATCCTATTGGAATTAAAGATCTTAATTCAGCTATCAACAGGACTAGGAACTCCTCAGCTGGACCAGACATTATTCCATACATACTTTTAAACACTCTACCCCTAGAAGGAAAAGAAAGTTTACTAAAAATATATAACAATATGGAATAAAAATGTATTTCCTGAACTAAGGAGGTCAGCTATTATACCTATAAGCCTGGGAAAGGCCCCTCTAAAAATGAAAATTACAGACCCATTTCTTTAACATGCAATATGTGCCAAACTATAGAAAACATAATAAAAGACTCAGATGGTTTCTAGACTTTAAAAAGATCATATCCAACAAACAATTTGGTTTCAGGGCAGGAAACCTCTCTCCTAGTAAGTATTGATACATTCAAGAAGCTTTTGCTAACAAATGTTTTAGCAGTGAGCTTAGACATCGAAATAGCCTATTAAATGGTCTGGACCCATAGATTAAAGACAAAATTACAGGAATGTGGACTTAAAGGCAACATTTTTAAATTCATCAAGAATTTCACCAAAGAAAGAACTTTTAATGTGAAAATTAATGGTAGCCTATCACCGGTACAACATCTAAAAAATGGACTTCCACAAGCTGCAGTACTTAGTGTTACTCTATTCCTGTTGGCCATTAATGAGGCAGACTGAAATCAGTCATCCGCTAATTATAAGCAAGTATGCAGATGACATTATCACTATCTGCAGAAGAACATCTATTACAACTAGTCAAGAAATTGTACAATCTGCCCTAAACAATCTCAAATCAGGTTTCAAATGTTAGCTTCAAAAATTAAATGTATAGTATTCTCCAGACAGAATATGTTGAATCAGCCAACACTAAAAATAGACCTACATAAACTTAAATTTGACTAAAACATTTAAATATTAGATATGCATTCTGACTCAAAAATGAGCTGGAAAAGACATTCAAATTTTAGCTGAGGAATGTAAGAAACGACTAACCATACTCAAGTGCATTTCCCATAATAACTGGGGAGCAGATAAACATATCCAGCTGATGATCTACAAAGCAATAGTACGATCCAAGATTGACTATTGATTCATATTATATGATTCAGGTAGTAAAAAAGATCATAGAAAACTTCATGTTACACACAATAAGCACCGGCTGCTTTCATAACAGCGCCATTGGCAGTATCCTAATACAAACCAAAGAACCAACTCTAGCTCATCGTAGACAAATGCTAATCCTTGTACAAAAATGCTTTTCACCAGTGTATACCAAATTTAAAAATCTGAGACAGCTAAATATATAGTATCAGATATATCATCAGAAACTCCCCAAATAAAGGAAAATAAAGGCTAAAAAATATACGAAAATAAGATTTGATGAAATATAAAATAAATACAAAGATTCCATTAAAATCGATACAAAAGTTATCAATAATGGAGCTGGAAACAACCACAATTACCAAAGACATTAACATTACAAACAGACTGCATCCCTACTCCAGTACTACTACACCTAAAATATGTTCTATAAATACAGCCTTCAAAAGTCACAAAAAATCAGATATAACAATTTTGTCATATTCTCTACTTCTCTTGATGCAATAATCAATATTTGCAATAATTACCCAGCTCTACCAATAATAAATAGTATTCATGAAATATATGACATTATACAATCTAAAAAAGACTTTCATAATTCCCTGAATACCAATATTATAAAACATTGCCTGAACACAACACAATGAGTCTTGAAGAGGAAAATGTAAGCCCTGAATCAGAAAGTATATTAACAATATCACACACCTGCAAGGATTTATGGACACATAAAAAAGTAATGGATAATAAGTGGACCAAACTCTGGAAAACCATGAAATCTAGCCCTTTACACAAACAAGTTACACATGTTTACTCTCTCAAAACTTACAAAAAAGTCACAAAAAAGATAAGGTAACAACAAGAATAAGAACTGGTCTCTGGAAGAATAAGAACTTGCAAGTTCAGTCATCAACACTTATCATCTGGACCCCACCCACCTCCCAACGCTGTTATACCCTTCTTAACTTTCAACATATTTTAACTCAATGTCCTATGTTTCAGTACAGCCGACACACATACGTAGGAGAGCAAAACCCTGACTTTGTGCCATCATCCAACAAATACCAAAATAAAACATTAAAATTCTGTAAAGAATGCAATATTCTCAAAAAATCTAATTGTAAAGGTATACTAGTGTAGCGTCGTCGGTTGCGAGTAAAATACAGACACGATGTTCTGTACAAATTTATTGATAAGTTTTATACACTATCTACACTCCTCGGAAACTAGCGCTGCACTCCCAGCACTGTACATCCTTGAGGCTTACCCGCCGCAGTCTGACCCCAGCGGCTTGATCTCTCGTCCTGTGGCAACCACCACACCTCGCAGCCGAAGCTCGTGAAAAGTGTCTTCCGCACCGCGATTCCGTTCGACAACGAATGACCACCGCTCGTTACTCTCCTGTCGGCTCGCGAGGGGTCACATGACAGACCTCCAATGCCGGCGGCGTCATCTCATCCCGAAACGTGGGCCTTTTGCAATTTTGGAACCCAGCTGCCCCGCGGCTGGACCCACCCACCATCTCCCTCTGCACCAGTTGACACCCACGTTCCGAGACACGCCCACCCCGGCCCTTGAGGAGGGCCCGCCCCTGGTGGCCTTCCCCTTGCCGCCAAAGGACTGCCCCCGCCCCCTCGCTAGACGCCCGACATTTGTGGTCCATCTGGCCCATTGGCACTTTACACAAGTATGGATACTGGAAACTATTATTATTACAAAAAATACAAATAGTCTCCACATATTTATATATACTGTACAATATTATAAAGTGATCATATTGTAATGGACCACACAGGCGCAATTATTCGTGTAATGCGCCGCAATGAGTCACACTATCATAGAAGGGGGGTTGCCATCACACTTAAGGTGCGACGGTCGTTTCCAGACACCAGGAGACATGCGCTGAATGTATTTAGGAGGGTGCCAAGCGTATGCCTTACCTGTGATCTGGGCACCGAGGTTGAGACATCATCAGGTGTGGGCACCCTGGGTCGAAGGAGTGCATTTACTTACAATTTATAAATAATACACGTCCTTTGTATGACCACCCGACCAAAATGCCGTGGATGCGTTAATTGCTATGGAAAATTGTCTGTTTTACATTACTATTCCTTCTAGTGCTTTGCTCTGGTTATTGACTAAATAGGCGAGAACACTTATTACATGTTGATGACTGAAATTTTGTTACCTCACTCCGAAAGAATTACACGTCCAAATATCGGCCGGCGGCAGCAGATGACCCGTTAAAGTACCATGGAAGTCTCCTGTAGTCGGCAGGAACAAAACGTCTGTCCGAGCTGGAGGTCGTCCACGGTCGTCCGTGGAATTGAAGCGTCAGTTTTTGATGCGCGGGTCTCAGGTCGTCATACGTCGCCTGGACCGCGTATTATCATTGGCTGCCGAATAATTGGGCTGCTCACTCTCTCGTGTAATTTATGGGTGTTACTCCTACTATCCTAGCCCGGACTCCGGAATAAATTTAGATGATGCAATAATGGCTGGTAGGACCTGGAGACTAGCGATCTCTTTCGTGTGGCTGTGGTCGCCGTTGAACACGAAGAACTCTCTTTAATAGTCGACCGCTCGCGCCAACAGTCTTTCTCCAATTCTGGATTTTTCTAGCGCCGTTCGCTAACCCAATTCCCGTCCCCACCCCTCTCGCAAAATGCCCGTCCTATCACGTGCTTAGCGCGAGGGTTTTCTAGAGGCTAGTCTTCTACGGAGCTTCGTGATTTATTGTCACGTAGGAATTTCTGGTGGAATACTCTCGCCTCTTAATGTGACAGTTCCGGTAGTCAGTCACAAAGATGGAAGGGTGCGTTTCGGGGGCGGACGCTCGCTGGGTAATACTGGGTTAGCGGCGCACACGCAGCTGCGCGTGTCGAATTGTGTCAACGGCGCTCTTCGCCTCAAAATATGTTGATACAGCATGACACAAGGGTTGCGCTTGCGATGGGTCTTTAAGACTCATTGCATTGCTCCCCCCCCCGTAAAATGAGATTAAAACACGCATGGGACATGTTTTTTTTTAATCTAAAGGTGGGAACAGAGAATGAAGAATAATAGAAGACAAGTAGAGTTGGGTAAACATTACTAAACAACTGTTGTAGTGCAGACACCAACATTAATATGTCGAATACAAAATCGGGAAGTGCAAATGAAGTTAAATATATCAAGATGTTAGAAAAATGAAAATATAAAAAAATACTCATTGCAATAGTAATATTGTTGAATTGTACTTAAAGTGGTCGCTAATGACCACAGTTGTTGGACTAAATAAATAAAACTAAAGCGAAATAAAACAAAATAAACTAAAAAGAAAGAAAAAAAATCAAACCGTAATTTTACAGACCGAGGAGAATCTCTCCACACTGTCACGGTAACATTGGAAACTGTTTTTTCTTTTCTTCATCTTTTGTCGTTCATTCATTAAAATATCACAGTAAGGGCGGACAAAAGACCACCGCCATGTACATCATGCAATTTTGCCAGTGAAACACACCATGCGTCTGGCCCAAATTCCAGGGGTCATTACAATGTTCTCAAACTTTCTTTACCAAGGATGATTATTTTCTAGGCATGTCAATATTAAGATATGTTCCATCAATTATATCAATTTACTATCAATTTCCAACAATAAATACTTGGTACAAATTTTAAGGGCTTATTCAATTATTCGTTTTCATAGGTTATTAATAACACAATAAATTATAATAATGCAAATGAAAATCGAATTGAAGTTTTAAATCTGCAATTCAGGAATGTAAAATGTTCGGTCATACCTTGTGAACATGGTACAATTCGATCTTGCATCTTAACCCTTGTTTTATGTTATTTTCTTGTAGAATCAGTAACCTTACACGAACGCTATGTTAATTCATTACCAATATTATTTCTCAAACGTTTTGCTAGTTAATTCATAAGATTCGACTATTACCATTCGACAAATCATTTGCCGATCCATTGACGATTAAATGAAAAATCGACGGCACGGCATTCTATTTTGCTAAAATGTATTCCAAAATATATGATTCGGACACTTACCTAACGTTGCCTAATATCTGTGCTTGATCCACTACCAGAAACTAACAGTAGATAGCATCTTTACTTCCTAAGGTAAATGCGTCCGTGTGAATTTTGCGTTATGTAAATATGAAATTGAAAGTATATTTTGGAACCGAACTTGAACAATGAAGGGGGAAGTAAATGAGCCATTAAAATACCCTGAATAAGAATATATAACAATAATAGTAATACTTTTTATTGGTTTTCCCATAAGTCTACAAATAACAGATGCACCAGAATGACTAAATGTTTGTGCTCGGGTACAGTTTAAGTGAGCTTATAATTAACACAAAAACTGAGTGATGGTACCTAATACAACAGACAACACAATTTGCATGCACGTAGCCGTTTTGCAAAATAGTATCCTTAACATACATATAGAAAATTATTCAAACTTGTGTTGTTACAGTGAAAAGAAAACCTAACGAAAACTAAGTTACGATTATGCAAATTTAAAGAAAGAATCTAGCATTGAATTGAAATCATATTAATTAAATGCGGAACATCATTTTTTCATGACAACAATGTATCTTTAAATCTCCTTTAATTACTTGTTTAATTTACTAACTTTAGGCCTATGTTCAATTACAAATTTATATAGTCTAGACTGCAAGTCATAAAGTGTTACTAACTTCAAGTGGTGTAACATTTCATATAAATAAAATGCAGCTATTATGTCTCGTACAGTGTTCATAATTAACTACTTGGAGTAATATTTTCGTAATAATGAACACAATTAGTTATGTTTCATTAAGTTTCAATACAATAAAGACTATAAATGTTAGCGTTGTAGATCAAACTATTCGTTACCTTAAGCAAGTATTGATAATGTGTTTTTGTAGTAATTTCAAATATTTTTGACATTCTTGAGCTATGGTACCCAGCCAATTATTCCGCATTGAAATACAGAATGGGCAAATGTTAAGGAAACTGAAGGTAGTATAATAGTAGGAATTATATGTGTAAGAACTAAAAATTTATGGATAGTATTACATCAGTTTGTACAAATATTAATATATTTATCTCATCACAAATGCTGATCCGTTACAATTTCTTTTTTAATACGTCATTATTTTAATACGGGACACATACAATTATGTGAACTGTATTACTGTTCATATCATAAATGTTTTACTCTAATGTTTACGATATTATTAATTAATCCGACTTTGACAATTAAATTATATAAGAGAACATACTAATTACATTTTATCGCAGGTATTTCGTCGGTTTTCTCGGGAATTATAAATCTGCGCCAAACTATAGCATAAGGCAGTAACTAGTATTTTAATTTTCTCATGGATCGATGACATCTCGACATTTTCTCCTTTACATATTCCCTTGGTTCTACGAACAAATGTCGCCATTGATTGCCTGTCATTTTATAATTTATACCAAATTTTGCACCCTCAATAAATTCGCAAATAATTCTATGTTTTCGCAAGATAAATGATGTAAAGTTAGTCCCTGTAATACGATTTCATTTCTCAGGCTGACATTTCATAGATTTTCATTTTATGAGCGCTTCTGATACCTTGGTGTTTCAGTAGATTGTACGCTGAATTGTCAAACCTCCAAAAATAAAATATAAAGTATAAAAAGTCTTATGAAGTCGTAAGCTTCCGCATTTACCTTTTCGTTTTCTAACGACTCTATGAAGAGGTTGGCAGCTATCGGTGATAAAGACGAACCCATGGCTTCGCATTCTACCTGGGCATAAACGTAACCCCGGAACTGAAAGATAGTAGGTAGTCTGTGAATTTCTAATTTACTCTGGATGACCGTAACTGCACTGGTTTCTCCTTTACCACCGATATCTGCCAAGATATTCATGGAGGCGTTTGAAAACGAAACGCTAGAAAACGCCCACAGGCTGAAACGCGCCATGTGGGTCGCATATGTAGAAGACACGTTTGTCATATGGCCCCATGGACAGGACACACTCCTGGAATTCCTGGATCACCTGAATAGCGCCCATCCCAAGATAAAATTCATCATGGACATGGAAAAAGGTGGCCGATTGCCTTTTCACGACGTCTTGGTGAGCAGGCGTGAAGACGGTAGCCTAAGACACGCGGTTGATAGGAAATCAACACATACAAACTGCTACCTCCGTGCAGAAACGCACTACCTTCCTGCGAAAAAGAACGAAGTTCTGAAAACCCTAGCTACGCGGGCAGCCAGAATCTGCGACGAGGATAGTCTCCTTGCTGAACGAGAAACTCTCAGGAAAACCTTCGCGGCCAATGGTTACCGCGAACCCGTTATCTAGAGAGCCCTACGTCTCGCTCTTCACCCGAATGCCCCCGGGGAAACCAGCAGCACCGAAATGGAAGCCAAGGCAACAGTGGCTCTCCCTTACATCCGGGGCATAACAGACAGGATTGGCAAAGTGCTGCAGCGCTTCAAGGTAAAAACCATTTTCAAAGCCCACCATAAGCTCGGTCAAACTTTGGTGCGGGTTAAGGACCCAAACAGCGGGAGTGTACGCGGTACCTTGCAGCTGGGGACGCAACTACATCGGCGAGACTGGCAGAACGGTGGAGGAAAGGCCGCGTGAGTACATCCGCCACTTCAAACAGTGGAATATCGAACGTTCCGCTGTCGCCCAGCATGCTGGGGACACCGGGCGCAAATGCGCAAACTGTAACGGCGCACGACACGGCACTAAATACAAGGGTTGCCCCGAGTATTAGCGTCGTTGTTTCAGGGGAAACCTAGCGCACTAACAACGGCAAGAGCGACTACAGCGGGACCGCCAGCGACGCGCCCGCATCCAGGAGAGAAGAGCGGCCGACACACAGTCGGAGGCGTCGCGCTCTCCCCCGCGGGAGCGTGAACCTTCGCGTCGCCGCACCCCTAAGCCGCCACCGCGGCCTCAGCCTTCACCCAGACGCGAACGTCGACGCGCCGAGCAGAAGCAGCGACGCCAGGAGCGGACCTATTCGGACGTCCTGGTGCAACGCCCCCGCCCCACCCGGGAGCGCCAGCCGAGGCGGCTCGCGAGGAGCGTGATGCGCGCCTGGAGCAGCATATCCGAACGGCGGAGAGCATCCCAGCGCCCTCCACACTGAGAGAGCAGGAGCGCGTGCTGCACAACACCGTGGACGATCTCGCCCGAAACGGGATCGCCCCGGATCGCGTCATGCAGACGCTCATGCGATCCCTCACCGGCTGCGATCCAGCCGAGTGGGCATCGGTCATGCTCAATGTTGTCATTACACTACTCCTTGAGCATGCACACGAGACCGCAGCGGCGGAAGCGACGGGGGAGGCACGCTCATCCTCACCCGCACCACGTCCTTCACACCCCTAAATAATGGCTAGCTCTACCTTTCATAGGAACAGCGGTACCGCTGCATTTTGGAACTGCAACGACATTTGCTCGCGAGGGAAGCAGTCAGAACTGCACAGTTTTCTCGGTCGGTGAAATATTTCAATCATAACGTTGAGAGAGACATGGCTTAACCCGCATCTTTCTTTAAATAATCCCGATTTCTACTGCTACAGAAACGAAAGAGCAACACAAGCAGCAAACGCGACAGAGGTCCACAGAGAAGGTGGCACTTCAATAGTAATAAGACGCAACGTACTTCCGCAGCTGCAGCACGCCGAGGCCACTGCTGTCGTTCAGGCGGAGTGAGGGCCGCTACGGTCTCATCTCCATCTATGCACTTCCCGATCGCACCGTGGAAACGTGCGCCCTGTTAGCTGCAGATAGTGCAAAACTAGTAGAGGCAAAAACAACTCCAACACTTGTGGCTGGCGATTTTAATGTCAAACACACGGCCTGGAGCTCCCGCATCACCTGCCCCCGCGGCCTTAAGGTCAAAGCAATCGCTGATGCAAATGGCTGCGAGATATACGCTCCCAATACACCCACCTATTAACCCTTTCGAACGAACTGCAAGCCCGATACTTTAGATATTGCGCTCTGCCGAAAACTCCATTACCCTCCCACACTAACAACCACCTATGAGCTTTCCTCTGACCACTTCCCAGTGATAGCGGTTTTGAGGCGCGGCGGCCTGACCCTGTCGACTGCACTCACGATGCAGAAGAGGCGCACGGACTGGAATAAACTCCAGACGGAGCTGCAGCAGCGCATATAATATGCATCTGTTCTGTCAAGACCAAAGCAGAAAGAAGCTGGAGGACAATAATTCGCCGAAGCTGCGACTGACAGACTCAACGCAGCATCTGAAAAGCAGCGTTCTTCTAAGAAGGAGCAGCCATTAACCCCGTTTCTAATCAAGTTAATTTCTAGGAAAAACAGGGCGCGCAGATTGTGTCAGAGCACGCGACACTCAGTTAGTAAGCGAAAGCTAAACCGATTGAAACGTAAAGTTGAAATGGAACTAGCTGAATACCGCAATCAGAAATGGGCTAAATTGTCAGGTCTCGGGCATGAAAATAATTCACTGTGGCGAGTCACTCGCATGCTTTCCAGGACTCCAATAACAGTGCCGCCGCTTCAGACCAGCAAGGGAGAGTTCGCAGAATCAAACGAAGCGAAAGCGGAACTCCTAGCTAATGTCTTAGAATCTCAGTTTCAGCCGGTCAAGGAGGCGCCGCCAATATCGCACGTTGTCGAAGTACAACAAACGGTAATGGCGGTCTTGCACGCACCCGCCGAGTTTCGCTACAGAAACTAAAGTTAAAGCGGCCATCTTGGAGCTGAAAACTAGAAAAGCTCCAGGTCCCGACGGCATCTCAAACGACGTCCTAAAGAATCAGGCCATAGTGTTCTTAGTCGCTCTGTTTAATGCTATATTCATGTTTCAGCATTTCCCGAGACATTGGAACATGTCCTAACTTTTCACAAGCAAGGGAAAAACTCGAAAAAGCCCCAGTCGTACAGGCCCATAAGTCTACTAAATACGGTCGGAAAGCTCTGTGAAAAACTAATCCAAAACAGAATTCTAAAATATGTTTTTAGAAAATTCACTCTTAAATAAGGAGCAGTTTGGCTTTCGCGCGGGACATAACACAACGCATCAGCTTGTGCGAATCTCGTACCGCATTAGACGCAACTTCAACAAAGGTCGATTTACAGGTGGAGTGTTCCTCGACGTTGCCAGTGCCTTTGACAAGGTCTCGCACGTCGGCTTCCTCTACAAACTTCCCTCCATGAACTTTCCTGTATACCTTGTGCACCTTATCCACTCGTACCTAGCAAACAGAACGTTCCAAGTGCTGCCTCTCAATGCCAAATCTACCAGCCCATACGGACTGCCCATAAGGGCGATTTTTGTAACTGTATTTAATATAAACTGAGCTCATTGACCCTTTTGGGATACCACACGGCCATTTAGTGAAAACTTCTTTTATGTTTAAAAATTGTAACTTTACACATTTTAATTTCTGTTATAATTCTTGCTAATTCCCGATTCCAAAAATCTTATACGGTTGATTAAATTAAATGGGTCGACATCCATTCCCTACGGACTGTGTGATCTCTGAAAACTTTTGTTAAAATATGTTTTTTCTGCGGAGTCTAAGTATTAAATGTATCAGAATTGTTTTTCCAATAACACATTTGCCTCTCTTTTTGATTCAACGTTAATTTAATGAAAGTTTATTTTCTTTAAAAAATTTTACTTCGGGCAATTACTTCTATTGGCACAATATTGATTGAAATATTATTTTGAACCACCAAGCTCTTTTAAATGATTCTATCTTCTCTCTGCAATGGCTCACTAATGTATTTAGTATATCATTTTCGCGACGCTTACGATTCGTGAAGACGAAACTGCAACGACGTTGCAGTGAAGTTGTTCCCCCGAAGTTTTGAATTGCACCGGGAATCTTCTGCTCTTGTGTCTTGATATTAAGTTGCCCTTTAACCCGAATATCGTTTTTCCGAAACAATAACAAAAGTATTATTTAAAGAATGTTGATGCCTTCAAGTCTAATAATAATACTTAAAACCTATTTACACTAAGCTCATTTGTTTCGCCTTATTTTCACAATCGCTTTGATAAAACATTCATAAAATCCTAATAATTCCATCTCCGGTATTTAAAAATTCAACACATACGTTCCTATCGAATATAAGCTTCTCATACCATGACAACCACGTCTAAACATCTACCGCCAAAATTAAGGTCTTGATAAAAAATTTCACCTACGTTTTCACCTGTCTTATAAGTTAATAACTAATTTTTCCATTGACTTTAACCCGTCGCCGTTAACTTTAGCCTATGCCGGCAGTCGCTTGTTCGTTCTGGTCCCTTCAGCGACTATAAAACGAATCACCATCGATTGTCAATTCCTTCATTCCATCGTATGGCGCTACCTAAATAAGAAAAAGGATACTTTGAAATCGGCCAAGTCCCAAATCGTGACTGTTTACTTTATATTCTTAATATCCGATATTCACTCTGAATCCCGGTTTCGAAAATTGTTTAGTCCTAAAATTTACATCGTAGTATTTGCATCTATTCCTTGTCATGTCCAATACGGCTACTCTATGTCCTTCGTGTAAATATGCTATGCTACTCCCACATTGTCATTTCTGTGTTACAAAGTGTTCAAACAAGTTATCTTACATTTGAATCAAAGGTCTGTTTTGGACATCCGGGTATCTCTTAATACAATTATAGAGGATTCTAACAGGAAATATTCGTAGGCTACGCGCAACTGCATGCATACGTTCGGGAATAGAAGAGCAAACTTTTGTATGCTAGTACCAGAAACTTCGCTAGGCCGGCGAAAAGTTTATGTTAATCTGACACACAAGATCAATGAGCTTCGTCACATTTTAAAACTGGCTTGAAATCTATTCACTTGTTATGGAATTCAGGGACAAGCCAAATACTCAATGTCATTTCGCCTGGATGAATAAAGCACGCGATAAGACAAAATTCGGGTGTGCCCAAATGAACCCATTTGGCGTGTCGAGGGTCGGGGACTACTTGACAGGCACTGTCCAGAAAGTAAGGTTTATTGTTATGCTTTACAAAGTATGAAGAGAGATTGCAGGTTGGAATTTGTAAGGACTCCAGTAGCGAATTTTTGAGAAGAACATTCAATTCTACAGAATTCGGCGGGTTTCACAGTTTGCAGGGAGAATCAAATTTTTGACTTTAAATCTATTTCATAGCAGCGTTGATAGTGAACTTCCGCATCAAATTGTTCAATGAGAGTTTGCCCCCAGGAAACTTACTAATATATATTGACATTCAGTTAGGACTGCTGGAGATCCATATGCTTCGGTTGAAATTCATTTCAGAAAAGTGACAACTGTGCTGCTACGAAAATATATTTTTCAAGTTAAAATTTTAAAGATTAAATGAAACCTGTTAAACTCAGGAGAACGGTGGTAATTTTATCTTTTATATGAAATAAAAGTCTCCATTTCAACATGACAATATTGACTATTATATATTTATTATACAATATACAACCATTTTCTCAGTGCATTTACAGGTTTCCATAATATCCAGTACAAATGGTTATTATTCATACTAACACATTAACACTTCCATTGCTTTATAGTAGTTTTTTTAATGAATTCAAACAACTATAAATCCGAAGTTGAACTGTGATGAATGTATTTCAAGGCAGGAGCAGACGAGGCAATGCAGCAGAGCCGCCAAGTGCAGACTGCGCGTTCTTTCTTCTGTTTATTGGATATGATTGCTCGAAACCTGAAAAATAAGATTAGATTATGTACTGTAGACAACTGTATTAAATAATTTCGAAAAACATCTGGAAATACATGAAAACTTAGGTTGTAACATTAATACATAACTGTACCTATTTCATTTGGACATCAAATTGATTTTACATTAATATACATTTTGTATAATTGCCGCCACAAAGGTGTGTCAATTGTGATTAAATACATTTAAGTTAACATTAAGTACACACATGGGAGAAATTTAAAAGATTAAACTTATTACTAATAGCAACGGGAAACACAGAAAATATACCTCAATAATTAGCGCATCTATGTGTTTCATTATCCCGCTGATCAATTTCGAAGTTGACTGGAAGCTACCATTGACCCCAACCAAAATGGCAACTGCTTTTGTACCTGTAAGATTGCCTTCGTACACGACCAGGTAGTTATTCCATATTTAACAGCCAAAAATAAATATCAGGTCCAATGTCTTCAAGGTCAGAAACCAGTTTCTGCAAACGCTCATACAAACCGCAGTAATTCGAACTCTCAGATGTTTATAGAGTTAACAAGGATTACTGCTATAGAAACAACATCCTGTAATAACGAACTTTGAAATAATGCATTTATGCCGTCTTCCAAGTGACCGAGCGGTTCGGCAAAACACTCGTTAAGAGTATTTTAGAGAGCCCTCTTTCCCCAGTAGGCCTATGGCTCTGAAGGCCTAGAGGAAATCAAGGATGAGAAAAATCAGATGTTAAAAATCCTTAGACTATAAGAAACTTAAAAAACGTTAAAATTTATATTCTTCGAAGACCGTAAACGAAATAATGGAATAGGAAAACATCGGCGAAATTAATAAACTATTAAGAAATTTAAAATCCTGAAACCTTTGAATATCAATGCCTTACAAGTCAAACATTTCTGAAAGAAAAATGGTAATATGTAGACAAAATTTAATACCTAAAAAATAGCACACAACACATTACATCGTAAGACAATTGTAAAGGTACTAGTAAGATGTAACAAGGAGGACAACTTTGAAAATCCGAACGAATTAAGGTTCATGGCAATATAACATACTAACTTATACAATTCTATTTTTTGTACTTTTTATGTAGAAAAATTAATGTAGACGAAGTAAATTATATTGCACGCCAATATTTCTCGTACTACCATTACTAAGCTCAGTGTGGGTAAAAATGTAGTCTGGTGATACTTGATGGCAAAAATCATTAAATTAATGATGTCAATGTTATATCACAGTAAAAATACTAAAAATCGGTAGGCAGCTCATTTTTAGCATTCTAAAAATTAGTACGGAGAATAAATACAATTAACTCTAATCAAGGCACCTTAAGAAAAAAGCTGGGTAGAATAGAAAATAGCGTCGATTATACCTGAAAAAAAAAACCTTATAACGAAAATATAAAAAAATGGAAATTATTTAAATAACTTTGCAAACACACTAAAAATTAACGATTTCAATATTATATGTAAATTGTTATAATGTAGTAAATCTTAAAACATCCTAATTTAATTCTAAGAACAACTCTGCTGTAATCATTACAATTTTAACAAACGCGGAGGTGTCTACTAAAAAACCTATCACAATAAAAAAGATAAAGCAAGGCTGAATCATTAAGATAAGAATTTAAAGTAAACAATGCAAACGATTTCTGCTTATACTTCATAAAGCCTTGAATCAAACAAACTGAGGAAGTCTTGTACAATAGAAATAAATGTTGAACATAAAAAAATATAATTGAGAGTTAATTAATAAATGATAAACGAGTGGTTTAATGATCACATACTTTAAATTAATAAAGGCCAAATGGCAATTTTATTATTTCACAAACATTACTGAACAGTAATTATTATACATTAATAGGAATCGCAAATTTACGTTTTTATGCAAAAATCTACCTTATGACACGAAAAAAGTGATCTTCAGGCTTCCTAAAAAATGCTTATTCAACCTAAGAATTTCCTTTTCTTTCTTCAATCTTCTTTAAAAAATATTTAAGAACGAACTTTAAAATATTATCTTTAAAAAGTAATTAGGTAACTTCGAACTACCAGTAAACATATTAAAAAACCTGTTCTTTAAAATTTTGTAAAACAAACCTTAAGATGTAACAAATGTACATATTCTAATAACAATCACTAGAATTATTTTTTTAGTGGACCATATAAAATTACACAAATAATAGTTTATTTATTAGAACTTAAATTGAAAACGTGAATTAAGTAAAAACTTAAAAAACATGCCAAGAATTATTCACTTCTGTATTACCAATAAACTAGTGTTGTCTAAAAAATATCACTTATCTCTTGAAGTGTGATGAAATATCCAATATATTGTGAAGAGGGAAAAAACTCCCAAAATTAAACGCACACGAATAAATAGGATAAAATAAAGCAAACTACGCCTATGCCCATGTAAAACGTTCAATATCAAGTATAGTTTCAAATGACACAAACTTGCATATCTAGTATAATAAACCGTAGCTTTTTGTTAAAAAATGAAAAATTACTAGGAAGAATGTTCACACTCTATAAAAAAACACCAATTACAAAAATCACATTGGCAACTAGTAACTTCCTGTGAAAAAGATCAATGAAATTAAAAAGAAATAAAGCACTTTCAATGCGTTTAAAAATACATAATGTAAATAATTCGTGAAACATTTCAGTATTTGACTAAGTGCAACATTGATAAAAATAGATTACTGTATAAATACACATATGATATGAATGTATCTGAATACTGATAAAAGTTAGCCAATATTAAGGTCGAATACCAGAATGCCACAAGCAAATACAATCAAATTATCAGAAAGGAATTCACCTTACCTACATTGTTCAATGCCAAATTGCACACTCAGATGTTACCCACACGAAGTTAAAAACCACATTCATGTCGAAACCACACGCGTAAAGAAAGAAAATTTCGTTGCATAAAAAAAACTTAAATTAAACGAACTATACATTAACTGCCACTAGCATTCTCTGAACTGTTTTTCCACGCATGAAATATAGTATTATTAAATTAAACAGCAATAAAAACATTATCCATAACGCTTAAAAACAAATACTTTCATAACTTACCAATTAAATATTGTATTAACTGAAAAACTATACATTTAAAAGAACGAAAGCGAAATTAAAGAGTGTCAAATATCCTGGAAGATTTTTTTCAACTTTGATCCAACATTAAGAAATGAGAAAGCAACCGTTCCAACTGGGCAACGAAATATATCTACGATAAATAGTTCTAAAACACTGATTAAAATAATTGAAATTAAAGATAACGTCGACAAACTACTTCTAAAATAACAGCACGAAATTATGACAAACAAAAAAACTCACCACACACTTCACAACCAAATCCAAGGCACACATACCCAAATTTGCAACTCTTACAAACCTAAAACCAAGCCGTGGCGAGTCAATAGGATGGAGGTACATAACGCATGGTTACAATTAATACTCTTGAACCTGTATTTTGAATTCTCGATGGTGTGGTGGTCATTCCTCTGGCTATGCTTGTTGCAGTCTTAGGACAGCTGCACCAACTTTCTCAGCAATGTTGCAGAAATTTATTTTAGGAAAAATCACCTGCAAAAATTGACATTGAATATACCTTGAGCATTTGTATTAAAGAATTTTAAGTTGCAATGAGTTATGAATAACTATTTCTACAAACTATCCCACATTTATTGCGAAAATATTAAACAGGTTATCAAGACCATCGCTTACTGATGTTGAACAGATCTGGTTGTATTAATAGGCAGAAATGTGTCACATTTCATGGACATTGAAGTAAAACTATTGAGAAATTATTGTTGCCATTACTATAATTTACTATTACGATTACAACTATTCATTTTTCTAAGGAGTCTCAAATACAAGTAGCTTGCAAAGGACAGCCGGGTAGGATGAAGGTTCGCAGTGTTGCTGGGTTTTGCTGCAACGATAATGTTGATATATAATTTAAAATAAGAAAATAATTAAAATGAAATAACATTCTATGGTATTAAATTAAGATACTAAGTTATATTATTTAGTTAGTAGTTAGTCTATCCAAATACAGAATCAAATATAAATAAAATTGAGACAGCTAACCTTTACAACTTTTACTAATACCCTACACCAATACATGGTCCTATTTCACTACCTGGAGCGCATAATATCTACGTTACTTTACAATAAGCAAAGGGGGTCGTTATGTTGACTTCAATTTAGCCCGAGTTACTGTTAAGTTTCCTATGTAAAAGATTCTGAATAGCTAACTTATGCAAAAGGTCTAAGTTCGGTTCCGTGTCTGGACCGGGGGCTGCCCGTGTGAAAGGCCACGGCCGCCGCGATGAAAGTAGACCGGAAGGGCCGGAAGAGGTGCGCTGATCGGTCGACAGTGAGACTCCGCGAAACGCTGTTGTCTGATTGAGTTGCAAGCAAACAAGTTACTGTTAAAAGTGCAATTAGTACACGATTTAGAAAGTGCCAAACTGTCGCAAAGCTGACGGAAGGCAGGGAACGGGGACAGTAGCGGGAGGACAATCGACTAGGGAGCGACTAGCTAACCAATGGATGTGTCTAAAGCACTTCGGCCTGGAGAGTTAGCATGTGCAGGTTGTCCCCCATAACTCATATTAGGGGTTGAGGCAGCACCCGCCAGTTTCAGATGACGGTGTGCCGGCCGCCCCCCGGCGAGCCGACCTCGTCACCCATACGGTGTTCGCTTGCGCCCGTCCTGACGAGTTGCGCTTACGACTTCTACTTCTGAATGCAGTTGGAAATGTCATTGCACGCGAAGGGTATGTTCTATGTAAATTTTTAACTATTATACTATGGTAACAGATTCCCTAAACTCTTGTTCATGGGACGCATACATACCTGCGAACTAGAGACTGCTCAGTCAATCAGTTTTCTGCCAAGTTTGACCAGATGATTTGGGACGCTCCTATCCGACTTCAGGGTATCATTTTGCAGGCACTAACTTGTGTGTGGATACATACAAATTTTATCTACAAGATATTAATGCACGTGGATTAAGTCAATTCTCTCAAACCATTTTGAGAGCATCCTATTTCCACGGGTCTAAACCAACGTCAAGATCACATGAACGTCAATTTTCAAATCTTATGATTTGACGTCGACCCGTTTAAGAATAACTTTATCCGCTCCAAATATTGTATGGACCTTGCTAGTGGCTGAAACGCAATTCTCAGCGTCGTTTCGCATCTAGCTCAATATTTTGTCCGTACTCACTAGGGCGAAAAGAGCAAAGGAAAGATAAAATGCATCGAATAGGATATGTTACATGTACTTTTGCATTACACATATAACCCAAATTCCCTACACCCTTTTCATCACCATTACATAACGCGAACTGGAACTCGCGGTTACATTTTTGAACGTTTTCCCATACGATTTTAAGCGTTCTAATCCGACATTTAGGCACGTTTTTGCCAGACATTAAACTTCGTGTTTGGATCATATACAAATTTAATCTACGCGATTTTAATACACACGGGTCAAGTCAATTCTCTCAAACTATTTTGAGAGAATCCTAACTCCACGGGTCTAAACCAACGTCAAGATCACTAGAACTTCAATATACGAGTCTTATGATTTGACGTCGACCCATTCCAGCATAACTTTATCCGCACCAGAGATAGTGGACCTTGCTAGTTGCTGAAACGCCATTCTCAGAATCGTTTCGTTGCTTCCAGCTCAATAATTAGTCCATACTCACTCGGGCGAAAAGAGCAAAGGAAAGATAAGATGGGCAAGCGTCGACCGAGTGACGGCTGGTAAGGAATCCTGGCGTCCCGATTGACACAACCGGCAATCGGCCGATACAGTAGTCGCCACAACCTAGCGCCCCAGAGCTTCCGGCGATCCTTCGTTCCCGCCCCTACTCCAGGTGGCAACGCTCCTAGATCCGGGAGCAATGCGAGGTAACACCTGATGTAGCCACCTTCATTGCTGCGGAGCAGAAGGAAGGTGGTGTGGCTGTTCAGGCTGCGTACCGTCACACCTAACCAGTTGCACCAGAGCCGCACGATCTATTACTTGTACCGTAACAAGCCAGTCCAAGTTGTGAATCTATCGGGCGTAATACTCGAGGCTTATTACTCGTTATACGCCGAATATTTGTTCGTGCGGGACATTTATCGTCCGTATTTTGTCTTACACAGTACAGCCCCTATGCAAGCACAAGACATTTTACATTTAGACAATTGTAACTTATTGCCATGTCTTAAGTACTCTACATATATTCAATAAGACCTGCTAACGCAAGGACTCAGCACACCTCTCCTCAACACTTCAAAGACTTAGCCCACGCAGGAAAACAACCCCACTAATTCAATAAAAAATCCTTAGAAGTCAACAAATAACTACCCCATCCTACAATCAAGACTCCGAAGAGGCAGGTAGCTTTTCGAGAAACTCAATTTAAATCACCAACCACCAAACTGCTAATCACCCCCCTACTTTCCCCGTTTACCCAACTTACTGGCTTACCTCCTGAAACACGCAAATAAGAGCCTTTGCAATCTGAATACTACACCATCACCCGTGCTCTCTGCTATACCGTCTATTGTCGAGGAGCAATTTTCGTGATTTTCCTCTAAGTTCTTTCTGCGGTGCCGTACGCTCTTGTCGAGGGCGCCAGCAAGAAGTATTGGGCCGCCACAACCCATCTCTCTCTCTTACCACAATGACTGCCTCTGGAAATATCCACGTGGTTCGATTGTGCACTCGTTGCAGCAAGGATAGTATTAAGGAGAGTTCTCCGAGGCGCTAAGAACGTGGGAGCCACTGGACAGAATTTGCCTGAAACAAATGTCAAAATTGAATATAAGAATTTACATTATGGTTTAAAACTTATACTATCAAATATTTTATCCCCTGCAGCTCTGCACAAAATACCTCTTCAAAAACCTATTGCTCAATTTGTTTTCACCCAGTTTGTAAATGCGAGGAAGAGAAAGCCTTTTAGCTAGTGCCCTCGTTTGTAAATTCTGGTTTTTTACCTTTAAGCGGAAAAATAACCATTATTTGCGAGATAGTGGGTTTACGAGATCGGTAACGTAAATATATAATTACAAACTTAGAAAATGGTATTTCATATGCTTCTATTATACAGTTATCTTATCCTATATCCTTTTTAGCATTTTGTAACTATATTTGACAATTATATCGATGGATAGGATAAAATGTCGTTTTGCCCACTACAGAAAGCTACATTACATTGGGTACAATAATGAGTTGTACCTTCTTTATATGTACAAGTAACCCGCAAATGATGGTGCATGTAAGAAAACTATTTCTAAGGCGGCAGCGATCTATAAACGTTTCTCTACCAAGCATTTTTTTAAATCTTGTAATTCAGAAGACAAAAAATTCGTTTAAGTCACTCGTTATGGAATGTAATTTTATTGACATTACAATTTCAAATGAATAACATGACCACCCACTATTTCAAATGAAGTAGTGTGTAAATGGAATTAAATCTTGCAAACAATGCGAATGTAACAAACATTTTACATTTCCAAGCGCAACAGCAATTAAAAATATGTAATAATAATAATAATAATAATAATAATAATAATAATAATAATTTTAAACTTCGACGTCTTTTGATGCGGTTTGAATATAATGGAAGATTCACATTGACTGATTTTTTATTCTAAGCAATAGTGTGTTGATGAAGTGCGTAGTAATCGTACTAGTGAGTACAACAAACGTCGAAAAGTGACAAAGTTGGCGTAGGTAATCTTAAGCATAGAGAACAAATGAGACAAAACGATCAATATAGTCTTTAAAAAATACTCATGCGATGGCAGATTTTATATTAATATATCATTATATTAATATATCAAGTCCATTAAAAATTTAATAGAGGCTGAAGCCGTTCCCTTTAGGCAAAATATTTGTTTCTATTCTTATTTCGTAAACCTGAGCTTTTATCGGGTTTGGAATGGTCTTTGAGAAAAGATGAAGGTTTCACATGTCCACGTAAATTTGATGTACGTTCAATTTCTTGGAATTAAAGGAATATTTACGAGTGTATGTTCTATGAATAACGCACGAGTACAAGATCTTAATCGGCCGAAACTTATTTTAAAATTTAAATTTATAAACCTTCTCAATAAGCAAAGTTTGCACTACTCATTTGGGTTAGTTTGCCACTTTCGCATTAAAAGTATTTCAAAAAAATCGTAAAATACTAAATTTTCGGAATCATTCGTCACTTTTAGGCAAGGATGTTTCAGTCACGAACCGAATATGTTCAACGATTTGTCTATGAACATTTCTTGAAGTCTCACTTTGTAAAGGGGTAGAGGAAAGAATTTGTTAATGAAGGTAGATTACGAATAGTGTTATACGAAAGGACCTACGTTATAAATTGTTGTAAACGTTCGTTACTAACCTTCATCGATAATCCCACCTTGAGTAACAAAAGAAAGGGTGATGGAAATTCCGGCTATCGCATATTGCGGATATTGTACGAATGTCGATAAGTATTGCCTAGTATTTAAGTATTTCTAAGGAGGTCAATGCGTCTTGGAGTTGAACGACCTTCGTCGCATTTGGCTACCTCGAAAGTTCTTTTTCAAGCGATCTGTTCGCTCAAATAATACGAAAGTAGTGTGCATTATTATCCCAATTCTACGAATGCATGCAAAGAAAAATTCTCTCCTGTATCAAAAAGTTAACAGTCTGAAAATAAACATTTACAAGAATACATTACCTCTGATTCTCGTCATTGTAATTTAATTAAAAAAGTGTTCATGAAAGAACATGATAGATCAAACTAAACTTTCTGCGAAAATCTAAGGATTCGAGAATTTAAATGTCATGTTCTCTCCTTTTGATAGATCATAATTTTTATTACTATTCTGGTTATTTTCTTTTAATCAAGTTATTTTATCTTGAAGTTATTCTTTCATCACTCAATGCGGAATTAGCAGTTCGTAACACGCGTTTCCTAACTATTCAGCGTTGGTGAGCTGCCTTGCTAAATTCCCTCTTTCGTTGATCTTGCTTCCGAAACGCCTGGCTCGAACAATATACCAATGAAACGTGACTGACCTTTTACCCAAGGCTGCTGTCGAGAAGCCTGTTGAAAAGACTCCTCGGACAAGAAGCCAATATTTAAATGACGAAACAGAACGCACAGAGGAAAAGGCGTAGCCTTGCCAAGCACATGCGATTTTAACTAAGCTTACTTCGAATAATGCTATGTAGTATCGGTTGGTTACGATGTACTTTTCCGTTTTTCCGTCGAGGATGGCAGTTGAAACTCATGTGTCTAAGTTTAGGAGATCTAATTTTTAGTCATTTTGCAAGTAAATTGTCGGGGCACTAACATGATCGCAATTTTTGATTTTCAGAATTTCAAATTGAATGCATCATTGAATCAAATTAAAATACATAGACAAATTTAAAAGTCTTACCTTTGGAATATCCAAACAACACGACGCACTCCGGTCACACTTGTCCACAGACTACACGCTCCAAAATCACCCTTCTGCTGTCTTACCAGGCCACGACCTGTATACTTCAAGCAGCAGACGTATTCTGGGCAGAGTAGAAGCATCAGTGAACAAAATGGACGCAGGGCTGGGGTTCATGGGAAACAGATAGTCTGGCGCCAAGGAAATTTAAAGGCAAAGAATTTCTACACGAGCGTATTTAAAAATATTTGGCGCGTTAAATCGCGGTTAATGATCTTTACAATATATAAACTGTGAGAATGATATTAGTATTTCGAATTGATGTAATAATTACTTGATGTAATTTAAGGGAAAACAGTTTTAATTCAAATGGGAAAATGAATCCAATATTGAAAAAAAACAAGGATACTAATTGGCAGTATATTGTACATGTTAACGAATAAATTTTCGTTTCTTTTGACTCAAACAAACCCAAAATCTTTATAATACTGAAGAAAAAAATAAGCATAATGATCATTCGGAATTGTCTCAAATTCCGTCTGAATTCACGATAAGTGTCAACATTTTGTGAACGTACATTTTTGTCGGAGATAAATTTTGAAGAACATAATACATTACCCCGACTTCTAGATTATAGAAAAAATTGCACTAAAAAGAGAACATCGTATTATTTTTATATAATCTTATCTTAATTTAGCTTAACCTTTCGGGAAGCGCACTGTTGTAAATTTTATAAATTGTTATAAATTTTAAATTTGTAAATTTTACAGCAGCACGGTTATTGTTTCTCTAGCAAAGACCCTTTACGTGCTGGCAACGTAGCTCTGACGTGTTGTTTTTTTCCTGATTCTCCTCCATCATTTACACTTGTTCGAACCGATTGTTGAACGGATCGTTAGTGGTAATACAAGTGGAATTGAATGCGCTTGTATTGTGTTGTACTTTTTACCTTCTCACGTACAAGTTAAAGTTTGTTGCAATAAAAAATATTTTTATATACTGCAACAAGCACTCTAAAATCAAAAATAACAATCATAATAAGAAAAATAAATGTTAAAACATTTAAAAAATGTGTTATAAAAAGTACAATTCGCAACTACTCGCTTAAGGGGAATAGGCGCGCTTCCCAAAGTTGTTAATAATATAGTCTTAACCTACATAAATGAAATTGCAGTGTTAGATTGTGTTATTAAGGTTTTTCACGTCTCGCAGACAAATATAAATGAATGAGTGAATGGAAAACAGTACTAGTACACAAAGTATATTTTGAGATAATTCAAGTATTCAATATTCAATTAAAATTTTTATTAGATATGTAAATAAACTGTCGATATTTTAACTATTTTTTTTACAGAAGTTGTACCATCATGTCACACGAATATGTTCTGAAAAATAATTGAAATAAAATTTTAATATTGTGTATTAATTTAAGCAAAAAAATGTTCTTATACTATTTGTGGACGTCAAAGAAGATTCACCAACCAAATTTCTTGCAAAATTACAACGTACCACAAAAATACATTTTATTGTTGTAAGAGTGTTGTCCTATGAAAAATGCACAGAATATGCACACAGATGATGTTGTGAGTGTTTTCTTTTTCGATACCTACATGCATTTCAACTATTGAATAAAGTATATTGGTTTGAATCTTTATCAAATGCGCATAGCTTATTCGATCTTTGGAAGCTTTTCCTTCATGTATATATGTTGCAATGATTTGCATTATCTTTGAGTTTGAAGATTTCGAAAACATTGACCCACCGTGTCCGATAAAAAAATTATCTCTTCCATTCATATTTGTGGAAGCAGTAAATTCTACTTGAAGTCGCTGAAACATTGCTGAAACATTGGACTTTTCTGAGCACAAGTTTGTAAAATATACTTTTAATAAAATTATTTTGCATGTCTTTTGGGAATTGACTACTGTTATGCAGTTCTTCTTACATTATGTAGTCAAAAAAACAACTGTATTTGACGTATGAGGGAGAAGATTAACTGCGCCCACCTTCTTAAGCCCCAGAATCCCTTCCCGTCATCTTAACTACAAATAGTTGAGAGATGAGTAAAGGTTTAAAGTAAATAAATAAAAATTAATTTTAAAAAAGCGCGAGATTAGTAATATTTAAAAAAATATATTTTCATTTCCGAGGGTTAGAAAATTTATTTGCACCGGTAAACGAATTGCAAGTATGATTTTTCTGCATTGCTAACAAAATAGTAACTCGCCCATAACTAATAATACACCTCTACTCCTACCATTACAAGCAAAAGAAGAGTTCAACAAAACGTGCGCATAGTGAAGCTACATTTACACCCAGAAGCAAACCAAGGGGCAAGCTCAGCATTTACTCAATGGATCAGGGAAACTGGACAAAAACCTGATCGAGATGGGGTCATTGACCTGGAAGGTGAAGTACATTATCATTGATGGTTGCACACTTCTTTCTTCTAAACCTTCGCTCTCTAAACGAACATAACTTCGGACCGTCAAAATTTCAAGCTGAAATTTTCATTGAAAACCTTCAAATAGAGCTCATCTCATATATTATAACATTTTCCTTTTCAAGAATTTTTTTATGAACAGGCTATTTTGACTTACAATTCATTCTCAAAAACTTAATCTAATGAGTAGAGTGTAATTTTCGCTGCGAAAGATTCTGTGTTCTTTTATCTCAACAAGATTTTTGAGCTTCATGGCATGATTTCTGTTATGCTTTCCTATGTCGTCTTTTGGAGAAAGACCTGTCACAAAGTAGTACTGTTTTGCCTACTACTGTTTTTCCACTCTCCCATTCAATTATCAGGTCCAATAGCTTTAAGATCAGAAACCATTTTTTGTAAATGTTCATACCAATCGCAATACACCCGAATATCCGAAATGTCGTTGAGGTATTTAAAAGAGATAACAGCATACAGAAATTACCTATTACTCACTTTAATAATTCTTACTATTACTCACTGTAATAATGCAAGAATGCCGTCTTCCAAGTGACCTAGCGGTTCGGCAAAACACTCGTTAGGAGTATGTTTAGAGAGCCCTCCTTCCCCAGTAGGCCTATGGCTCTGAAGACTCACAGAAAGTCAAAAACGAGAAAGAGCAGCGAGGACAATGTCAGAAAGTCTAAGATTAAAGATATAAATAACAATGATTGAAAAATTAGTTAATTCAGATGATGTTCTCTATAATACTTCCAGTACTAAAATAAGTCTAATAGAATAGGAAAAAAACTTTACAAAATCAGTCTATCGCATGCCTGTTTGCAATAAATTATGCAGATTTCATTATCTGAGCATTACAAGAAATGAATTTTATTGAAATAGGCTTACAAAGTAGAACCTACGGGGAAAAAATAGCTCCCACAAAAACAATAGCAGAGGACTGTGATCTTTTCCTAAGTAAAAAATATAATATAGGAAAAAAACTTTATAAAATAAAACGAATCAAGACTTAAGGTGATATTACAAACGATATTACAGCAAATTACTTTGGAAATTTTATTAGAAAAATGAATAAAAACAATCAGTAAAAATTGCCGTGCTGGCTTGCATTTCTCGTATAACTTTAACAAAATATAAAAAATTGATTGTATGAAAAATGTATGTCTTAAATAAAATTCCCAGACATAAAAAACAATTAACAAGTGCACCATACTTACTTAAATATTTACAAGGAACTCAATAAATTCTGAAATACCTAAATAAATTGAAAGGACAACTACGCTACAACACGTCACTGCAACTGTAACACCATAGTAATATACTGAAAACAAAATAACTGATAGAAAGTTAACAGAAGAACGATTTATGAAGTGTTTGTCGGAGGTATTATCGATGATCAAACTAGTGCCTTCCTGAATTAAGGCATGGTCTTTTATTAGACCTTTATTAGTTGGATGGAGACCTCAGTCCCCGCATCCCTATCACAGGTGGCATCGGGGAAACTTAACACTTCTCCAGATTTGAAACAATATATAACTTTTACCGTATTTCCTAATTATGCAGGTTTTCTATATAAAGGATTTCAGAAGCCCGTGGCATCACAATTTGATCTCTGCGGTCTATAATTTGTTTCTAACACATTGCATTTTATACCGAATGTAAACTTCTACTATTGCAAAGTTCCCCTCCACTCATTACTCTAATGAGCACAATTTGCTTTTTATAACTCATTTCCAACCAATTCAATCCACTTGTGGCGTCTTGCCGGGGCAATAAATTACAGACGTGAACGGCTTGTAAATATTTAGTATTTATTAGAAATAAAATACTCCGACACCATAATACTATATACAATATTTACAAATAAATGACCGTTACAAGAAGGAACTTTCCCTGGTTACCACCACCGCTGGCCCGATAATTAATTACCATGTTCGGTGTGATGCACCAGTACCTTACGCGAGCATACCAGCGAGTATGCCGCACCTACCGTCACGACGTAGCACGCCGGCTTCGGTTCCCCGCGTAGCATTCAAAAGTGTTATTGTAAATGTAACTGCAAATGTTATCTGTAAGAAAACATACTTTCTCAACAATTCCTTTTTAGAGAACCAACACTCCCCACCACTCGCGTCATCACGGCGAACACCGCGTAGGAGCGCGCCACTTTATCCCGTTACAATTACGTAGCCAAGTCAAGACACCTCCGTCATCATCTCTGAGTTGTGTCTTGCCGCCCCCATCACAGCCTCATACTAACACCTCACCAACCCATTAATCGCGGGTTGCCGCGACATGGAGCATACTTCATCACCCTGTAGCAGCGACACATTGCCCCAGTCACCACCGCGCAACCGTCCCCGCCGTCACCTCTCCACGTCTCCTCTGACCCCCACCCCCGAAGACACATCGTACGGGCTCCATACCTCCTACAGCCTCCCACGCGTAGGTGGACCTTACCGATCACTACCGTGAAGGCGCTTTGCCATCAAACCACAATACGCGCCCTTCTCCCCACCGCATAGGAGAGCCTTTCTGCCCCATGAAAATGAGTCTTGACGTCACAGGTACATTTCTCCGCACCAGTAACCACCCGTAGGCGCGCTTCACAGGCCCTGTTACCGACACGTAGCGTAGCGTCCGTGCGAAGCGGCGCCACCATCGCCCTCTCAAAGTAGCACCTGGACGTCCTCGTCACCATTGCGAAGCAGAAAATCGACACCCACGTAGCCCATTTGAAGCAACGCCTCGCCACCCTCATCGCGCATTCAAAGCGGACCCTCGCCGTCCCCGTCGTCATAGCGTAGATACGTCCCACCGTCACCGTACCACCAAACTGAGCATCGCCGTAACCGTCACCCTACGTAGGCGCCAGACGCACGCGACGCCCTTTGGCAGATGAACTTCTCTGACTCTTTCGCTCCTCTGTAGATGCCCATCGCAGTCCGTGTTGATCATGCCTATTTGCGTTCCGCCTGTCCGTCACCTATGCGTAGCTGCGCCCCGCCGCCCACGTCGCCCGTGCGTAGCTGCGCACCGCCGTCTCGGTCACCCATACGTAGCTGCGCACCGCCGGCCTTATCGCCCATGAGTAGCTGCGCCTCGCCGTCCCCGTCGCCCATGCGTAGCAGCGCCCCGCCGCACCGTCGCCCACGCGTAGCTGCGCCCCGTCGTCTCCAACGCCCATGCGTAGCTGTGCACCGCCGTCTCCGTCGCCCATATGAAGCTGCGCACCGCCGAACTTTTCGTCAATGAGTAGCTGCGCCCCGCCGTCCCCGTCGCACATGCGTAGCAGCGCCCCACCGTCACAATCGCCCATACTTAGCTGCGCCCCGCTGTCCCCGTCACCCATGCGCGGCTGCGCACAGCCGACCCGTTGCCCATGCGTAGCTGCGTCCCGCTGTCCCCGTCTCCCATGCG